>VXAY01004178.1:250904-304388 GCA_013399855.1 Oxyruncus cristatus
AAAAAAAAAAAAAGGTGTTATATTTAGTGGATTCATGTCTGGTACTAAGCCTTACAAGCTTAAAAACCTATTTTCCCCTGGTTTACATAAGACAATTGTCCTGAGTACAGAACACTGAGTAAATAAAAAATTCAGAAACCAGTTGTGGTTGTTGGTTTACATTTTTTTTCCCTAAGAGGGAGTATAGTTTCCAAACTAGATATTACAGGAATTGTTGTAAGGAATAAATTAGTACTTGTAGCCTTGTTCATCAGTTCAATTCATTATCTGGAAAAATATGTAAGCCACAAAAGAAAATCACATCAGTAGTTGATGTGACAGAGTTGGAGTCGAGTAACAGCAATGACTGCTGAGAATTAACAGAACAGTGTGGTAATATGTTTCGGGACTAATAAAACAAAGCATGACTATTCGACAGGATTGAGAACACTAGGAAAATGTTTGGTAGGTGGAGAGGATTAGCTCACAGATTACATGTCTACCTGATGCTGTGCAGCACAGCAATGTAGTGAAGGTGCCAGAAGTGCTGGTATGAGGCTAATATACCTGTTCCTCAATTATTCTGTATCAATGTATTTCTTTCTGCATGACACTGTACTGTGTTATATAAATATCTTTACAGAGAATGTACTAGAAAAGAAGCTGTGGGAAAAAATGCTTCAGCAACAGGAAGGCAGCTTCAGTGCCTTGTTATGTTTCATTCTCACATAAGTCAACAGCATGTTTCCTGCCGATTTCAGTTGCGCGTGTTCAGATTGCTTGTGTGCAGGTGGTTCATAGGAAAAGTACCAATATTAGTAAAGTATGTTGCTACATGAATTATAAAGGTTGTTTCATCCATCACAGTCAATTTGGGTTGACAAACTAAATAAAGCTGAAGAATCTGTAAAATAGAACCCCTACAAGTAAATATATGAAAAGTGAATTAGCTACTTGTCATTCCTGACTCTGTGACCACTTATTATATATGCAAGTCCTCCTTCAACAACTACCTCTTATAACTTCAGCCAGGGAACATGCATGAAAAATATAAACTACAAGCTTGTCACAGTAGAAATGTAATATTAGTTTATTTCTTTGCTGAAGTAGGGAAGTGTAGATAGCTTGTTTTGATACCATAAAATCAATTCAGCCCTTTTTTCTGCCAAAAACTACCAGGTTTTGCTTAGCAAGTGCTTGTGAATTTGATTTATTGTGAATATTTTCTATTCCACAGCAAAACAGTTTTTGGTTTTTTTTTTTTTTTTTTTTTTTATAAATATAGATATGACATGGTAATTTTCCAAGTCTGAAAACTGCCTTTCATTTGTATGGAAAATAAGAAACCAAAAGTATGGATCTGTTTTTCCATACTATAACCAAGAAGGTTTATTTTACACAGATGTCATTCGGATACCTTCATTTCCTCTTTTCAAATTTATTGGTTTTTTTGTACTTCTTAATTCCTAATATAATTTGCTCCCTTTTTTTTTAATGTAAACTATTGAAAATTAAAATTGTATCCTAAATTATAGTTCTTCAATATTTTCATAATTATTTTTTTATTTCTTACAAATATGTTAATGACAGATTCTTACTCTTTGTGCAGTCAGTCATTAAAAACTGTATTTGCATGGTAGGTTTAAGGGAAGACACAAACAATTCTAAAAAGAATTATAATTTATAGACAAGTGTCATACTCCCTTGCAACTTTAATGATAGGAGACCTGCCTGAGGAAAATACATGAAAAGACTAGCATTTTGGGCATTGCTCATATAAGACTTGATGTCTATGGTTAAAAGAAACCACTATAATCATTTTGAAATTAATGGGATGCTTTTCATTTAGGCAACATTGACTAGTTTATTAACTTTAATACATCAGCAATATATTACCAGAATTGACTTAGCAAGCACAATAAGTGATAAAACTGAAAAATCTGAGAATAATTACCCCCTGAAGCATAACTGAAACTCAGTAAACAATAGCTGAAATTTATTAGAATGCAGTCCATCACATATAAGACAGTAAAAAAATCACATATAAAGCATGAAAATATACGTATCTGTTCACAGTAAGTATAGTTTAACTTTTGACATTCTTACCTTTCTTCAAACAGTATGAAGTAGATTGGGCAAAAGATAGATATTACTTCAATAAAAATATTTTGTTTTCAAATGTATATTTTTAGTGTGCTTTCTAAATGTTAAGTTTATCTTATCATCAGTTTTATTCTGCCATCATTTTTCACTGCCAGTTGTGGATATTTCATTATTCATTGGATGTCTTACAAACATTAATTGTCAGCTATTACCAAGACATAATAGATGTATACATTTGGTATTATATAGTTTTGCAATAGTCTTGCAAGCATAACTTTCAGGTTATGCTGGTTTCATGACCTGCTTTCAGAAAAATGTCTAAAATATCTGAGTAGCTCTTTCTGGTTAAATATTTATATGATGACTTATAACAAGTAGCCATCTAAAATCCTGTAATATCAACTGATGGTAAAATTAAACTATATTTTTAACTGTATAAAGTCTAAGCCCAAGTGTATTTGTTATTAGTTGTATGTATAAGGTAATACTCATTTTATAACTCATTTTATGAGTTGACTCTAACTATCCTGTAACAAAATGTTACAGATATATTCATGCTTTTGTATGAAAGCTAAAAAAAAATCAGTAGAATTAAATTCTGATCTTGCCTTGTAATTTTTTTTTTTTTAAGGAAGAAACAAGTCACCATATGTGATAAAATTTTCTGATATGACTGATTTTATTCCCTTCAAAAAACTGCATTAGAAAGAGTCATATACAATGGTGAACTTGATGAACACTTATTTTTTTTCCAGATCTTGCAGCTTCTTCTATGTTCTTTTCACATAATATTGTCTTTTTTTTAAAATTAATGAACAGCATTCATATTGACATTTAAATTACAAGTGATTTTTTTCCTGTTTAGTGGAAAATTCTCGAAACATTCTGGTTTTGAGAGTTTTTGTCTTTTATATCTTATATGAGAAAAACAAAGACAAAACAAAAAAAGAACACAAAAGCAATTATAGTTTTGAAGGTCATAATGAAATGGGAAAACTTTGAATCTAAAGAGAAATAAAATTTTTCTCTGCTCCTAAGTCCTGCAATGAGGAATAGTCTTTAAGACTTATAGATTGACATCAACATTTTCGTTTGAGTTACAGATCAATTGCTGAAGTGAAGCACTAATGTGTTCAAAATGAAGCTTGAATCCTGTATTTGAGCAATATTACAGAACATGAGTGATAAAATTAAACCAGGAGATACACCCACCTATTCAGTTCATGAGATCAAAATAGAGCCATTTTGAAGAAAATCTCCTGAAAAAAATAAAATATGGATCCTGGGAGCTCGACACCAAATGCTTCCACTGTACAGAAAACTTCAATTGAGCCAAAGTAATTGCTGATGTAGATGTAACCATGGAAATCATGGACTGTATTCCTTCTCTTTCTCCCTGTGTCTTTTCGGATAGGTGCATTCCTCTGTGGTTTGAATGAAAAGTAAAATACCAAGATAGTTATGAAAAGCCAGCCTCAGACTTCAGAAGTTTCTGCTTTTCCTATTTCCTAAATCTTCCCCCAGGGGTGTGTACATTTAAAAAAAGAAAAAAAAGAGAAAAGAAAAAAAAACAGCGTAGTTTATAAAATCCTTCAAATTTTTCAATTTCTGAGTTGTTGTGGATGTTTTTGCCTCATGTTATGCTTTGATGGGAGAGCTAGTTCAGAGGTTAAAAGGCCTAGAGCCAGGCTTGCCATTATCACTCTGCCTGTGGGCCACTTCTCTCCCTTGGGAATGAGTTGCCAACAGCAATTACGTTATCACAGATCACAAGCTAATAACACTTTTTTGAATTCCTCAGCACCACCATATTTAGCTTCCACACCTCCTCATATTTCCTTTTGGGAGAGTCTAGGTCATAGTGTTACTTTTTTTGAAAATCAGTGTTTCAGTCAGTAGTCCTTTCAAGACTGCAGTTGTTAGGTTTACTGTAAATTCCACAGACAACAGTTTTTCAGGTAGCAGCCAGCCATTGCAAAGCATAAATACCTTTCCTCACAATTTAAGTATGACAGAAGGAAGCATATTATAAAAATTAAACAGCATAAACTCATGGCTACTACTTAACATCCATCTTACTGCAGCATCTAGCAGAATCTTAAAGTGCATATGTGACTCCAATCCAGATTAGGAGACTATGCCTGTGTATTCCTGTTTCTGACATATTTTGCTGTCAAGCTTCCTAAGCCAGCAAAGCTGTTCCCTTCAGTTAGTAAAAATTTTTAAAATGCTCAGAATTTATAGAAACAGTATTGTTGATATTGTTGTGATTTTTGTTCTTGAACCCCCAGGAAGACTGTAGTACTTGGTAATCATTAGAAATCCTGTAGAAAAGACAAATCATATCAAAACACTGAAAATTCAGCTGTCAGATGTCCTGTGCTGTGCATTTACAGTATTTAACTTGGAATATCTATCCCTAAATCAGGACTGCAGGTTCTTTCACAGTGCAATTCACACCACCTAAAAAAAGTGTCTACATCTCTCTGTTGACTAAATAAGAGCTTAGAAACTGAATTGAGAGGCTTAATTTTAGCCATTGTGAATACTTCCTGTCTCCTTTGTCAATATCAATTATTTGAAAATAAATTTCTGAAAGTTCTTTTGTTCCCAAAGGAGCAAAATTATGCCATGTGATGTCACGTGGAGTTTTTTAATGTCACACGGCATTGCCAACATCAAGGTCTTCTTTAGAAAATTGCTCTCATACTTTGTTCAGGTTTTCCCCCTTTAAGGGAAAAGAGATCGTTTAATAAGGAAGAGAAAAAGGGAGGATTACAATAAAATTGCCTACTATTGATCTTGTCAATGAAGAGGTGGTGTTTACCCAAAATATGATTGTCAAACAGAAATGGAGAAAGGAAAAACAGTTACAAAGGTGATAAGAACTTATCCATGCAAGGCCAAAATAATGACTTCCATGGAAAATGTTCTTCCCTGTAAGATCTCCTTACTTCTTTCTTTCAAGAATTAGGTGACCATCTGAAGTATGATACAGAATCAATAAAGTTGGAAAAGACCTCCAAGATCAGTGAGTCTAACCTTTGCCCAAACCCCATTATGTCAACTAGACCACAGCACTAAGTGCCACATCCAGTTGGTTTTTGAACAATTCCACAGATGAGGACTCCACCACTTCCTTGGGCAGCCCATTATGATGCTCAACCACCCTTTCAGTGAAAAAATTCTTCCTCATGTCCAAACTGAACCTGCCCTAGTGAAGCTTGAGGCCATTTCCTCTTGTCCTGTTATTTGTTACCTGGGAGAAGAGGCCGACCCCTATCTGGCTACAACCTTCTTTCAGGTAGTCATAGAGAGTGCGAAGGTCTCCCCAGAGTCTTTTTTTCTCCAGGCTAAATAACCCCAGCTCCCTCAGCTGCTCCTCATAGGACTTACTCTCTAGACCCTTCTCTGGATAAGCTCCATCACCTGTATATGTCTTGTGAGAGGCCCAGACTCGAGGCGTGACCTCACCAGCGCTGAGTATGGAGAGACAATCACGTCCCTAGTCCTGCTGGCCACACTGTTTCTGATACAGGACAGGATGCCACTGGCCTTCTTGGCCACCTGGTCATACTCTCGGTTCATGTTCAGCTTCCTGTCAACCAGCACCCCCAGGTCCTTTTCTGCTGGGCTGCTTACCAGCCACTCTTCCCCCAGTCTGTAGCAACACATGGGGTTACTGTGGCTGAAGTGCAGGACCCAGCACCTGGCCTTGTTGAACCTCATACTGTTGTTCTCAGCCCATCAATCCAGCCTGTCCAAATCCCTCTGCAGAGCCTTCCTACCCTCCAGCATATATCAACACTCCCACTTAACTTAGTGGCATTTGTGATCTTACTGAGGTAAGTTCAGTAAGTATCAGTAAACACTGATACCCTCATCTAGCTCATCAATAAAGATATTAAACAGGACTGGGACCAGTGCTGAGCCCTGGGGAACACTACTAGTGACTGGCCACCAACTGGATGTGGCACCATCAACCACCACTCTCTGGGCCTGATCATCCAGCCAGTTTGTAATCCTGTAAAGAGTGCCCTGGCCTGTCCAAGCCCTCACCTGCCAGCTTCTCCAGGTGAACGCTTTGGGAGACAGTGCCAAAGGTTTTACTGAAGTCCAGGTAGCATATATCCACAGCTCTTCCCTCATCCACTAGGCAGATCACCTGGTCAAGCAGAACGTGCCTTTCCTAAGCCCATGGTGGCTGGTTTGATCCCCTGGTTGTCCTACACGTGCTCAAGATAAACTGTACCATAACTGTCCCCAGCTCTGAGGTCAGGCTGATAAGCCTGTACGTTCCCAGATCATCCTTACAACCCTTCTTGTGGATGGATGGCTGTCACATTGGCCAACCTCCAGTTGTCTGGGACCTCCCTGGTTTACCAGGACTGATGATAGATGATGGAGCAGCTTGGCAAGCCCTTCTGCCAGCTTCCTCAGTACTCTTGGGTGGATCCCATCCAACCCCATAGACTTATGAGTGTCTAAATGTCTCAGTAGGTCACTTAACTACTTCCTCCTGGCTTGAAGATGGTCTATTCTGCTCCCTGTCCCTGTCTACCAGCTCAGGGGGCTTGTTGCCCTGAGGAAAACTGGTCTTTTTGTTAAATACTGCAGCAAAGAATGCATTTATTATATCAGTCATTTCCTCATCCTTGGTGACAATGTGTTGTTATTCATCCAATGAAGGATGGAGATTTTCCTTGGCACTCCTTCTGTTGTTAATGTGTTTATAAAAGCACTTTTTATTCTCTTTCACAACAGTAGCCAGAATGAGTCTTATCTGAGCTTTCACCTTTCCAATTTTCTCTCAACATGACCTAACAACATCCTTGTACCCTTCCTGAGTTGCCCTCCCCTTCTTCCAAAGGGCATAAACTCTTTTTTATCCTGAGTTCAAGAGAAAGCTCCCTGTTCAGCCAGGCCAGACTTCTTCCCTGCTGGCTAATCTTTTGGCTCATGGGGATGGCCTGCTCCTGTGGTTTAAAGATTTTCTTCTTATGTCTAGCCTTCCAGGACCTTGTTGTTATTAAGGACTGTTTCCCAGGGGACTATCTGAAACAGTGTCCTCAACAGGTCAAAATCTGCCCTCCAGAAGTCCAAGCTAGAAATTTTGTTTGACCCCCTTCCTTACTTCACCAAGAATTAAAAACTCTATCATTTTGTCACGATGCCCACGATGGCCTGTGGCCACCACATCTCCCACCAACCCTTCCCTGTTTGTAAACACCAGGTCTAGTGGGGCACCACTCCTGGAAGGCTTGCTCACCATCTGTGTCAGGAAGTTATCTTCCACATACTCAAGGAGCCTCCTAGACTACCTCTACTCTGCTGTGTTGAGTTTCCAGCAGACACCCATGAAGTAAAAGTCTTCCACAAGAACAGGAGCTAGTGCTTGTCAAATGTCAGCTAGACCCTCATAGGAAACTTCTTCTGCTTTCTGGGTCACCACACTCCTCCTAGCAATGGCTTTCAACTGTGGGGAAACCATCATTGCCAAGAGGATGGCTGCTCTCTCCTACACAAAATGCTGCACAAAGTGCTGCACAAACAACCGTGCCACGTCCTTCTGACAATGCCACATCCTGTTTGCCTGCCCTGTTTGCTTCCCTCCCTAGAGCTGTTTAAGTGTCTCATGGTTGCTTGTGAGAGCTGCCAGGTCCTGCCAGGTCTCTCTGCTCTCTCTCGGGGTTCCCTGACTCCAGAACTCCCCTGTCCATCTCCTTCAGATGTTTTGCCCCAGAACTTACCATAGTTGCTGCTGCTGTCACTGTGCACCCTGTTAACTGAATTCCTGTAATGATCAGTATCTTGGAGGATTTGTGCATGTTAATTTATTTGATGAAATCTTTTTAGATATACCAAGTATTAGTATTGTCATTACTGCAAGAAAAAGACTAAATATGTGCTCTTAGAAAGGGAACACGAAATACTTCTGTTTATCCTGCCCAGAAAAGTGTTGGGGAAGTTTTTATTTGTTTGGGTTGTTGGTTTGGTTTCCTTTTTTTAAATTACCTTAGAGTTTAATCCCATTAGTTCTACACTAGAATTTAGTAGGCTTTGCAGCACTAAAGTTTTATTACTCAGTATTTGTCCATATTACACTTAATTCCCTCTGAGACAATCTATTTACAAACCAAATTCAAGTGCTTTTTAAGTTTAGCTGTCTATATGGCCTTCATTCATCGTCTTTCATTTTTTTGTTGTCCTCAGAAAATGCAACTAGACTGCAGTTGTTCTTTGTAATTGTAGAAGATCTTTCTAAATTAAAGCTCATAACATGCACAGCAGACTTTAAAGCACTAGCCCCATGGACCCGAAACAACACTTTCTCTGGTTTGACATAGCTACTTCCACAGGAACTATCTATAGCCACTGCTCTACTATTTTTCAACCTGTTCTGTATCTCTATCTGTGTCCTGCCCTGAATCCTTGCATCATCTTGGAGCTCAAGCAGGAACGTGTCATGTGGAATTTTATAAAAGGCTCTCTGAAAATCCAAATATATTGTGTCATCTGCTGGGCCCTTAGCAACCCTGTCAGTACCCCTTTGTGTAAATTCTTCTCCCCAAAAATGCAACAAACAAAACCACTGAAAAAAATTATTAAAGACACAATTAATAGCTCTTTATTTACAGAAAAGTGATTAAATAAGACACACACTCTGCCAGAAAGGTACCTTGCAAACACTCCACTCTGCATTTACCCTGTCTATCCCCACTAATATTAATGATGAGACTAAAAATAGTAACAATAATAATAGTTCAGTAATTCTTATTTACTGCCTTGTCTAAGCTTTTTGGCAACTCCAGAAAAGACCTATTTGCAAAAGTAGTCCAATTAAATACATATAAATGTATTGAAATGTTTAATTGGCTGGCAACTCAGTAAGTGTCTGTAAAACATGGCTGCTCCTTAATCAGATGACAAAAACGAACTGTCGTATATTGTTATCCACTTGCTATTTCAATACCAAAGCTCTGAGGCAAAGAGGATGCCTTTCTTTTATTACTGTGCCCCAACTCAGAGTAAGCAAAAACAGAGACAGAGCAGATAATGGACTCCATTCATGAATGCAAAAGGCTGTTTCTGAGCAGTTATTGCATTGTTTATGCCAGCAAAAATTGCATAACTCTCATTTGCTATACAAATTACATGTTTTCTGTGCTTCACTGGACTTTTTACATAGAACATAAATGGAGCTTTTGCAATAGGTTGTACAAAGACCGCAATCAGAGCCAGTCTAAGCCTCACTATTAGGGCTGGATGAAGCATTTGGCTTTCTCCAGGTTTGCAGCAAAGTCAACAGAATCCAAAATTCTCCCTATCTTTATCTTTTTATTTCCTTTCAGCTCCGAGTTTCTTGAGCTCTTTTAATGAAATTAAAATGGAGGTTTTCTAGCCAAAGCTGTTCTAAATTGCTTTAAGACACAGATTGGAGGTTAATACACTCCATTAAATATTGCCACCCTAGGACAGGCTAAGGGTTTCATGTGTTGACCGCACAGCAGGACTGCCTGGCTAAGGAAAAGGTCAGGCAGTTGCACAAAGCCAAAACACAGCACAACAAAACTTTTCTGCTGTATTGCTGCTGTGAACATGGGGAGGTCATGTGAAAGGAACTTCCGTTTCTCAATCCAAGAGCTGAGAGTGGTATCCATTCACCTCCAAATGATGCTATAGACTAACCTTTCAAAAGCAGCTTTGGGTAGGTTTTTTTGGTGCCTGGTTTGAACCTGAAGTTCAAAGAAGCTGGCTACTCTGTAAGTGTACAACTGAATGAATATGCCAATGAGCTCTGCTCTTGGAAATCATGTTCAAATGTGTGTATTAGGTTCAGATGAGGCTATGAAATTTCACTACAAAAAAGACATTGAGTTGCTGCAGCATGTCCAGAGAAGGGCAACAAAGCTGATGAAGGGTCAAGAGCAAAAGTCTTATGAGGAGCAGCTGAGAGAGCTGGGAATGTTCAGTCTGGAGAAAAGGATGTTCACGGTGGACCTTATTGCTCTCTACAACTGCCCGAGAGGAGGGGTAGAGAGGTGGGTCTTGGCCTCTTCTCTTGAGTAACAAATGACAGGATGAGAGGAAATGGCTCAAGTTGGGCCAAGGGAGGTTTAGATTCGATACTGAGAGAAATTTTTTCACAGAAAGAGTGGTCAAGCCCTGGAACAGGCTGCCCAGGGAAGTGGTTGAGTCACCATCCCCAAAGTTATTTAAAAGACGTGTAGATGTGGATCTGTGTGACATAGGTTAGTGGTGAATTTGGCAGTGCTTGGTCAATGGCTGGACTTGATAATCCTAATGGTCTTTTCCAACCTACATGAATCTATGATTATATGAAAGCTCATATATTTTACACACATTGTGTCAACAGAGCTGGATTTATCCTTACAATGCTGCTTCTGTTAAAAGAGAGGGATTTACAACACTGTTGCTTCCTTTTGTTATAATTGCTGCATAGAAGTAATATTTATGTATGGAGAAGCTTCTGCATAGAGAGACATTTCTACCTGTGAGATTGTCTATATGCATAAAGAGATTAATTTTGGTGTATTCCATTGTCTGTTTCTCTTGCAAACAGACTACATAACATTTATGCCAAACCTTTTATCCAACATTTGATTCAGAGTGGATGCATATTTGTCAGTTTGATGAGCCTCTCTCTTTTCCCTTGTTGATAGTTAGACATGAAAATATTGCTCTTAGGTCCCATGGCTCTTTTTAAAATTATTCCCTGAATAACTGATACTTAAAAACTGTTACAACTGAAGCAGTTTGTCAACAAGAAAATTTGCCCAAGTAGCAGCAGAATTCAAGACAGATTCCATAAATTGTGTCTATCACATCTAAATCCTTCTTTTCACCTACTAATCAGAGAGTACTCCCATCCGGAGTAGGACTGCAATTCTCTCTGAAGTCAGAAAACATTCCTTCTCTCTCCGTCTGGTGTTCATCTCAAGGAAACTGCATTCTGAAGCACAGAAATTACCCATTAAAGTTATTTTTATGATTAGCTTTTGCTGCTTGGATAGGGTGTGTGCCATGTTATTAGCTACTGTGAATCAGCCTCAGCCCCTTTGGTGCCTTCTCCAGAAATATTACTTTGGAATCACCACACTTTATTCACTGATGAGGTAAAAAGAACCTAATTATTCTGACAATTTTATCTAAGGCTTGCAGATTTTTATGTACTGAGTGTATAAAAAATAACTTCTTGATGAATAATCCTCTAGGAGTACATTTTTGTAACCATCATCTGAAAGGGTCCTTTTTGCACACAGATATGCACTTCTTCCAGTGGATGATAAATAAATTTACTTTACTTCAGGGATCACTGTCCCAATATACATACATATAGATAAATATACATATATATAAAAATTTTAATTGAGATATAGCAACTTCCCTTCAGAGCTATGAATTACAGTGAGACAACCACTAAAGCTTTTGAACTTTTTCACATTATCCATGTGGTTCCTGTCTTGTGATTCTTTGCTGTTCAGTTGAAATTGTGGGTAGCTTTTTTGTTGACATGCAAGAACCAAGAACTATAGCAAAATAAAAGCTGGAAGTGGTCTATTAATATAAAATATCGAATCAAGCCATGCATAAAAATAAAAATAACCTTTAAAATTATGTGTTTGCAAAAGTCAAAATTTTAAAGGGTGAAAGTGTTAGTGAATACGATTGAACTCACTGATCTTAAAGGTCTTTTACAACCTAAATGACTCTATGATAACACTATGATAATGCTGTTAAAGTTTTGCTGAATCTGGTAGCAAGACAGAGGGGAGGCTGCTATAGCTCTCTGTTCCCAAGGGCAGTCAGTGGCAAGGCTGAGCGTGCATTCCCCAGAAAGTGACAATACACACTGCAAGCCACGTGGAACAGAACACATAGAAAGATGCAAACACAGATAGCACAGACAGGCGCCTAATTTTGTGCCACTTCCTGCGATTTCAGGGTAAAGGTCTGTTAGTGGAAAATAGAGTGCAGATATACAAAGCTGGTCTTCCCAGTAGCACAAACTTATGCATTAAGGGCAGGAACTGGCCTTAGAACTTGTTTTCCCCATCTTCTGGCATTCCCAAAGTCAGCAGTACCCTTTCAGCTCCTTAGAGCTCACAACCCCTCACACATACATTTGTTTGCACACACAAACATTTTTGTACATACACACACGCTCATGAGCACACACATACTGTTGATCCCCCTAGTAAATAACCTTGAATACTCAATCTACTCAGTAGCTGATCCCTAGGATCCTCTTGTCTTCACTATAGCCATGTAAACCTGTCACTAAGTCAACCTTTAGACCTTATGGTCACTCTCACAGATGATATAAACACCTCTGGTCTCTCCGTTTGCCAATTTCTAGATTTTCTGTTTCCTCCAGTATTTGGCCCGTGCTTCTGTCTGCTTTGATACTTGGTTGCCAAACCTCTTATCCTACCACATGGGCTACTTTGGCATAGTATTGGCAAGCAATCACCTTGACACACGTAGCCACACAATGTTCAGGCATCCCATGTATCCCAGCCATCCCCACTTAGACATATGGGCCCCTATGACCTGTGGTCCCACACCAGTTGCTGGCATTCAGATATCCAAATGGCCTCTAACAATGAAAATTCTCCCTCCCTTTACGGCTGCTGAGTGTGCTTGGCGGGGAAAAGCTTCAGTGGCAGTAGGAGTGTTGTGTGAGGGAAGAATGAGAAGCAAGTCTAAAACACAGCAATGAGACTCAGAAAACAATGACAGGGGCTGGAAGCCGATAGACAAGCCTCCACTGCAAAACAAAGTCTTCCCTAGGACTGGAAAGTCGTGTACTGAACTTGCTGCAACTCCTGTATTCGTAAGGTTAACTAAACCAACGGTGAAAACAGGGAACCATCTCCTAAGAATGCATGTGAATAGAGAGAAGGTGTCATAAACATTTATTGCTTCTCCACCATCTTTCTGTATTTGACAGGTAATTGTTATGATTTATATTCTAATAAAAAATCAGCTTTATATTGTGGAAGTCCTTTCAGTCTTTTTTTCCCCTCTTTTTTAGGAAAATGTTCTATAAGGAAAATGCACTAACAATTTCAAATTTAGTTTCAAACACAGAATACAAGGATGTGCAGATAGCATCGACATGGTTCTACATATGACCATTAAAGAGAGAATAGAGAGCAAAGCTGCAGAAGAAAGGAACATAAATTAAACACTAAGCCACTATAAAATCATCGGAGGTAAAGAGGACACAATGGGAAGCTGAATTGACCAGATGGTCTGAAGATCAAATATGCTTTTAGAGTTTTGTTTTCACCTTCAATATTCATGGAAGCAGAGAAAAGAAGATATACCCTGGGTGCAGTCTCGAGATATCACTAATGGTAGAAAACTTCACCAAAGGTAAATACTTTGGGTTTATGCTGAAGATGATAAAGCAAAAGCTGAACTCTGTTTTAGTGGCATTCTGGTTTCAGGTTTTCTTATTAGAAACTGTTTAAACAGTATTTTACTAGCTTTATGTTTTACTTTAGTTTATGTATACTCTATAAAAGCCATGCTCCCTTTTGAATTCAAAAAGTATTGATAAAGATGGATGATAGGCTATTTTGCATTTATTGTGACACATCTACTTACTATTAGAGACATGAAATTATACAAACTTCTACAAGCTGAAAATGATGCTCCATTTCTTTGTACTTCTCACTTATTTTATTACAGTTTGTGAATAAAGAGGGTTACAAAGAAGAAATAGTGGAGTGGAGTGGGGGAAGAATAGGAATAAATGGAAATAGATCCTTGTCTGACCTACTGCCAGCAAAAATAGCATTAAGTTCACTTCAACATTAATTTAGTACAAATAAAAGTGAGTTAAAAGAAAGACAAAAAAGGAAGTGTGAAGAAAATAATCTTGGCATCATCATTTTGCTGTCTTCAAACTATTACTATTAATAAAGAAGTAGTAGAGGAAATGAGTGAAGCTTTCCCCTCATTATCTACATGTGAACTAGATGTCTGTGCTCCTATTATAATTACCAGAGACTTAGGGTAGGATTCAGCTACATAAACATGGGTATATGCTGCCACCTCAGATGCCAATACACTTAAATGGAGTTGGCAGGCTAGAGACAGAACTTATGGAAGATATGCAGCCTTTTGGAGATCAGCAGCTAGAGTTTGGGCATGATGCCTTGTCTGTCTTACGTTTTGGTACCTGAAGCCTGCCAAAATGACTGCTGTAGTTACAGCTGCAGAGATATTCAGCGAATTCTGATCCTGGAACCTGGCATGTTAGTTGCCAAAAACCAGGAGTCTATTGTGATATGAGGTATTTTAATGTACTAAAAACATCTGGGTTAACACCAAGTCACAGGACCTGCAGGAGACCTATTCCCCTGGCAAGTGACAGATAGAGGCCAGGCTAGCATCTCAAATAAGTGAATATATTTAGGGAAGTTTAGTAAGGCCAAAATATCTTATTTTTGTTTTAGTTTCATATTTAAGAAATACCCAGTGACAAATAAATGGAATGGATCTATGGATAATGGCATGTGAATCTGTATAGTGGTGTGAATGTACATATGCACATATGCATATGGTGTGCATACAGTGTATGCATTTATGTTATATAATGATTTTTCCCGGCAAATAATTGTTTTCCTGAAAACTTCATTCTCAGCTATTTCAGGACTACTTCCTTTACTGACTCCTCACTGAGAAATTAATTTCTAAGTTATCAGTATCAGTACAAGGTGTTCTGTCAATCTGATGTACTTACCTATGATACCCTGGAGTCAGGATATTTCAGTGTCCTTTTCTTTGTAGGTCTACCATACAGTTTTAATGATATCTTTCCTCTCTCTTTCTACTAGGTTTATGAATTTTCTGCTAGATAAACTAAATTTATTTAATTTGCAAAATATATAAGAATTTCAGTTCAAGAAACTCAGGGTTCTATAATTACTTGGGAAAAATTAATAGGACATGAACATTTGTAAATGAGATTCAGAAACTCTAAATTCCAAGTTCAGATTTGTGGCAATTTGGAATCCTTCTTTCAGACAAAGATTGAGTTGTCTGGTCCCTGGGCTGTGGATTATTGCTGGAGAAGCCTAAAATTGATTTATACAGAGATTGTGGATCACAGAGTTCCTTATATACCTAAACAGATGCGCTCAGATGTCTGCAGTTCAATCTTTAACTAAGCACTTAGATGCATGATGTTTTATCTAAGCTCCATCGTGATTCAAAGACAGACTGAGGAAGCACGTGGATTGCACTTCCCCCAGTGAGAACCCCACTACTGACAACTTTTGAATCGCCTTGTGAATATATTTATTTCTTCATTTCAGCTGTTTCAATGAGCCACATAGGAACCTAAAAAAAGCCTGAACTATTTGAATGCTTAAATGAAGTTTTAATAAATGAATGGTCAAATGAATTTTTAATAAATCCTACAAATCTTTAAAAATCTGACCTCATCTCTCCCTTTCATATCTGATTGTACTTTCCTCCATTATCTTCATCCATCTCACACTTTCTGGGTTGTAATTTTTAAGGACAACAATCTGTTCTATATTTGTAATTTAAAGGCAAGTCTTAGTACCAGAAGCAACCCACAAAAGCAGAGCTAATTTGCACCTAAAATGTGCATATCTGCACAAAAGTACAATAACCCTCAAATAACTGTTATGAAACAGAAACAGGTAAATTACTCTCCTATAAGTATATGCTCTTTTGTCAAAAAAGCTGTTTTGTCCATCTCTGTGTTACCAGAATTTGGGTTTGTTCAGTGGAATATGAATTCCATGTTTCTGTGTTTTTCATGGATATAATTTTGTACCCATTGTTACAAAATATAGAAGTTACAGGACTGAAAATGCATGCATTTAGTTTGAGTGGCAAACTTCTTATTTTCTGTCAAAATAATGCATTAATATCTGAATTTTGTGGAACAGAATCTATTTCACCAGCTGGACATCTCTCTTACAAACAGAATATGTCTGCACAGATAATTTAAACACTGCAGATGAAACTAGGATCCCATCATTGTGAGAATAGAGTAAGTTCATACACAGTTTAATTCTCATTAAAATCATTGTGCTAGAGATGGAGAAATGTTGTGATGTTTCTGTTTTCTAGCTTTTGGGGTTTAATGCTGGTTTGCTATTGTTTTTTCCCCTTTACATTCTTGTGCACTTAAAAAAAAATTCAGGCTATTTCCATACAAATTATACTTTTCCTGGACTCATTAAATGTTCTTTGCTGAGACCATAAGTGGACTGTCTTCTCTCAAACTGCCTATGCAGAATATTGAAAGGGTCAAAACAGTGCAGCATGCTACTGTATTTCACAGAGTAGAAAAAAACATGCAGATTGCTCTTGTTTCTCATTCTTGTAATAAGGGATAGTACAAGAAAAGAAAATGGCTGAAAATGGTTTTGTTCCCATGTGTCAAATACCATAATTAGAATAAGAAATGCTACAAATTAACCCATTCTCATTACAGTCACTATATTAGAATTTCATGGTCCTCTTCTGATGCTCTGATCTTGCTAAGCACATTTACATCTCATCAGTGAACACAAGCAGCAGATCTGCTGGCGGTGAATGCTTGATTCACTTCAATTTATGTCTTCTTTTCAGCTGGGGAATCTATTGTGTGAGCTAATAGCAGGTTTCCCATTTGAAATGACTGCAGATCTCTTCACATTTGGATACAGTGCAAGCATTGTCATAATTTTTTTTTAATGTGTCACATAATTGTCGCATTACACTATGTACAAGCAGAAGAAAGGAAATTTTCAGCATTAAATGAAATACAAAAGGCAATACTATGTTTTACTCTCAGTGATGTGAGGTGGAAAGACAAAGAACCCTTTTCTCTTAAGCCAAGTAGTAAGTATAGCTGCAATCTTTGTGATCACCTGCGTAAGACTTAACAACCATTTCACCATACTTCTGCAAGGTTCGCTGTCAAAAAAGAAGATTTTATTAAAACAACGAATGGGACAAATGTAACCTTTTAGAGGGTGTTTTAATTGCCATGTCCCTATAATCTGAATGTTTCAAAGCATAATTTCCATGAAATTATCATAAAATGTTCATAGTATTGCTATTGCTAATTTGGTGCAGTACAACCAAAAAGTGAACATGGGTGCCTGCTTATCTAACAATATTAGGTTGTTTTCCCAAATCAAGGTGTGTAGAGAGGAAAAACTGTACTTGGGGTGTTCTGCTTGTTCTCTTGTGCCTGGTCTGACAGCTAGAGAAAGAACAACCTTCTAAAATATAAGGTTGGTTTGCTGCTGATGTTAATGGGATAGGATTTCATCAAAAAGATTTTGTGCTACTAGTCATGAGTGCTACATGCATTATCTTTGTACAACCCCAGAGATTGACACAGGAGATTCATGATCAGTGACTCAAAACACGGGGTTATTTCACCTGTCCTAAATCATTAGGGCTTGGATTCACTTAATCTAACTTTAGACATTTCCAATATGAATCTTGATGTCCTGGGCAAGATTCAGTTGCTTAACCACAGGAATTTAGTGCCACTGGAGGTCTTCTAGGATGTTGAAGGTATACACAGGCCACCAGGCAGAGCACAGAACTTATGGAGACACATGGATTCTAGTACCAAAGCTGAGCATCAGGTCTGATATAGTACAACACAAATAAATGTCACTGTGTGCCTACATTAGGTGACTGAATATCACCCCTAACTTACCTACTTGGATGTTCTAGGGTCAATTCAGTTAGCTATACATGAGTATATTTGAGGTGTTCTGTTGTATTCTACAAAATTTCCATCATTCATGCCAAAGGTCATGAATATTTTGCAGGTATATTGTATGTGTTTATCTTAATGAAAATGTCCTGGACACCTTAAAGCTCTCAGCTGAACAATTTCTGGCATTGCCAGTTAAATCTAGCTAATACAATCAATGATTTTAGGTCATAATTCTTCTCAACAGTTTCAGATGTTTACTTTTGGATGAGATGAATAATACCCTGTACATTTTGGTTTTGTTTTGTATTGGTTTGTTTGATTGATTGTTTTTTTTCTCCTTTTCCTTTTTTTTTTTTTTTTTTTTTTTTTTTNTTTTTTTTCTTTTCTTTTTTTTTTTTTTTTTTTTTTTTAGTGGCAGTTTTAAAAGATACAGGATTCTCAGCTACGAAGATTGACATGTCTCCTTGCCTTGCTTTTCCTTTCCTTGCATTTCCCTGCCTTGCTTTTCCATATAACCAATTATATGGTAATTCCATAGTGATGTGTGAGCCAGGCTAAACAATGCTATGAAAAGAAGATTAGAGGTGAGAATATGCCCTCATTTGTGCCAACACAGTTACAAGAACATAAGAGTCACAAATCCGAAAGTTATTATATTCTATGATCCTATTTTTCAAAAGACTAGTAGTAGAGATCTGAAGAATACTACTCAAACTTCTGGCATTCAGCTGCTTTGAATACATTGAGACCGTAGTAGTGTTTAGATTACTAATTACTAGATAAGTGAATTTGAATTTGTATGTGTCCTTGTGGAAGCTTTGTGCTTTCAACCTGCTTTGAATTCCACTGTGTAAACTATGAATTGCAGGAAAAAGAACACTAGCATTCACTTTATGATTTAGAGAGCTCTTCCATACCCATTTTGTGTTTTCAAATAGTAAAAATAATTTTTAAACCCTTCTCACACAGAAATTCCTTACTTCTTATCATCTTTTTCATGTTTCTATATTCTTTCTCTCATTCTTTTTCTAAACATAAGAAAGCCATACAAAGTAGTGTAGCAACTAACAGAAATATGACAAAGGCTGTGGAATTTCATCAGGGTTCTTGAGAAGTCCACTTGGACCTCTGACTATGTTTGCACTTGTCCAGTGAAGCCAGCAAATTAGTTTCAGCATTAGTAGTATGCGTCCAATCTGTAATATGAAGTGTTGGAACCTGAAGTAAGGATGTAATTCTGTAATCATTGAAGTAACTTTCGAGATTTACATTAAATTCCATGCTTCAGACTTGTTTTTTTGATACACTGAGCCCCTTGTATGCACATCACTGAACAGAAATTTTCAGTTCCCTCAGTTCCGAGTTAGATTTCAGTGGGTATAAATAAAATAAAAGGCTCTCTGCTTAATTTCAATACCATGGGTGATCCAGACCTTCCTTGGTTTTATTTTAATGTTAATTTTAATAGAAAAAAAAGCCAAAAAAATAACAATCTGTCACGGATGTGTATGATAATTGACATAACAGACCCTAACGGCTACTTTGGAGCATAATAGACCATGACAACTCCATTTGGAGCTTACTCAGAGATTGAGACATTTTACTAAAATTTAATTAAAAAATAAAACCTAGACAAAAATATCATCCATTTATACACAATAACATTTTCCATTTAAATATCAGATTGCTACACACACATACATATACACACAATCAGTATCTTAAAGAAATAGTAAGCAAAGATTTACCAGAAAGCCTTCCCAGAACTTACCTGATCAAAATAAAGACTATTTGATGGTCTTCTCACTTGTCTACCCTAGCTAGGTGAATGAGATATGCATTGTGGCAATTACAAGTTAAAGTTTTTGTACATGGTAGCCGTAGGAGAAAAGAATGAGGAATTTGCAAAGTTTGTCCTAGCACTTCAGTGAGCTGACCAAACTGATTTGTTTGCCCAGAGTAATGGAGACAGAAGTGAAAACTAAGAGAAAGTTATGAACAGAATGGGTCATTTTCCAGTGGTTCTGAAAGCTGTTTAGCTGAACACGCTGATGGCTCATGTTCAGCCAGCTGTCGACCAGCACTCCTAGATCCTTTTCTGACGGGCAACTTTCCAACTGCTCTGCCCCACGCCTGTAGCATTGCATGGAGTTGCTGTGTGTTTCCTACTAGGAAAGGAAAAAATCTCCCATTATTAGTAAAATACAGGCTTTCTGTATGTTGTTCATTTCCTAATAGGTAAACAAAAATGCAGGTTAACTGGTCTAGAAGGTGTCTGCAGTGGGTAGAAAAGTGTGACAAATATTTCCGATTTTTTTTTCTCCTTTTTGTCTTTGTGTGATCTTTTAGAGATGAGTATTGTTGTGACAGTATCATGTTTCACATTCTAATACCTCAAAACTCAGAAAGAAAAAAAAAAAAAAAAAGAAATCCATAGGAAAACTTCCACACCTTGAATATTTGCTTACATACTGGTTCCTATTTTTTATTTCATTTTTGTCTTTTTTTTTTTTTTTGAGGGTTATATGTCACTATTTAAGGTGCCTAGAAATGGCATACAGTAAGGAAACATGGCTGAGTGAAGAAGTGCAAGGGAGAAAATTTCATCATTAGACCTTTCCTGGTCTGCAGCATTTAGAGGCTCACATTTGACTTGAGCCATGTGAGGTCTGCAGACATGATTTGTTACCCACTAAGAGCCCATGGACTCCATTCCATGGACCTTGAACTAAGGACCCGGGTACATTAACTTCAGTGAAACAGTGCTCTGGTCCAGCTGTACGTCTTCTTGTAATGAGGATAGTTAAGTCAGAGCATGGTTACCATGCTCCTTGTGAATGTACAGCAAGTACATGAATCTTATTTTAAAAAATCAGATGCTTCAGATCTTGGAGATGGAGAGTTTGCTACTGGGCACATCTGGTATCAGAACCGTATACATCTCCTCTAAGTTAACACAGAAGATTTTAATCTTCCACCTCAGTACTTTGGAATCCCTTTGGAGTCAAAAGAAAGTGATCAGAACCCCAAGAGATACCTTTTACTTCAAACCCCTCCTTTGGCTTGGGAATGCAGTTTTTTTCCATCATCAGGAACTCTTAATTGCCATCATCCACCTGGTGGCTGGAATTTATCTTCTCACTGACTAAAGAGGAAGCAGGGTTGACAAGATAAAACAAATTGAAGAGCCTTTGGAAAACTTCAGATTATTCCCTTTGTGGAGACAGACATTATAAATTGCCCTCCCAGGACTCCTGACAGTTTTTGATCTAGTCTATAGGAAGCGATTTTCAGCAGGAAATATCTTGCTTACTTCGCATGTAAGGAAAACACAACTTCAAACAGGAGGGCTCATGTTTAGTCTGGGAACACCAGGCTGTGTGTTAGACATCACTGAGCTCCAGAGTGGGACTGAAGTTCAGACACATCTCTCTGATTAACTTTCCTTTTGGTTTGTTTCATATACAATTCAGAGGCTTAAAGTCAGCAATGTTTACAGTAATTGTATTAATTGTAACATTTACAATTACACCATGTAATTTTCTTATGTCCCTTCCCTGTGTGCCCTAGGAAAGGGTACATGCAGATAAAAGCCATATTTAGGGACTAGTCTAAACTCAGTTAACATCATTCCCTTGACTACAAACAATTTTGAACAGGATCTGCCAGAGAAAAACTGCAAATTGTCCCAATATTTAAAGAATTAAGTAGGGCTAATCAAAGAGCAGGATGGAAAGCTCCCATGTATCCTGAATAAAAATTCACTGTTGTGTGTAAACTATGCACTTTATCCAAGAATGCCAAATATGGACTTTGTTAAATTGTTAATTACATCAGGTCATTTTTTTTTTTTCCCCCTCACATTATAAATTTAAATAATTTAGGAAAAAATGCAGTGTAAAGATATCATAAATATTTTACTTGCTCATTTGAAAGGCATACTTTTATTGAAATACATATGGCAGTACATGCAAATGTAGACTTTGGACTTATATCATTGCTGTATGTTTACAAAGTTGTCTTGGAAGTTATATAATTTAGGCTAATGGACTGATGTAGTAACATTTTTAAGTGCAATAATTTCCTAACAATCTTTTCAGAACATCTAAATAACCTAAATATCTTTTTATACATATACCCTTTTTTAGAACCAGGCTATGTCCTATTTTATGGCCAACAAGAGGGAGCATAGTTACTTGCTAACTAACTTGAGGGGATTGTCAGTCTAACTTAAACACTGAAATGTTTGTGTCTAGTAAATTTAGTTCTGGTCAGAGCCTTGAGATGCTCTGGTGAAAATTGTAAATGAATCTGTCTCTTTTCTCGGAGACAGGGTTAGTCTGTGCTAATGGGAAAGGTCTCTTATCAGGGGTTGATGGAGACAATTAATTAAATACTTGTGAAGGAGAACTTCAGCAACTATGTTCTGAACCTGTTTTATGGTTGCTTAGATCTTTCACAGTGCAGAGGTGTCATTTTGTATCCTTCTCTTCTGTTGGAACTGTGCAGAATAGCTAGTGCTTGTAATGTCGTTTTTCAGAGATTTTCTGAGACGCTGTGTTCTTTGATGTCTATAAGTAAAAGTAATCTACTTTAACAGTTGTCATTTGAAAGATTGTAATAAAAATGTAGAAAATATCAATATTCAGCTTTCTCCTTTTCATATTTATTTCTGTGAATAGCTTCAATATCACACAAGGTATGTTTTTATTATTCAGAGTAGAATGAAGAAAAAAAAGTTGAAGAAAAAAACACTCAAAAAGACTGATTTGAAAAAGTTTTCTATTTCTGTTGTGATAGTCTTCAGATTTGGTTTGATATGTCACGTTTCATGTTTCATGAAACAAGTCATGTTTCCTGATTTGTTCTTATTTTGACACAAGAAATGTACCTAAAATAACTCACAATCAGTTAAATTTTGTACCACAAAATAAAACTGGAGTGAAACTGGTTGTTTTCCAGTTTTCTTTTAAAAATTATATTTATCTTTTTCCATACTTAGCCATTATATATTCCGATCCATGCCTGTTCGGGCTTTTGTCCAGGCACAATGAAAGGAACACCTTACCCACAAGTACCCTTTTCTTACAACTCATTGGTTTTTGACGTGCTTGCTGCTACATCCGAATGTGACCACGGTTTTAAGTTGCAGCTGAGACGTCTATAAATCAGCATCTGAGCACTCTATAGATCCCTCTGGCCACGTACTTTGAAGATGTGGTTTACATTTCAATGAAACAGTATCATACGAGAACCTATTTGCAGCAGACTGAACAAAGCTACTGCTCTTGCAGGGTCTAATGTCCTGGTCTACCTGTGCATTTTTCTTCCCACTCATTTTGCTACTCATTTTCAGAGCTGTCAAAGTGTTACCCTTTCGGTAAATTATTTGTTGCAAGTTTCTGGGGGCTTGCTCTGTTCTGAATCAATAGATATATAAGCTGGGAAGAAATGGTGGGGATACTAAAATTGTGCATCCATAAATGCCTGAGCTACGTACACCTGTAATGTCATTAGAAGAACTACTCGATGGATTTATTAAAAGCTGAGCTTTGTGGTTTTATCACCTCCTGTTTAGATTTAGAAATGTCATTTGATTTCTGTGGGCCTTGTGGACATTTATCAAACAAATAGCAATTCTCAGAGTACAGTAATGTGAATATACCAAGCTTTCAGGTGACACCATGCTCCATGACCTGAATTAATTACCTGAAAAAATTCATAGGGCAGAAATGTCCTGTCATAAGCACATCCCAGCCCCCTGGTGTTCCCACTCAGATCCCTCTCTCTGGCTGTTTATTTGACACTGTGAAAGTTTCAGGGTTTTCAAAACATATGTACATTATGTGCTCGCCCTACTTTTGAATGTAGTAATAACTCTGCATATGAGAGGGCCAAAATAAATAATACTGCCACTAACATCCATGGGATTGAAATTTTCAAGGTAAGTTGGGCAAAGGAACAAGTCTTGGACAGGAGACTCATGCTACATTTGCCAGACTCTCTAATTTGGACTAGTTAAGAGATCCAGCTGGCTAGTTTGATTTCCTCATATGGAAAGCGTCAGTTAATTGATTACTTTGAGCAATAGTTCCTCCCTAACTCATTGCTTTTCTTGCTCCATGACAGATGCCTTCTTTAAAAACACCACCACACAGGCTGCTCTCCCTCATGCTTCAGCTGCCCCTGTGGCAGTGCCTCTACAGAGAGAAAAAAATTTCTTCTGTTTGCTTTGAGATCTCAGAATTATTAGTGCTGTGATAATAAGTATATTTTAATAAAGGATATTCTTCTACCATTTCCTTTGGACTTCAGGCTGCTGGAAGAGGAGATCCAGTCATAGATTAGAGTACATATGAGCAAGTCCTATTCCTTGTAGTAAATTAAACCAACACTGCCCTCTTCCTTAGGAATCAGAAAGGGAGGCTCAACTCTGGCTTATAGGTAATAAATGTGTTTTATTCCTTTCTTAGGGTGTGATAGCTCATGATGTTTTAATTTTAATAGCTTAGACTGATGAGTTCACAGCTCCACCATTAGTATTTATTAGTTATCTAGCAGCATGCTGGAGTGACAGATCTAAACAGCCCCTCTCAGGGGTTAATACCAGTTAATGTAGGAAAAGACTAAAAAAGAGACTGAAGAAGGCAAACATTTTCTCTTTCCCTCTCTTCTTCCTTTTGTGTTTTACTTTACTGCAGAAATTGTATACAACTGAATTGCATGACCTGGTGGTTGCAATAATAGTAATACCCTCGTAGAAAGTACAGAGTAAGAGAAATAAACATATATCTGAATTGTGCCTAATGAGTGGATTTGGTTTCTGTAACACCCCAGGCTCTTCTCACAAGCTCATTAAAGGGGGTTTACGTTAAAAAGATACAAGGTTCCAAAAATCCACCCAACTGACTTTTTAAAAGGGCCTTCAGTTTATTTTATACCTTGAGGCTGTGTACTGGAGAAATTCTAGGACATTTCTCCAGGGGCCAAAACAACACACTTTTACACAAACTTTGGAAAATAAACAAACTTGGCAAAAGTTTAAAACAAGCATTCAATCAACATAAAGTATGCCACAAAGCATTGACTTACCAAATTCTTACTCGTCCAGGTTTAAGTTACCCAATTATCAAGAAATCAAATTCAGAGAAGGAAGTAAAGAGAGAAAGAAACACGGACAGAGAGAATTATAGCTGCTGCCTTAGATCCAGTTACCAGGAGTCCAGGAACAGCAGGGCTGCGAACACTTGGTGGCCGCATGGTGCTGATTTTATTGCTCTGCACTCCTGTGGCCACTCTCCCCAGGGTGGGGCTTGCAGTCTGCCAGCCATTCTGGCGCTCCAGGAAGTGTGGTGTGGGGTTTCAGGGACACCGATGGCTAACAGCCTTTCTGGGCAGGACTAAAAGCTCCAGGGACAGGGTGAGGAGATGGGGCAGTGATCCCAGTGTGCCAGTGACTGACAGCTGCACCAGTGGCTCTCAAGGAGGTAGAGTATGAGGAGACCCATCTCACTGTGACAGAACCCAATCTGTCCCCTCCCACATACAGTTGTTTTGAGCCAGTAATAACTTTTCAGTCCCCCACAGTGCCTTAAATGAATGTGTAGTGACTACAAACTATGAGACTCTATAGGATCACAGATCTTGTAATAATAACATTTCCCCTTATTTTCTGATCCTTCTCATGAAAAAGCAGAACATAGTGTAAGTACTAGTAAAATGAAAATTTATTTTCCATATTGTAAAATATTCATTTTAGTTCTGTTTTCCTTCCTCTGCTGCCATCCCAAATTGGCTGTATTATCATTTGACACAAAGTAATTTCTGATATTGCCTGAGTATCTGAACAGAAGCTAAAGAACAAGTTTTCATCTCAACCACTTCTAGACTTCTGCATGTTTAGACTTTTTTAAAAATCTTGATTAAGAAATTCTGAAGGTACCTTTCAGTTCGTGCTAAACTGGTCACCTAAAATGAATCTGCTGAATTGGACTCTTACAGTATTTATTATTGCTTAATGATTCACGTATACTTGAACAAGAGAGTGAGGAAACCTAAGGGTGAACAGTGAACAGAGAAATCATTGTTCGGGTCAGAGCTGTAATCAAATCTTCTTGCTGTCCATCATAAAATAACAAACTAATCTTATTACAAGTCTATTTGAATAGTTCGTCAAACTGTTGAGTATATAAGCTTGCTATATTCCTCAGCATATGGCTGGGAATGTTTTTTTCTGAGATTACTTTCCCTTTGTTTGGGAATTTCTTGCCTCAAAGCCCAGTCAGGATGAATCCACCGTCTACTTTCAGTTAATTGTTATTTAGAGGTGATAATTAAAAAACTTTTATTTTAACAAAAGCAAGGGCCAGATTCTACATCTGAAACAGGATAATCTTGGTTGTACATACAAACTGGGGGATGAGAGATTGGAGAGCAGCACCATGGAAAGGGGATCTGGGTGTTTGGGTTGAGAGCAAGTTGAGTATGAGTTAACAGTGTTCCTTGGCAGCCAAAAGGGCCAACCATGCACTGGGGTGCATCAGTCAAAGTATTACCAGCCAGTAGAGGGAGGGGACTGTCCCACTCTACATGGCACAGGTGCAGCCTCAATTTCAGTATTTTGTGGTGTTTTGGACACCTCAATATAAGAACATCAGACTATTATAGTGTGTCCAGAGCAGAGTGACCAAGATGGGGAAAGGCATCGAGGGCAAGAGGAGTAGCGGAGGTTGCTTGGTTTGTTCAGCTTGGAGAAGAGAACTGAAGGGTGATCTCATCACAATCAACAGCTTCCTCAAGGGAAGCAGCAGAGGGGGAGGTGCTGGTTTTCTCTCTCTGATGACCAGTGATAGTATATAAGGAAATGGATTGAAACTGTGCCAGGGGAACTTCAGGCTGGGGATTAAGGAAAGGTTTTTCACTGAGAGGGTGGGTGATCTCTGGAACAGGCTCTGCAGGGATATGGCACCAAACCTGATAGAGTCAAAGAGCATCTGAATGGCACTCTTAGTCATATGGTTTAATTTTAAGTAGTCCAGCAAGGAGCAGGGAGTTAGACTCAATGATCCCTATGGTGCCTTCCAACTTAACATATTCTATGATTTTATGGTTCTGTGATTCTTTCTAATTGTCTAGACATATTCTGTTGTCTATTCAGGAATCTAAACTGAAATTTGTGTTTAATAAATCTGTTGATTTATCATCATTCTATTATCTTCAGAAACTGGCCAAGCATCACTTAGGTTTCATAGGGACAAGTAAGTTCTGTTATTAATTCAGTTCTTAAGCAAAGAATTATTTACTCTACATTCCAAATAGTTCTAGTTCTTGTTCAGCTATCTCATCTCTAATGTATCATTCCTAGGGGGTGTGCACATTTTTAAGAACTCTTGTAAGATTCACCTTTTATACTCACTTTTACTTTGACCTCTAGATGCACGTAAGAACAATGAGTTCTTCAAGATTCAGAGAAGGCGTTTTAAATATTACTTCTGTATAATCAAGGTGATATGTTTCTGAAATATGTCTATTATTTTTTGTGCTATTAACTCAAGCACAGGCAAAAGGATCTCATTTGCCAGCTGGATGCAAGTGAGAGCAGGTCACTTGCATGTAGAACAGTATGTTTTCAGTTTCTATAGGTGTTGCAATATTGATGCTAATTCTGTAACTATTCATGCTGACTAGGATTCTGCTTCATGTCTTTGCTCAATGATTCTGATAGGTTAAATTGTGTGGTACTGTTCATCATTTGTAAATCACAGTTGGATTAAATTTACACATTCATACACATTCATATAGTCATCTGCATTCTACACTCTTTATTTCATGTATTTGGCGGAAAACTATTTTTTAATGTCAATGTTAAGACGATATTTTGATTTGCTGATGTACATCTATGATTTTTTAAGTTGTTCACTTAGCTTATATGCTTTACTGGGTTAGATGCAATGTTTTAAATGAGCATATTTTAAAAGTCTTAAAATACAGAATTTGGAAATGTAAATTCAAGCTTCTCTTTAAACAGGCTTTTTATCAAATAGAATAAGACTTTTTAAAGAGCTCAGTGTCATTAAAAAGATATTGATGCAAACTAGTTGAATAATTAGGACATTTTTGCCAATCAAATTTTTAACAATATTTTTTATTTTTAATCTCCTGACTGCAAAGTATAGCTGATGGGCTTTTGTCATGTTTTATGTATAATGTTGATATACATCAATTATTTCAGAAGCAAATGTATTGTATGGTAAGCTAATTGCCAAGTCTTGCTTGCCTTGACAGAAGAAAAAAAAAGACCAGAAAAAAAACCCCCAAAACACAGAAAAAGAACCCTCAGCTTTAAAGTTGGTTAAGTCTTTAAGAAACTATTAAGAGCATACGAGGGAAAACATCCATTCAGAAATATGGTAATTAGTTCAGTTTCATCTTGGGAAAAAGACAGAAATTAACATCTGAATCCAGAAACCTAAACTTCCAATATTAGACACTAAAAAAGGATTAGTAAACAAGAGAACTATGGTTGTGTTATGAACACAAGCACCTAAGAGTGCTAACTGTGTAACAGAGCTCTTTACAGAGCAGAACTAAAGTGTGTCACAGACCTGTGTGTATTTCCACTGTTAAAACTATAATTTAGAATTGCTTGAACTTGTGGGCATAGCGGGGAAGAGTGACAGCTGGTTGAACCCATGGGAGGTGGAAGTTACTCATAAGAGAGCTGAGTACTGTGATGGAAAGTTATTAGCTGTTACTGATATCCAAAGCTTGACCCAGTACAACTTCCACTGGAAAATGATGTTTTGAAGAAACTGAAGATTTAAAGACTCTGTCATCAGAAGGCATGAAAAATGCCACTAAGCATGGCCACAGGGAAGAACAGTAGACTTCTGGAAATGGACACTTGAGCCTACTGCTCAAAATAAATATGCTACTGGAGAAAGGACAGAGTTGGGGCTACAACTCATCCTCTCTCAAGCTGGGGTCTTGTGAAGGAACAGATTTGCTCTGTGCCAATGGGACATGGACCGAACACGTTGGGAAAAAGGAAAGAGAAAAGCAAGTGATAATATGGGGTTACTTTCCAAGGGGAAAGCTGTGCTTCCAAAAAAACATCCTAATTTTGTCAGGCTGTAAAGATTTTAGGGACTTGAGTGCATAGGCTATAAGTTCAGGGTGCAATGACAAAAAAGTGGAAGTTGGGTTTGAGTGAGACATTTCCTCATTGGCAATTTTAGTGTTTGATGCTGTCACAGATATCACACTTTTAAGGTAGTGCCAAAGCCATTGCTTCAATAGAGAAGTAGGAAAAGGTAACTTGAAGTGACATATTTCTCCCTAAAATTTCTTGTCAATGAATATTCAAACAGACCTGGAGGTTTACCTCTAATTAACATGGATCAATACAATATGTATGCCATGTGAAAGTAGACAAGCTCTCCAAATGACCCAGGAAACACAGATAAAAAGAGACATATAGGCCCAATTCTTTGTGTTTGTAGTGAGTGAAAGAGCAATTCAAACCATCTACCTATAGGTGCCTGTGCGAATAGGCTAGTCCCCTATCTGACCCTTTTAGAATCAATGGAGAAAGGCAGACCTTTACAGACAATAGTCCAGATTCCAGGTGTGCTGTATTGCTGGTGGCCCTTCTCCCTCTGTGATAGCTATATACGCAATACGAATATGACAGATTATGCACATATAATTCAGACATTATTCATGCCAGCACAAATCTTAGTCTATATTAAATATATGGTTATTGTATGTGAGTATATAACACAATTGCCATTTTTGCAGTGTTCATCAACAGTGTGGTGGCAAGCCCTGCCACACCAGCCAGCTTCAACACCATTTCCAATTGCTGAAATGCAGGAAGAAATAAAAGTGTTTCGTTATCTTATAGCATCTTGAGCTCTCTGTGCTGACAATAAAGAGCTAGATTGTTTTTTAAGATGCAATCTGGTCTGGAATAGTGATATGTTTTCTTTAGTCAGTATATAGTGAAACTGTCAAAGGAAGGACAGTTGATGTCAGAAAGGTTCATATTTATTCATGTTTAAATTGAAGTTGGCTGTGTTTACTCTCATTACTGCTGTCATAAGTGGTCAAGGACATCTAGGCATGTGTTTTCATAAATTATGTGATCATTCCAATACAACAATTCTGAATACTGAGTCCTATAGCTCCATTACAGTTTCTAAAATGCTCCTGTTGCAGCACTATTTAGAAACCTGAAACCTACTTATCTCTTTTAAAAAAGCAATTGCTATGACAACTCAAAGCAGCTCAGTATCATTTCTTGAAACTCAAATTTCAAAATCAGAATTGTATGGTCAGCCAATCTATTGTGATAGGGGACAGTGTAGTGGAGGTGAATGAGAATTGCTTACGCCTTGGGGAACACATTTATTTATCGATGCTGAAACAGCTTCATTTTAAAAAGCAAGGACAGAGAGAAACAAGAGTAAAAAATCCTTTATCTAATATTTATCAATTTTACACAGTCATCTAAGACCACACATTGTTTGATTCATTCATTACAATGATTTTTCTCTTTGCTGCACTCAGTATCTCTGAGTCTCATTTCAATTAAAATATAAAGGCACACATCAAATTATTTCTGCTTACAAAGACAAGACCACCTAGTGTTTTCTGTATGTTTAATTCACTCTCTCCTGCCACAAATGCTTGAGGCTTTGATTAGCTTTATCTTACTTGAAAGAGGCACCCCATGTAGAAGGAGACAGAGTGATAAGCTTTCCTATTGTCTCTGCAATTCTGAAGGAAGCTTGCTCCATTCTGATCACTGAGTTACCTGGCAAATACACTTTAGAAATCAAACAGGCTCTTATTCTTGGTAACCACTTAGCCAATTTCAAACACCAAAGCAAAATTTGATGAATCTTCTGTTGACTGAAGTTCATGTTGAACTAAACATACTTCCTAAGGCAAGTCCTTCTTTTAATCCTTTAAATAAAGGATGATTTTATCTCCTAATAATTTTCTCCTTCTATTTCTGTTATTTGTGTATGTGCCAATGTTTGTACCTGCTTAATTATTTTAAATTTATTTAGAAGACTTTCATAAACTTGAGAAGCTCTTCTTTTCTTTTTTTTTTGACCAGGCATTTAAAGATGGAAGGGAAAAGGCTTGAGCTTGAAAAAGAGAAGGAATGCTGAAGGAAGAAGTAAATTTATAGGTTTGAGAAGCCTTGGCTTGGGAGTAATATTTATACTGTACTGTATGAATACACTTTGCCAGGGCTAGGTATCAGCTGTGTAACAATTTATAGTTATATCAAGCTTGCCTCCAGCATGTGGATCAACTCTATTTTTTTCAAGTATGTGTACACATTTAAGGAAAAAGGGTTCCTTTCAAATTGTAGATATAATGTGGGTTTAAATAAAATACCGATGATCACTAGCCACTTATGAAGCACCTTTAACTCAGGAATGAAGCCTATTATAAATACAAAATGTTTCAGTGTTCACAAAACATAAAAGAAGAAATGGTGTATTGTAAGTACGTATTTTTCCTGGTTTTGCTTGCTTCTTAGGTAGTTAAGTATAGGTATCATCTCTAGGAATAAAAATTTTACATTTGTCGTAAATATATATACATGGCATTGAATATGATGGTAATAAATAATCCTGAATTGTATGCTTAGAAATAATGTCTTATACTGATATCAGTTATCATACATCAACTTGAAATGTACCTATAGCCTGCAATTTCTCTTCTCCACAAGCTGTTTGTAGATTCCTTGTCTTGAAAAGAAAGTTTCTTTTTTTCTCATGTTTTCAGTTAAAGTTTGCGCCCTCTTTTTTTTAGGTAAACATACAGATTTATGCCCATGAAAACTGCATTTGAATCATATATCTTGCATTTTTCATAGTAGCAGGCATGACCATAGGTAGCTTTCCAGAGGATTCTCAAAGGAAAATAAGTTCCTTCCAGACGTAGGCATGGACCATTACTACCGTTTAAATTATTAAACAGTTGAGCATTAAAACAGAAATAATTTTGCATATGTGTTCTATCTTGGCTTTCTTTAGCTCTGAAAATTCCTAAGAAAACAAGATTCATAAGTATTTTTTCTCACTTGCATCTGGTTACACTGTAAAATCAGGAAATAAAGGTCACAAATGAGAAAAAACATAATTCTAGCAAACTGAAAACAGAAGTTGTCAGAATTAAAATATAAGAAATTGCCAAATTCTTCATACACAAAATGTTTTATCCCAGAACATGGAATATTGAAACTGTCCAACACTGTCAACTGAAAATCTTAACCTTCTCTAAAGGACATTTGAGGAGTGGAAACAGAGCATATATAAACAAACTTGCCTGGTCCATGGGAACCTGAGAGTTCAAAACAGCTTCAGATTTTAATTTGCGGCATGTCTAACTCCTAATTAACTGAACTATGAAGTGCAGATAGAAAGTGCATTGGGGGAAAAAAAAACAAAAAAGCAAGCAAGATTGTTTCCAGTATAGCAGATAAATAGGTAGCTATTACCTAGGTATTGTTTCTGGACAGTTTACCTCCTTAGAGATCTTAAAATGGGATTGTTTACCAGTAATGAGTTTTCCCTGGGTGAGCAATTGTTTTTGTAGACATATAGTATGTTGAAAGGTCCTATTTGCTTGTAGCCTATATATACCTGTAATTTGCCTGTAAGCTATATAGAGCGTTTGTAGGAAAAAATAAAATAAATGTACTTCATTTGAAAAGATTTTATTCTGGTTTTGGCTTTTCCATCTGCATTGTTTTCTTTAGGCATTTAAGTTAACATTAAAGTTCATTAAGATGCTTAAGCTTAGTTGCATAAGGGATATAACGAGTAGGCCAGACAGCTTACTAAAATTGCAGCTCAGCTGGAGATTTTATTTCAGTACATTTCAGAAAAATAATGCCTGTCTTGCAAGTTTAAACAAAACAAGGCGCCATTTTTTCAAAGTCTTTGGTGCTTTAAGGATGCCTTGATTGGTTGGTTGGTTTATTGTTTTATTTTGTATTGTTTAACTTTATTCTAGAGACTGGACGTATTCAATTAATGTGAATGTTACATTAGCATTTTTAAACATTTGACTTTTTTGGTTGCATAATTTAAAGTCTTAAAATTCTCATATTATAGTATGCATTAGTTATGAAAGCTGATTTAAATACTGCTGTATTTAAAATGGATATTTAAATCTTAAAATAATGTTAGTGTCTAAGCTTAAAGCTGTAAGATTGTGTTGAATGGATCATTGGCAATTAATAGAATCACACTCTGTATCAAACAAAAAAAAAAGTTAAAGACTGTGTGTTCTTGAATTAAAAAGAGATCCCTGGATCCTTGCGATCCAGTGATGGATTCAAATAGAGAGAAGGGAAGCTGTGAGGTAGAAATGTCCAAATCAGAGGAAAATCTGTAGCTTTCTTTTTTTTTTATTTTCCAAAATATGGATTTTTTTTTTAAAGGGGATGGATGTTGTCCTTTCCTAAAATTGATTAATCTCTGACAAAGATTTATAGCTCCTCTCACCTCCATTAACACTTATTCCGAATCTCATACCGATGAACGTGTTCTGGAGAAATTTAAACTGTTCAGCCTGCTTGTGTAGCTCATAAAGCCCCAGTCTCTCATGTAAAAAGGTGCATACTTCCATACTGTGAACGCTTATATCACACATCTCCTCACCCCTGCTCCATGCCCTGGTGACAGCCGCACTAAAATACTGGTGGGATCAGTGCTGCCCTGTACTCCATCTTTGGTGCCAGGATTAAACTGAACCTGCACCAGTACCTGCATCATCACAGCATCTACTTGGATGATGCATTACACCAATACATCAACACAGGGTTGTCAGTCAAAAGATGGCACAAGCTTGGATAAACAGATCCAAGAGCAGGTTCAATTTAATTACAGGACAGAAGGTGCCCTGATGTTCCTTGGAGAAAAAAACACTTGTGCCAAGAATTAATATGCTCTGCATTGCTGTGCAGTGGTCTGACAAACATGTTGAAGCATCTGAAGAGAGTTCACACAGACTTTGTCAAGAGAGTGATTCTAAAACAAAGATGAAAAGTGAAAATCCTAATACCAGCTTCATAAAAAAACACCCACAGATTCTAACTATAAATCTGCATTTCAGTACTTCAAAGAAGCTTTACAGGGACACTGTCAAATCATATTTGGCTTATAATGTAAGCTATATAAAAATAAGTTGCTATTGGAGTTTTATTATCTTTCTTAAGGACAAACATTCTTTTTGTGCAAAGTTACACCAAGTAGCTAACCAAAGAGGTCACTGCTGGTTGAGGGAATCAAGTCACCATAGAAAAAAACATTAAAAGAATGTGTACTCCAATCCTTTTAAAGATTTCTTTTGCTCTATGAGACACTACCATATTTATGTGCTTATTTAGTTTCTTATTTTGTTATAAAATTGAACAGATGAGGTCAAGTTGACAGTTCATTCCTACAGAGCTTGTGGTCAAAATAGTCTCTCATTGCAGGGTGTTGTGTTGCTGTTGTTATTTTTCCGAGCTCAGCTACTGCAGCTTGAACACTGCATCTTACCAGTAGTATGAGAGCCTGAAAACATATAATTACCCTTTCCAACAAGGGTAGTGCCTTCCTTTGCAAAACAAAGGCCATTTTTATGGCAAGTTTAACCAGTAAGTTTATAAAGTTATATTTAAAACAATGCAGTGCATTTTTGTATGGCATATATACACATATGCTTATATAAATGTATGTATATCTGAACTTTAGCACTTTCTCCAACATGTGCCTTATTTGGTCTATGTATTTATATGTATATATGCTTATGTATGTGTAAACATATATGTGGCAGTTAATACATAAACACTAAAATCAACACAGTTTTCCACATGCTTTCATCTTTTTGTGAAGTTAAGCTTAGTTTATGCCATTCCTAGAGTGTCTGAAGTTAGATATTTGTACTGACAGCACATTACTGTACTGCAAAGTTGTTAAGGAGAAGCCAGAACTTTTGGTTTCTGGGTTACGTCCAGATTTTGGAAAGAAATGTTTGGCCTTTTGTTACAAGAATTCTGCTGTTGTATTTGAAAAAGTGGAGCTGGAATTTTAATACTTTTATTTTTATGCATAAAAATAAATAGGTAAAAGGCTAAACTGTTGGGATTATCAAATCAGAGGAATATTCTTTATCAGAGGATTATCAGCGAAGGAGTTTTAGATGTTTCTATTTTATCACCCTAACTATCAAAGTTCTTAGGAATCAAACAAAACACATCATTCTGGGCTCTGTGCAAGCAGAATAAAAGGTCTGGTGCATTTACAATCCAGACAAGGCAGCTAAAAAAAGAAAAAAAGAAGACAGAATCAAGCACAGAACCATCAAAATCAACTCCACTGTGTTTTCTTGTGAGCATTTGGAACTTTTTTGTTTTACTTTGTTTTGTTCTATGTCTGGTGTTTTTCTTTCCTGATTTCCTATTTTCCATTTCTTAGTAGGGATTGTGTTAGTAGGAAGACAATGGGATGAAAAATAATAAAGACAGAGAGGTTAGAGATTTGGGGTCATGTCCAAACACTCTGGGCTGCAGGGAATGTACCACACAGCCAGTTACTTCAGGCACAGGATATTCTCTATATAATCTGCAAGAAAAAAATACAACCAAGATCAACCTCCCCCCAAAAAATCTGTTGAGAGATGAACTCTGTTCTTTACCCCTTAAAATCTTTCTGCACCAGCTGTCCTGGTTTAAGTTTTCTTTGCTTATCCCTATAATTCTTTTCTTGAGCATTTCAGGGCTTAAGGAGATCTGAAGTAGGGGGGAGGAGGGACTGCCCCAGAGATTCTGGTTGTTCCTGGAGCTTCCTTAGTGAGTGAAATAATGTACACAACACAAAAGAATATTTTTTTCCTACAAAACCAATTATTTGGGGGAGTATTTCAGCATAATTATGCCTGTAGCATTGTCTCTGTTACCGTATAATGAGTACTAAACCCCTTTCCCTGTGCAAATAAGCTAGATGTGTCCATCTAAAACCACAGTCTAAATTATACTATAAATATTGTCCTATGTAGAGCAAAGTTGTTATTAACAGTGAAAATTTGACTTACTAAAATTCAAAGTTTAAAATCCCTTGCTCTTGAGAACAAAGGACATTAGACTGAGAGTTAAGAGTCTGGCTCTGAGAATTCCTGTGGGTGAATTGTTTGCAGCCTTGTCATGGGATCATCAAAATCATGGTCCTTCTTGGAGCACACCACTGATTTCATCTAACTTTTACACCGGCGTCTCTGCAGAGAGCAGTGCATGAGGAAGGCAAGAGGGGAGGGGCTTGGGCACAGCTTGCAATGGGTTGAAAACATATTGGGCATATCCATCCATACCTGTTTGTTTGGAGGTGCCCTCAGGTCATTCAGGTTAGACATAGCAGAAGTAAACCAGGTATGAAGACAAATGGGCTGGATCATATACTGGACTTGGATTATTTTGGAGTTATTGTTGCAAGCTGTTGGCAATATACAAAAGTCATTGCTGTCCTGGTTTATACTCCGTTGGTGTTTTCATGGTTATCTTCATTACCATCTGTGCTAGAAGTACTGGTTTTTTAAAGAAAACTTAGTATTTCCATTATCTAAATGGAAAGCAATAGAATTGATAGAGAAATTTAGGGAGAAAAAAAAAGAAAAATTAAATTGAAAATTACCTCAGATTTGGAATAATCTAAAGTGTAATTTTTCTCCCCCTATTTTTCTTCCACTTCCCTCCATCTTTGATAAACTAAACAAGATAGTGAAGCTCCTACTACTTTATGGTTATGTTTTTTTCTCTCTGGATATTTTTTGCTGTTTGACTATAAGGATTTCTGGCACACTGTGTTGTTTGTATCATATGGTTTGCTTTAACTAATGGAGACATTTTGTGTGCTGAGACTCTGATGCTGCATTGCTGTCTGCTAGTCTAAAGCTCAAAGAAACATACCACAGGAGGAGGAAACACGTTATAATTGTATAACTTTCTGGGTTTTCTTCTTTTTGTTATATATATTTTGTTTTCCTAAAGGCTGTGGGAGGAGAGAAAGGGCACAGAAATAGGAATACTGGCGTGGTTCCTGATTTGTTTGTATTCAGGTCAGTAGACAGTGGCAGGACTGCTTCTGAGTGTTTCTTTCCTACTGTTGTACCCTACCCAGCCCTGTGACAGAAACATCAAAAAAATTTGGTTTGTGTTTCTGTTTTAAAATATCTGCCAGAGTCCTGCTCTATTTTCATCCTGAAGCACTGAGAAGCTAGAAAAACAACTGAATATATAAGAAAGCTTTTCCAAAACAAAGATTCTACACTATTTGAAGAATAATTGCCAGCAGCAATTTTGTTAACCAATACATTCAGAGAAAGGTAACATTCAAATTCCATTAAATATTGCATATCATACTATGGTTTATCTAGATACACATACACACAGAGCACAATCATTTTGTACTACCACACTCCTTGCTTTGTATGGCCTTGGGCTTGCTTCAAAATATCTGATCCAAGTTCTGAGTCAGAAATGCAAAACTAACACAGATGCTTTTTTTCTTTTTTTTTTTTTTCTTTTTTTTCCAGAAAAAGTGAAACGCACAAACTGGAAGAAATTAAGGTCTGTTTATATAGCTGGGAATTTCTCAGTAAAATAATTTGGCACATACTAAACCTCTGAGAGATACCTGGCACAGTCTACATATTTCACTTGTCATTATTTTTGTTAGTTTTTTTTTTTTCATTTTAGAGACACTATTGTAAAAACAGTTTATCAACAGGTTGTCAAGATTAAAAGTTCCAGCCTTGGGAACAGCCCCATTTTCATCATATCAGATATATCATTCTGACTCATACATTACTCAGTTGAAGGAGAGACTAGAAACTAGGAAAATCTGAAAGCATAAAATGGAAATTATCAGTAACAGGTGAAATATATTGCTTTAATGGAGTCTATGGGGTTACTCTGACAACCTTTCCCTAAAATGTTATGAGCCACCTGGAACTTGGGGGAATTCAGAGAAAGGATGATAACAATACTTTGTGGTTTTTAGTGCCTTTCAAATAAGGGTCCCCAAACACTTCGCAACCATTAATCAAATGTCATAACAGTGCTTTGAGATATTATTCTCTTATTATTCAAAAACAACAAAAGAACCTTTTAAAACAAAAGCAAGCCAATGTTTCAGTGTGTTTGAGTGCAATTCAATTAAGCAGTCTCACTTGGTGAATATAGTTTTAGCAGTAACTTTCCCATATTGGGGTGAACAGGAAAGGCACTGGGTCAGTACTGTGCCAGGAATCACTACCAACCCATATATACTGTGCACTTTCCTGGGATGTAATCTAATATCTTCTTGTGATACTTGTAAGTCATCCATAACTCCGGATGCCAGGATTTTATTTTGCTACCGTCATTTGAAAAACAGAGAATAGCACCTTTGCATTCAACCAAATCTTTGAAAATCTTTGCCTCAGCTTCTCCAGTTTTGAAGTAGATCAGAGATCCACATGGAGAGAGGACAACCAGGACCATTCATATATGCAAAACAGTTTGATCGGGAAACAAAAAAAAGACCAGGAAAAGAAGATTTAATAAAAAGAGTATCCAATGCCATGGTAAGCAGCTGCCTACAGAAGGCTAATGATTATGGAGTGTTTTACTGTATGACTATACATGTTTCATCATATAGACAGTGAATCTAAAAATCTTTTTTTGAGTAAGTATTCTTTAACTGTCCAATGCCAATATTTACTCAGCTTTGGATGATGTATGCACTATAGCTGCTGCAGTTAATATATGTTGATTTGATTACAATATCAGAAGATGGATTCAAGTGAAAAATTAATTATAACAATAAAGGTTGTATGAAATGCCTGACTGCTTAGTTTGTATCTAACCGTGGGGTTTACATTGTTTTTATTATTACGTCTTGCTTCATCTTAACACTGACTTACTCAGTTAAAACATTAAATATGTCTCGCAATGTAAGTTTATTCCTAGAAACAGTTTCAAGAAAGCTTAGCAGTCATATCATGTAAACATCTATCTTATAATTAAAAGTCAATTAATATGTTTGCAACAAACATTTGCTGCTAAGGATGTATACAAAAATTGCTTAATGGAATCTAAATTTAATCCCTATTAGAAACACTTTAAATTTGATCATAAATCTTTATCTCCACTTTATATTTTAAATCTAAAAAGGAGCTCAAGATGCCACAACATCTTAATCACAGAAGATTTTTACCTTGTCTAGATCAATCTTTAATAAATTATGTTATGCTTGCAGTCTGCACACAAGGGCAAAAAGAGTTTTTGCAGGAAAAAACCCAAACAAATAAATCCACATAACCAAACAATGTGTAATTGCTGTGCTTTTAAAATGCAGTCTCTTGTTCCCCTCACTCGTGTGGGCAAGCATCAAATTTAGCTAGATAGGCAGGTTCTTTCACCCACTGAAAGCCTCAGAAAATCCAGGCAGTCATGCCTCTGAAATCAGGATTTAGCTGAGTAAAAGCAGCAGGATTGGGCCCTGGACTAATTTGTGGTGCTGTCAATCTGAACTGTGTCCCTGGTGGACTTGCACATTTAGAAGCTGATGGTGATGGTGACATTACTGAAAGGCAAAAGAAAGTATAAAACATCTGCTGGCTAAGAGAGCAAAACAAAACTGATATGTGCCCCAGAAGGGTTGTAAAGAGAAATGGGGTTAACATCTATAGCAAATGCAAGAGGAAATATTTCTCTCAAAAACTAAACAAGGTGAAAGTTATCCAGATTCCAGCACTCTACATTAACATTAGGGTTAAGAAAACACAACAGAAAACAGGTTTTGTTGGTGGGGGAAGGGGGAACGGGGAAGGGAAAAAAACCGCAGCGCCCACACAACCCCCCAGATTAGAGAAGTGTAGCAAACTTAAATCTCAAAAGCTGCTTTTTAAGAGACAGATTCCTTCCAGCCAGAAGGAGAGGCAGGATGATCATCATCTTCCCATTTCTTCACTCTTCAGCCTGACATTATTAGGATGGGAAGGTTCAGGCAGTAGGAGATAAGAAAATAATAACACTAAGTGGGTCAAGTAGTTCACCTTTTCTTTGTAAGCTCATTTGTGAATTGAAACAGTACCTATATAGCCATAAGTATTGTGTGAAGGATCTTGCAGGACTTGGCAGTCTTGATTGCCAGTCTTTCCAAACCTGTCCAGGCAAACTGAGCACACATAGTATGTTCCTATATCACACTTCCAGAGAGTAAATTCAAGACTGTAGTTACCATAAACTTTTTTAAACTTGCTACATACATGCACATTGTGTTAAGTAGCTGTACCTGAGAGTAGTGACTTTGCCAACTTTCAGAAAAAAGACAGTAAAATCTGCAACATGGCATTTGATCTGATAATGTGAGAATGCCTGAACTGTAGGCAACATCTGGAAATCAAAGTTCTGGTTAATGGCCTTAGTTAACCTCTTTCAAATGAAAGTTCGAAGCCTGTTTCTATGGACCTTTGCCTCATGGCATCACTGATAAACGCACAACTGTATCACCTTCTCTGCCACTGACCCTCAATACTACAGGGAACAACGTGGTTCTGACTGATCCTCCCTGTGTTAAATGGCATGTTATGGGCCACTAACATGTCTGAACAAGTAGATGATGAAGGATACTCCTGAACTGTTGCCTTATTTTCCTACTACATTCTCACTTGTCTATATGTATGACTGCCCTCTCTCTCTCTCCAGGCTCCTTGCAGAAACACAGGTATAGTTGGAAAGATGGAAGAACAGTAGACCAGAAACTTCTGATTCAAGTACTTCCCTTGTTTCAAACTCTGTTTTCTTAGGTGTGTGAGGGGTGTTAGAAGCACCTGGTAAATATAAAACAGACAAACGTCATGTTTTAGAAATAGTATTCTGCAATTTAGTACTCCCACTAAAACCACTCCGCCACTCACTTCTCCTCCCCCTCAAATTGAAAGCACAAAAGGCAAAGAACATGGGTTGAGATAAGAACAATTTACTGGAAACAGCAATGAGATAAGAAAATTAATAGCAACAGCAACAATGTTAATAACAAAAAGTATAAGAGAAAGAATTATTTACTTGGAAATTCACAACAATACTGATCATGTCGCCTGCCACACTTTCTCCCCCTGGAAGGAACACCCTTCTCAGAAGCCAGAGAGAGAGTCCTTTTCCCCCGCCCTGGCAATGATATCGAATAACATTAGGGTCTTGACCATGCCCACATGGCTCCAGGCTCCAGCCCCTCATGGCTACTGCAAAAAATAAACCCTGTCCTTGGCCAAAACCAGGACAACAAACTCTAGGCCTTTACACACATCACTGAGTGGCATCAGGTATAAAGTAGGACTTTTATCACGCTCTAGTATTTTAAAATTTGTGTTCTGACATGATATTTTGTATATGTTTAGGTTAATTATTTGCCTTAACTAATACAATGCTGGGGTTTGCTGCAGAAAATATGTATGAGCTATCCTTCATATGAAAAATTCTAACAAAAAAACTAAAAGAAAGATTTATCTGTCCTAAAATTAGGTATGCAATCTAAACCAGTTATGTAGCTCCTTTTATATTCACTGACATGAGATAAGCACTGCCAGAGAGCTGTATATCTCACCTGTCTTAGACACCTATCTTAGGATACAGGAATTATCCTCTAGAGGTTGTCTACATCTCTCTTTCTTACAGAGGAAAATTTCAAGGCTTATTTTAAAAAAAATACCTATCATCTGAATGTCAGAAAACTAAGGTGAATCTCATCCTATGTGTTGGCTTACCTTGGTGAAGGTCTATCCATCTCAGTAAAAGGATCTATCCAGAATCCCCATCCAACTTTTTTTCATTTCTTAATGTGATCAATAAGCGTGTCCAAAATGCAGTGTGGGATTTTCCAGTCTGTTCAGTGCTCAAGCACAAAAAAGTACCACAACAGTGAAACCTTCAAAATTTCATCCTTCCTCCACATAAGATGTTCAATTCATCATTTCCTTACTGAAACTTGTTGTTTTTTTTTTTTTTTTTCTGGATGAAACTGAATAGATTACAGAGTACCCTATGGAGAAGTAAGTTTTCCTAATGGTATCCTCTACCAGGGAGTGAATTTCTCTCTCAGTATTATGATAAATAATATTTGCCTTTTTTACTGTACCGCATTTGTCTGCAATTACAGTCTCTTATTCGCTGTTCTTTGTCATTCACTGTGGTACAAATATTTGGGTAGTAGACAATAAGACCTATTTATCTGAATTATCTTCCTGTTACTAAATCTATTAATTGCACTCAGAAACAAGTTGCTAAAGAGCTTTTTCTCTCTGACTTTTCATATTTATATACCTGTTACATTCTTTTGCCACTCTTTTAATGGAGCAGCATAAAGTTGTTGTGGGTACAAAGAGAAGCTGTGAGGAGGAAGAGGAGGCAGCATCAGCAACATTAGTTGTTTTACTTTCATGCATATACTTGCTGCCTGACCCTGAATGCGTGATGTTGTTGATGTGTAATCACAACTGGTTGTGAATATAGCTGACAGACAGCATTGAAAGAAGGTGACACAGAAATAGTGGTGCTGAATAAGTGATCTTGTCTGAACACACTTTGTGTGTGTGTGTGTAGGCTATGTCTTCACTCATTTCAGTAGACTCATTAATATCCTTCTTGCTGAGTTGAAAATCAGAGTAATGAGGTGTAGTAGTTCTCATACCCACAGTCAGAAGGCTTTGCTTGACAGGCCCTATTGGCTTTAACACTCAGCAAGCTGTGAGTTGTAACATTAGAGCAAGTCACACCACCTCCATGAGCAAAGTCAAGACTCTGTCACGGATGGAGTGGTGCACTTCACTTGTAAGACAGAAGTAGCTGTATGTTTATTGATACAGAGTTATGATTTGACTAAGTTTGTAAGTAAATGTGACAATGGTTTAACAACATTCAGCTGCAGGGTTGGTCTTCATTGCTTATTGCATAGAGGACAGGGTCAGACAAAATGTCAGGGAGACATTGCTGCTGAGTCACGAGGTTCAGAAAAGACCTAAGGAGGTCTTTTCTAAGCTCCTTTCTGAAGGGAGCTTATGTGCAGCTGTATCCATACATAGTCCCAAACTTGGTCAATGGTGTATGTCTAAAGGACTATATGTGAAAAATCAATCCTTTATATCACTTAGTTAAGATTTCAAAGTTTGAACATGGTTATTCCAATTCACTTACTTGGCCTCTGGTGCAATAAGAGTCTCTCAGGCTTGAGGAGTAACCTTGAGGTACGTCCCTACTGAAGGGGATATCCTGGTGTGCAGCCCACTGCTATGTGGGGTTGCTCAACAGGCTCTGGACTGTCCACCCTTTATGGAGTAAGATGATTGACTCATGCTCATATTTGCAAACCAGTTGCATTTTGAGTCGGCATTCGCTCAACTAGCCCTCAGCTGTTGAACAAGATTTATGGCTCTTACCTGTTATGTTGTTTTCTGTCTCTCCAGACTACAACTTAAGACAGACATAGCCGTCACAACCACCACTGGTGGCTATTGCTCAAGCAGAAAAGAAGGGGAGAGAACACTTCCATACTCTGAGACCGACATGACATTAACATACCATTAATATTTTAATGACATTCTTCTTGAAGAGAGAATGCTTTCTGGAAATTGCTAGTACTGCATAAATTACATAGATATATATGTCATCATATACACATATACTGGTATGAACTCATGAATGTTAGTCAGGAAATTTTAATTTCCCTTGGATTATTGAACGATTCTATCTTCATCACTGTCTTTTTTTATAGTTGATTTTCCTCTTAACAATTAATGAGTTTTCTGACTGAAGCAGTTAATTTGCACTCTTAGAACAAATATTTAGTAGTGGGTATTCTTACATGCACCTCTTCTCTATGGGATTTTTGTAATGAATATGTCATGGAGATTGTTATATTTTATATGTGTAATGTTTTCTTGTTCAACAGGTAGAGAGCAGAAAATGTTAAATGCAGTAGGTCTTGTGGATGATCATCTTTGCAAATAGATGTGTCTGTATTTCATTTTATTTATATAATACGTGTAATAACAAATATAAATGTAACATTCAAGACTATTGGGTCCTTTTCACTTTTACCAGAAAATAAGACAGTATAGATCTGAAAATCCAATCACTTTAACACAATATTCCAACTGTATTCTGCCGCCAAGAGGATGTGTCCCTTATTATTTGTTTTGTACTAAAATTACGTGTGCATTTATATAAGCCAATAGGAGGATGTTATACTAGCTGTAGTTGTCTGTTCTTTCCTTTCTGTTTCAGCCCAAGTACATTTCAACCTAACTAGGTTGAAATATACACACCCTTCTAATATAAATTCAAATCACTGTCATTTCAAGAATTAAAAATATTCAGTTTTGAAATGAGGTACTCACATGAAAAGCAGAGCTAAGGAAGCCTAATTTCTTATGACTGTTTCACTTTATGGCACATCACAATGTGCCCTCCCATCTCAAGCATCAGATTCCATGACTTGATCTGAATTGCAGTTATGAATAAACACTGTGTGTGAATCTTTGCCTTCTGCTTGCTGGAATGGTAACAGAACAAGCTTCTCCTCTACGGTGCAAAAAATTTACAAATCCTGTCTGTAACTTATACACTATATTGTACAGGGTTATTGCAGAAAATTTACACCTTCGAGAGCTCTGTCATCTTGTCAGAGTTAAATTTGGACAAAGGCCTTAAAAGGACTAATATACTTCTTTGGTTTTTTCTTTTGGTTTGCTTTTTAATAGTATGATATCCAAATATGCACTTTTGATGTCTTCACATCCGAAATTTTCAATATTTGTTTGACTAAATGATATGCATTTATTTTATTAATGTTTAAACCATTCAAAACTTCTCAGTCTTTCTGTTATTTTTATTCCAGTTAAAGGACAACTTACTAATACAAGAAGTCTTTTTCCAAACCCTTATCAGCATGTTTTCTCAGATACCGTGTTTGCCATCAAAACTACTTGTGTGTTATCCAGACATATTTTAGATTGCAAGTAGACATTCCTTTTACAGTCAACTTACAATAATAGATTTTGCAATGAAAAAATGTGAAAAGTTCTCTAGTAATGAAATAAGAAGTGGAAAAGAATGAAGAAATGTATCAATGGTACTGTAAGTATTTTTTTAGATTAAACATATTCTTGGCGTGACCTTAAAGTTACATGAGTGCTATGTATGAAGAAAAAGAAGATGAAGTTTAATAATGGATAGCGACAACTAATAAACATTTCTGAAAAAGTGGAAACCTTCTCTGTTATTAAGAATAGTGAAGACAAGAGATGATATGTATTAATTGGCTGCAACATTATTACATTTCTCCCATACAATGTCATTATGAAAAAGAAAGTACAATCAGGAGAGATGCTTTTAGTCGAGAATAAGAAATGTGAAGTGTTGTTCAGCACCCTGATAGGACCTTATTTAAAACTCCTGACACCGTGCTTTTCATCCATATGCAAGATGACCAAACTAAACAGGTGTGGAGAATAAGCATTAAAGTGATAGAAGAACAGATCCTTAATCATAACCAAGAACATTTGTCCAGAAATATGAAGATTGACATAATTGCATACAGAATGGAAGTGGAGTGAAGTGTCATGTAGCCACAAGAAGCAGGTAAGTAAAGATACTATTGCACCAGAAACAAATAGGTATAAATTAGAGCTGAATAAATTCAGTCGAAAAATATAAAGCTCTTACACTGAAATAAGGCACTGGAGTGCCCTAACAGGGGGATTGAGAAGGAGGTATCCTAGCAAGCTTTAATGAGACTATTAATACTTATATTAACAGATAACCTAGGCAACTGGAATATATGTTCTAACCTTCCTCCACAATTGTGTTCTATATTTCATGAATATGAGATAGCTGTTTACATTTTTTCTCGGTGTGAACTGTCAAAAAGCACCCAGAAGAACATATTGTTTGTCTTGTCATATATTGTTTAGGAAGTAGTTGAAAACACAGTTTGATTTTCTCATATTGTTTGACTTGTAAAAGGATGAGCTCCAGAGGTGCTATAATGTTGGATGCTAGAATGCCATGCCATACTTAAACAAATCTGACAACTGTGCATAGAACTTATACTGAAAACTAAATCTAGAAAAATGCTTATGGACTTACTTCCTTAATTTATTTTTTGATTATTTTCTTTTGTTCAAAAAAGAAGAATACTTGTTATACAGGGGTAATGCTTTCCTATGAATTTAATGGAAATTGTTTATAATTCATTAAGCATAGGGAAAAAAAACACATAAAAAAAGTAAAACACTTTTTATACCTCTCCCCTGCAAAAGTTAATACTTTGTGGAAAAATGTTTTGAAACATCATGATACAGAAATAATTATTACAGATAAGCAGGAAAACAGATAAAAGAGAAACACCAAATTCTCTGCTGGTATACCTATGCTTGCTTCTTTCTTGGTTAGCAGAAATATTGTTCCTAAAACAAGCTAAAAATTTTAAGCAACAACAGCTTCACTTCTGTTAAAGCCTGAAAAAAAAAAAAAGGAGAACATTCATGAGAACATTAGTGATAAAAACTTTGCTAAAGGGCAACTTGGGCCTCAGTTCTTCATAAAGGTTCACCTGTGTCTGTCACATTTGCCTCCTTTGATTCTACTAAAATCAAAGGTGCATCAGTATAATTTCAAAGCAGCTGCCTTATTTGTTCATTCTGCTGTGTGAGAGGCATCAGTCAACAGTGAGACTAATATTAGTTCCGTCAGTGACAAGCTTATGCTTGCTAGCCCTTTTTACAAGAGAGAAAAAAAATACCACTAAGCAGTTTGTTCAACTGACTTTAAAATACAGATTCATGATAAATAATGGATAACTTCTTGCTAGACATTCATCCAGTCCAGTAGGTATCAAATCTACAAGGAGATTCAAATGTTTGGCAGTTAGGAAAGAATGACCACCGTGGAGATAAATTGGGGAATTCTCACTTCTACTTTGTTACTGGTGGTACTATTCTAGGATTTCTCAGAGAGCAAAGATGCAGGACTGCAGGGATGAAGAAACACTACTCTGCAGGTAGAAGCTATAGTGGGATTGTATCAACTACTGTTGCTACATATTATTTCTATACTCAAAATATTATTTTCTCAATATCTGTCATGTAGACAAGTCTTTAAAATAAAATATAAACAACTACTATTAGAACTGTCATGAAATAACTGTTTCATGGCAGCTTTTTCATGTTGTTTCTGTATTTCTAAAAATTCTGTAAGATATTGGTTAATGGGATACAGGACAAGACAGGAAGGTTGTGAAAGAGTTTTAAAGCTTGTCTGCCAAGCAAACACAGGTCTACTTATACCTTGTCACATAATTTACAGCCAATGTAGTTAGAGACTGTTTTTTTTGTCTCTTATAGTTGTTGGTATTATATTAGGATAACAGAACTCACTGATATTTTATCTCTTATATACATGGATAATTTCAATTAGAATCATGCCCTAAATTTTGAGAATGACAATGACAAATGCAATTAGGTTACATAGATATGTATTTCAACCTATATAAATATATATATATTTCAGCCTTCTTTTTCTTGTTTGCTAGGGAGTCTATCTGCTGTGTCATTCAATGTGGAAATCAATTCCTGACTTTAATTTTCTACAGCATATTCATTAAAAAAAAAAAAGTGTATTCAGAGAATAAGTGTTTTCTCTGTTTTCTCACCTAGAAAGCTAAGACCAACAGCTTTTTATCTTTCAGGATTCTGAAGTTAATAAAAATTACAAAGCAAAAAACCTTGCTCAGAGGTTTTGCTGACNGAATAAGTGTTTTCTCTGTTTTCTCACCTAGAAAGCTAAGACCAACAGCTTTTTATCTTTCAGGATTAGCTTTTTTCTCAAAATTTTGGGCCCCTCATTACAGGAAAGACATTGAGGTGCCAAGTCCTAACATGACATTCAGAGAGGATTCAGAGTGTGTGTAAAGAACAGCATACCAAATTTAAACTCGCAGGGCATGATTTTCAGGTACACAGATGTGTATCTCTATAGAAAGTTGACAAGTATGGTGATGTTTTTACCTTTCCCCTGTTCTTGAGGAAGGTTGAAGGTTGAACTAGTCCCTCAAACACTCTAGAGCTCATGTTTCAGACCTGTGCTAAATCAATCCAGGGGATGGCATTAATTCAGGTTGTATCTATAAGCGGTAGACATAGAGACACTATTCCAGTTAATCATCTCAACCCATGAGGCATGTCAACATATCTCAAATGAGTTGCCCTCTGCAGGTTGCTCTTCTCAACATGAGATATCGTTAGTCTAGGCCTTAAATTCTGGAGATTAAAGTTAGGTGAGATAAAACAAGCCTTTAGTGGCTGCTTAATGTTCCTTAGGATCAGCATATGATGCTAATACAGTACTGCCCTCTCTCAGCCCAGAAAGCTTCTCCTCACCTTGACCATAAAAAATACCTTCTGTATTTTCTGTATTTGTAGAATGAGGAGGATGTGGCCTAAACTATAATGGAATTTAACATTGCTTTAAGGCACTCTGCTGAATCCTGAAGACCATTCTGCCTATCATATGGGTGATTATCATGTGATGGTACTGGATGGTGTGTCATGAGCAGACATGGGTTTCACTGTATCAAGACCCCAAAGGACCTCCCGTTGAAATTTCAGTCAGTGCTGTGCTGAGCCCAAGATAATATGCACTACTTTAGCCCAGTGGTATTGAGAGTTGCTTATCTGCTAAATTTTCAGTCCTGCTCTTTTCCTGAGCTTTGGAAGAGCAAGCTCAATTTACTGGTCAAACATCTCTGTTTTATGTACTCTATGTAACTAATTTTTTTTTTCTTTTTTTAAAGCCTGAACTTTCTCCTCAAAGAATGGAACTCATCCGTGGCCTATGTAATCACATGAGCACATTTAAAGCTTGTCTATATGTTTCCTACAAGTTAACTAAATTAACTCTTCAGTCACTGTGAAACAGTGAAGTTCAAACATTTTCTGAGCATCATTACACTCAGTTAAGAACCATGGATTTGGACCCATGTCTTATAATGCACAAGGGCAAGTAATGGCACCAGAGATGATTTTAAGATGAATATATTTGTGAAGAAAATACAGGAAAAAAGGACTGAATCTCTGCTTCTTTCTACATGGATTTTTAGACATTCTTCATCAAATTAGAATATCTCTTTCCCTTGTTGTAAGGATTTATACAATGCTGGAAAAGAAGACAGTAGAAGTTTCCTGCTTCTTGCCTTTTTGCATACTTCAACCATTTGTAATCTTTCCTTCAGTTTGCTCTGAACTGAGTTTTTAGTGTTGCATAAGATGAAACATCTCCCCAAACCAATAAATTGAATTCCTCTATTTAGATTTCCAAACTCTATTTATTACTTTTTTTTTAATACACATACTCCCTGTGAAGAAGATGGCAGGTGAACTGCATAGTTATGCAAGGGATCTGTGTTTCTTCTTTAAGCCTCCTAATTACTGTAATTGAAGCTGATTCCAATTACTTTCTGGATAGGTCTTAGTTTAATTTATGCCCGTGCAGTTCATCTTCCCATGCAAAACCAAATTTTTGGCTGTGAAATCACATAACTCATAGCTCACAGACAGCGATTTTAGACCTTCTCCTTTCAAAAATTAATTAAACTGAAGCATGCAGTTTTATGTGTCAGTCGCAGAACGAAGTCAGCAACGAGCTGAAAGTACCATAGGTATCATGGATCTGATCCTGCCCCTCTTAATTATCTTTACCATCAGACAAAGTTCAGTGACACTTTGCACTGTCCTGGATATTAACATCAGAGTTAGTAACAGGGACACAAACTTGAGAAAAAACTTTGGTGAAACACCCTGCAGCAGCAGCAGTCTCTGCTGAATATACTAGGAAAAAAGGTATTAATGACCTTTTAATTTAAAGGGGGAAAAAAAAGGTAGCTGCTGAGGTCAGAGAATATTACTTCACCAAATACAACAATGCCAAGATTTCAACTTGCATATGCTTTGCCAGGATGTATCAACTATCACTAAGGATAAGGAAGCATGGGAAGATTTTATTATTCATTCATATATTTATTCTTTCAAAAAGGCAATGCTCCATAAGTCCTACAGTTTGCTGAGGAATAAGTGGCACCAGCAATGGATACACCGTTTTCAAAGGCAATTTTATAATTTGCCATACCTTCCTACTTGTGTAAGGCTTTTCTTAAGTAGCCACATGGGAGAGAGGTTGAAATATAGTTTTGGAAGAATATTTTATTACTCTGTGTCTACAAACATGCATTACAAGACATTCTACTGGAGCATATGGTTATTGTTAACACAATCCACAAGTCATTAAGTACAGTAAATAATTTACACATCAGAAAATTGATTGCTACTCATAAATGGTTTCAACTCCTGTTTATTAGAATTTCAAGCATTTTCCTCTTTCAACAATCAGATAGGCTCACTTTGAAAAGCCTTGATAACCTTGAAGCTCAAGATACATGAAAGTGTTAGTACCCCTCTTTGTGCACTGAATTTATCCAATACAGTACCTAGTCTGATGGCAGAGACACGGTCTCTTCTGGTAACAGCTTTCAGTTTCATCTCAGTAGGAGTTTTGTTTGTAAGAAATGTGAGGGGGATTGTAAGAAATGTGATTGGTTAAAATGAGCACGAATCTCTCCCCATACCTCTGCTTCCAGTTGTACCATATAATCACAATGGTTTAGATCAGCTAACTTACTTGAAACCAGAATTCAGTCTTGAGTATAGCAAACAGCTTATAATAAAAGATATTATACTCCAGTATGAGCTGGATTAAATTAGTGGATAATTTTTAAAATGGCATAGTATATTGTGAACAAAAGGATGGTTCAATAACATTGGTGCTTTCACTCCTTTCTCTTAACTTACTATCTTTCAAACCTCTTAAAGTTTTATGTGTGTTATTGGCTCTTCTGACCTAAATGTTTAGTTAAATTCAGGATGTTGAGGTTTTTTCTGTTCGGAAAAGAAATTAATAATGAAGCCAAGTGTTGTGAGGAGGGTTTTGCCATAATTAAAAAAAAAATAAGCAAAAAGCTTTTTTCTCAAATATCTTTTCTCAGTGGGGTTGTAATAGATTGTGTAGATTTCTGGTCCTTAGCCACTTTCTTCAAATTGTCCCACTCTCCTTGCCTAGTGAACAGACCACCACAAAAAAAATAATTTCCCTTCATGAAAATTCTCTGTCTGCTTGTTGAACACGTGTCTATACTTTACAAGGAAGTAGATACAACTTTTCTGTGATCTCACTATCTAGCTTTCTTGAGGAGCATATCCATTTGGTTCAATTATACTGAAGGTAAAGCAACAGTTATTACATATTTCCAACATTTTGAGAATTCTGACAAACTGAAAAGAGCCATAATGTTTAAAATTGTATCTTATTTTCTATTTATTTGAATGCAAGTCAAAATAAATATTAATTATCTGCTGAAAAGTATTCTGAAGGTTTTATATTTCAGAATAATTATGTCAGTGGTGTCATTTGAGAAGTCTCACCTTCAGGAATCAAGCAAGGTATTGATTGTTCCAACCAATTACATCACCTTTTGAAAATGTAATTAAAAAGAGCTTTTCATGGCTTACTGTCTGACTAACCATGAACAAAGAAGTGCACACATGGGAAAATATTTTACAGTCCTTAATCAAATGAAATTCTGTTGTTTTCAATGGTAGTTACACTCAGTTAAGAACCATGGATTTGGACCCATGAGTTATAATGCACAAGGGCAAGTAATGGCACTAGAGATGATTTTAAGATGAATATATTTGTGAAGAAAATACAGGAAAAAAAGGACTGAATCTCTGCTTCTTTCTACATGGATTTTTAGACATTCTTCATCAAATTAGAATATCTCTTTCCCTTGTTGTAAGGTTTTATACAATGCTGGAAAAAAAGACAATAGAAGTTTCCTGCTTCTTGCCTTTTTGCATACTTCAACCATTTGTAATCTTTCCTTCAGTTTGCTCTGAACTGAGTTTTTAGTGTTACATAAGATGAAACATCTCCCCAAACCAATAAATTGAATTCCTCTATTTAGATTTCCAAACTCTATTTATTACTTTTACTAAAGGAAGAACTGAATTGCTTGGCTAGACACCTACTGCCATACCTCTTAAAATGAAAATAATCTGCATGGGCTGGTAGATATGACAGCAGGATCTATGGGAGCCCATACCCAAGCAGCAGATCAGGAAGTTTTTTCTAAGGTATGGGTCTTCCTTTTCTTTTAGCAGCTGAAGTGAGCTCTAGTATTCCACTTGTTATCACATTCCAGAAATCAATCTTTCCACAGGCTTGATACCTATGCAGATATAAGAGTACATCCAAGTAGTTATTTTATTTGGTGGAAATACTTGAGTACACTTTAAGAGATCTTCTTTCGGGGTCCTGTATCAGCAGCAGCAACATGTGTCAGGAAGCTGAAGGAATGACCACACCTGAATTCATCACACATATCTCTACCAGCCAGCAGCACGTTCTGGATCCTCTCTGAACAAAGTAAAAACAGCAGAGTTTGAAAGTTGCTGTCCTCCAAAAGTGTCTGTGACTTTTCCCATTCCCTTGCACAATTTGGATGTTTGTTGTGTCATGGCAGCAGTATTGCTTTGATACAACACTAAAGTCAAGGCATATACTGAGGGAAAAGATGATGCAACTATACAAGGGCACAGAGGAAAAACAAAGCACTGTATTAAAACACAAATAAGTAAAATTGTGAAGAACTCTTAACTCATGAGATGGACACCATGTTTCATTCTTGGCACCTGAGCCAATGCTACTTGTGAGGAGTATCAGAAGTTGAGTTGCATCAACAGTAGTGTGGCCAGCAGGAATAGGAAAGTGATTGTCCTGCTGTACTCAATACTGGTCAACCTGCACCTCAAATACTGTGTTCAGTTTTGGGCCCCTCATTACAGGAAAGACATTGAGGTGCTGGAAGAAGTCCAAAGAAGGGCAGTGAAGCTGGTGAAGGGTCTGGAGCAAGAGTCTTCTCAGGAGCCGCTGAGGGAGCTGGGGTTGTTTAACGTGGAAAAAAGGAGGCTCAGGGAAACCTTGTTGTTCTCTACAACTACCTGAAAGGAGATTGTAGTGAGGTGGGGGTCTGTCTCTTCTCCTAAACAATGGGACAAGAGGAAATGTCCTCAAGTTGTGCCAGGGAAAATTTAGATTGCATATTAAGAACCATTTCTTCCCTGCAAGGATTGTCGAGCACTGGAAAAGTCTGCCTCTGGAAGCGTTTGAGTCACCATCCCTGGAGATATTTAAAATTTGTGAGGATGTGGTGCTTAGGGATATGGTTTAATGGTGGACTTGGCAGCATTAGGTTAATAGTTGAACTCAATGATCTTAAGGGTCTTTTCCTACATAAATCAGTCTATGTTGGAAAAGGGTATTCATTCACTCACCTATGCCTCGTTACTCTGTGGGATTCTTTGGGGTGAGAAACAAATGGTTTGAAGGAATAAGCTGTAAAGAACAGTCTCAATTCATGGTCCTGAGCAATTTCAAAAAATGAGTCAAATAAAACTTTTCCCAAATCTAAAACATATTTGCAGTGGCAAATTTAAAAAAAAAAAAAAAAAAA
>VXAY01004178.1:304415-424003 GCA_013399855.1 Oxyruncus cristatus
AAAAAGAGAAAAAGCCCTCAATGGATCATTTCCAGAGTATAAGCAAATGAGTCTTCAGGATAATCAGCAAAAAGTAATCTCTCGTGTGTAAGATGATTTTATCACTCCCTAAGCTACTTGTTCCTTACTTTTCAGTTGGGAAATACAGTAGCATTACAGATAGCTGCCACAGTGGAATAAGTCCATTGCACCAAATTTCTTATAAAAAACCATGAAAATCTTGAAAGGTGTGTCTTAATTAGTTTTGATATGTAATTAAGTTGTTTTCTTGACAAGTGTCTTCCCCCTTCAGGTTTTCTGACTCTTGTGTAATATCCAGATGTATTAATTGTGTTTCAGAAGAAAAAAAAAAATCTATTTTGGGCATTCTATACAGCCTGACACAAACTCAGATATACTCATGTAAATATCAGAAAAAAAGTACATGTCCCAGAAGGTGTAGAGGTCTGAGGTTTTATCATCCCAGGAGTACATTTTCTATTAAAACATATATATTGTGGTAAGATATTGACCTTACATTTTAGAAAATTAACCAAAACACATAAACCAATTTGATTTCAGCACTCTCAAGACCAGTAGAACATGGGATTGCACATAGCAAATCACAGAAATAGCACTTCATATTGGAAGAATGCCTTCTAAGATACTATTTATGGGGAACAGGGCCTGATTGCATTGATAGAGTCTGATTAGTTAGAGAGAGTAGATGAGTTTTTATCTCTTGGGACTCAGGGAGAGATTGTAGTGAAGAAAGATCTAATGTAAGGAAAAGAAATATTCTGGTCCTGTTGCAAAAGTATTAAGCCCTGTAACAACCTGTGAAGCTACCTCATTCCATCTTCCTCCTAGACATTGACCTGTGTGGCATCAATCTAACAATTCATGACTAACTTGAGTTGTTGTGAGAGATTGAAATGTTAATGATTAATGACTCAAAAAATCAGCCATTTGCAAAAGCAGAAGGTGCTTTGCTAACTATGTACAAAGTAACATCAGGTGAAGAAGGTGTGAGCACCAGAGGGTGACCATGACAAATCAACCTTTGTTTAGCAACAAGCTGGGTTTGGAGCCAGGTAAAGAAAAAGTCTGATAAGAAGCAGATTCTGTGAGGTGGGATAATGCTTTTTATCATGCCAATGTCTCAGCCTTGGCCATATTGACGACCATAACTGGTCTACTCTGACCTCCAATCGGGAGTCCTGGAGACACACCATCTACAACGCTGCTGATGCTTTTGAGAAAGCACGCAGGATCACCCTTGAGGAGAAAAGACAATGCAGAAAGAATCGTGCCTTGCAGAATATACCATCTAAGGAGTCTTTCTGTTGTACCTTCTGCAACCGGACTTGCCTATCTCGTATTGGCCTTTTTAGCCACCAACACGCTTGCAACAAACTTGGGTAGAGCTCTTCCCAAATCTTCGTTCGCGAAGCTTAGCCATGATGATGATGTCCTCCCTTACACCACTGGCTCAGGTGTGAAAACTCCTCTCTGGGAAAGCATCAGGACATTCACATGTAGGCCTGAAGATATTCATCCCTTCTGATGGGGCATAATTGATTCAACTACCCTGACATGAGAGGCATCTGCCCTGTCTTAGAAGGTGTCATAAACCATCAAATACCCCTGAAGCACCACCAGACTCATTTCTGGGGCCTTCCAGCAGAGGACTGCACTTTATCCACAGTGTTGCAACAGATACACAGCGTTGCATCAGACAGTATAAAACTCCCCTACCAGGGGACGTACCTGGGTGTTCCCATGTAAACCTAAGCATACAGTAACCCATGGAACTTTGTCTGTCTGGGGCTAACCCACATCCCAGAGAGACCAAAACTAAGACCACCACTTCGACCAGTAGACATCAAAATTGCAACAATCAAATTTGTTGCTTCTTCACATCATCTTTAGAGGACTGAAAAGGCACTTGTACAGCTTGAATGACACAACTTTTCCATTTTATGCTATTTCATCACATTCTTCCTCAAGATTAATTAGTGAATTACTAAGTAGGTAATAACCATATCAACAGTAAAATGAATAGGCAACAATAATAAGTAAAATCCCTTTTTCTTAATACTTTGTTTATTATTGCTGCAAAATGCAATAATTATCTGCATACATTTTACTGAAGATGGGGAAGAATCTTGATACATTGGTAGATGTTCTTTGTGACAATAAATCTGCTACAAGTTCAATGCCATTTCTTTTTCTAAATGCTGTATCAAAGGAAAATATATAGTTATAATTTCATATTGATAATTTGGCTTTACAATAACTGGTCACTAGGTCATTGGTTGATTGTTACTGTCACACACAATTACGAAACCATAATATATATTCTTCAGAGTTCTGTTAAGATGATAAGCTATTACTTTGCCAAGAAAATATGAACAGAGAAAATATCTTACTTTTGAAATGAGATAATTACTGAATTGAAAAATAGTAATTTAAGAAGTGTCTTCAATTTTTAATACCAAGTTAACAAACGCAATTGAGATTTCAAAGTTATATTTCTGTGTACTGGAGAGCTTTTTTGGGAATTAATGATTTTTTTTTTCTTCTTGCAATTGGAAAATATTAATGTTTAAATTGAATAATCTTTCAGCACTGAGTGCCTTAAAGCCTAGATATCTAAATACCAAGAGGAAGCATGACTACCATAATCATCAAAACTGTACAAGTACTTTATAGATCTCTTTTTTCTGCCTGTTTCTCTTCTGCTTGTTTCAAACTGTTGCATATGCCCTCCTTTTCCCCAAGGCCAAATTTACAAAGTCCTCATCTTTTTTACCTCTAGACAGTGATTAATCCCAGTATTTGGCATACGCATCAGCCCCTTCAGCTGATATTGTTGTTCAATATGTCACTTAATAGAATCATAGAATCATAGAATCAGACGGGTTGGAAAGGACCTCGGAGATCATCAAGTCCAACCCTTGATCCAACACCACCACGGTTACTAGACTATGGAACTAAGTGCCATGTCCAGCCTCATCTTAAAAACCTCCAGGGATGGAGAATCCACCACTTCCCTGGGCAGCCCATTCCAATGGCTGATTACTCTCTCTGTAAAGAATTTCTTTCTAATATCCAACCTAAATCTCCCCTGGCACAGCTTAAGGCCATGCCCTCTTGTCTTACTGCTGGTTGCCTGGGAGAAGAGACCAACCCCCACCTGGCTACAACCTCCTCTCAGGTAATTGTAGAGAGCGATGAGGTCTCCCCTGAGCCTTCTCTTCTCCAGGCTAAACAACCCCAGCTCCCTCAGCCTCTCCTCATAGGACTTGTGCTCAAGTCCCTTCACCAGCCTCGTTGCTCTTCTCTGGACCTGCTCCATCCCCTCAATGTCCTTCCTGAACTGAGGGGCCCAGAACTGGACACAGCACTCCAGGTGTGGCCTCACCAGCGCTGAGTACAGGGGCAGAATCCCTTCCCTGTTCCTTCTGGCCACACTGTTCCTGATCCAGGCCAGGATGCCATTGGCCTTCTTGGCCACCTGGGCACACTGCTGGCTCATGTTCAGCTTCCTGTCAATCAGCACCCCCAGATCCCTTTCTGCCTGGCTGCTCTCCAGCCACTCTGTGCCCAGCCTGTAGCGCTGCAGGGGGTTGTTGTGGCCAAAGTGCAGGACCCGGCACTTGGCCTTGTTGAACCTCATCCCGTTGGAACCAGCCCAACTCTCCAGTCTGTCCAGGTCCCTCTGCAGAGCCCTCCTGCCTTCCAGGAGCCCTCCTGCCTGCCCTTCTGCCCAAACTTCTTGTTGCCTTAACTCTGATTCCTTTCTTATATCTTTCTTATATCTTTAGTTTTAGTTTTTCTTAGAGGTTTAGTTCTAATTCTTTCTCAGCCTTTAACCTACCTATTCTTTATTGAAATATAGTTTCTGATTTCTTGAATTTTAACCTGAGTTCTGAGCACAGTTATTGCTTAGATTTTTATTTTGTTAAAATACCCAGCTTCTCCTGAGTTTTGGTTTTCTCTTTGTTGATTGTATTTGCCCTTCAACAGGAAGACAGTAAGAAATCTGAACAAGGCTTGGAGAAAATGTTAGTGTTTCAGCACAAATTTATCTCACCTTCTCTGTGTGTCAGTCATATAGGTTTACATCTAAGCTTTTTGTTTAGGCTTTTGTTCAAATGACCAAATTTCTGTGACTTGAGCTGTTGATTCAGACATATTAGACTTGATTCAGACACATAAACATCTAACCCAAAATATCTAGATACATGTAGGTATGACACAGGATATATAAAAGACCTTCTAAAATGAAGGCCAGAGATGATCTGGAACCCACTGGTGAATCCTTGAAGCACAAACCAACCTCCAACCTTTGTGGTCAGGGCAGGTCGAAACACATTTCACCTCTTTAAAAGTGCATGTCTGCTACATCATAAACTGTTTTGACCCTTTCACTGTATTGACTGAAGTCTTGATTCAGTTACTTGCAAATAAGTATCTAATGCTCTTTTCCATGGCCTAGCATACCCCATATACTAGGTTATATGGCATATACCTGGCATGCATCTTCAAAATTCCTACCCAGGAGATCATGAATTCCTTTAGTCCCTATGTCATAAACACCAGCACCCCACATAGAACTTAGATGCTCCAAAGCAGTTCAAAAGGCATCCAAATGGTCAGTGAAGTCCAACTTTAGATTCCTACTGACTGTAACAAGCAATGAAGAGAAGACATGCAATGAAGCATTGCAGAACATCCCTATGGAACAAAGTAACTATGTAGAGATACTGACAATGTAAGAAGTAATCTATAATTGAAATGAAAATAAGATTGGAGGAAGAAATTGCTGTGCAGAGACAAAGTAGACTTCTCTTCCCTTCTTCCCTTTATTCTATTTCAGTCTGTTTCACCAGCAATTATTATTATCTTCACATTCCAGGACCTTGTTTTGACATGTTTTTTAGTAATAACTGAAAGTGTTACAGAGTTAAAGCCATTTTCACTTTCAGGGAAGAGAAGACAACTCTACCTTAAAGTACCTCTTAAAGCAACAGATTTTAAAGCAACATGTCATTGCAAAAGTATTGAATATCCTATTTGTATGCATATATGTTTTCTGCCATAATAAAATGTTGCTTAACTTGACATGATTTTTGGAAAGCAGTTTAATTTTTGTTTGAAACATGTTTTCAAAGAGAAAAGAGGTCTATATAAGTTTTTCTGAGGAGATCTAATAACATGTTTAAAATTTGAAGTTCCTAGGTGGTAATAACAGATTGGTTTGGCATTATTCCTAAATGAAGGATCAAAAATAGAGTAGAATTATATTAGTACTTGCCAATCTAAATGTTTAAAGAATTTTTTTTCCTAAATAATAATTAGAATAATATAACTAAAAAACTTATATAACTTCCAGAAATGGAATCTGAAGAAAAGACTGCAGAAATTCTGCATGGTAGCCTCATCAAAAAGCATATGAAATCTGTACAAGATGAAGATACATGCCCTTTTCCTATTGTTATAGTTGCTGTCATTCTGATTGCTAGCAGGATCTTGAGACAAGAGATATAAAATCTTATATCTTCTTAAAAAAGAGACAGAGAGACACTAAGTGGAATATCTGTGCCACAGATACAGAAAGTCTTAATTTGAGGATGTTAAAATTATTTCCTATGTGGCTTCTTTTTTGATTGGAGCACCATGATGCCACAATCGAATTGTTGCAACTACCATATCCAAGCAGGTTTAATTTAAAGTTAAAACATTTATTTTATGCTGGATTGAGATATAATTACTTTACCAGCAATTTAAGGAGAACTGTGGAACACCACCAGGATTTGAAAAAATCTGTAATATTGCATATATACCTGTCTATACTATATATGTGAGTGTGCGCGCATATGTCTATACAAAGTAATCCTAAATTTTTGTAGAGTAGGAATAATTTTACTCATCTTCTTGCCTTGCATTGACTGGTATGCTGACAAAAAGTTTCCAAATGTAATTTGCAAATTCACGTGAAACTGTATACAGTAGGCAATAATTCAATTTTGAAGGATGTACTAGATTTTAAAAGCATGGCTGTGGTTTGTTCAGTGCTATTTGTCCTCAGTTACAGAGAAGACTCTCAGAAATATTTAATTTACTAAAATATAGGAACTCCCATGTTCAAAGCAGATGATTCAAAGCTAATTTACAGTATTTCCACTAAGAAATAGTTGTAAAATATTTAGCAGTACAAAGAGGGTATATTTTATATTTTTTCAATAAAAGTCTTAGAAATACAAATAGAAGTAACTACTTCTCAGATTAGTAGACAAGAGAAAAAGACGACATTGAAATAATCTTCTCTGAAAAACTTGTAACATGATTTACAGTCAGAACATTTTTTCGATCAGGTTATTCAAACTTTTAAATGGCCATATAAATTTCAGGTAGGCATAGGATAAGATACTCTAGCTTATATGCTGTGTAAAAAACATAAGAAAGTTAAACAACAAGAAATTCTTAAATAGGACTTTTGAAATCTGTGAGGGTCATTAGTTGGGTATGGAATCAAGCTAAAGGAGCTCTAATGGCAATAATTAGGAATGCTAGTACAGCCCCATGAGTTCTCTGTGTAATTGCCAGTATCTGCTTGAATTTCAGATAACTTGCAAATACTATTTCTCAGCTATTTTCATAATTCCTGGAGGAAACAGAACAGCAATTGTGTAAAAAATCTCTTTATCATAGTGATGCTTTGTCAATTTTTCAGTTACTGGAGCACATATAAATTTTAGTTTAGGGATTTTCTACAAAGAATTTTGGAATACTTATTGAGGAATTGGAAGAACCATTCCCAAAATAATGTAGTGATTTAGACACTTATGGGGAGATTTCTTTATGTATCTGGCTTGTCCTCCAGCCACTGCTCCAGGTCTTGCACACATCCCGGGTCACATCTGCTAGTCTTATTCAGAAGTTTTCTGTAGTGCAGTGTTTAGACCACAGACACCCTTGGGAGTCACCTAAGGTCTTCCTTCCTCCAGAAGGAAAGTTCATTGTAATTCATCTGTGGAATTCACTTTGAAGGTCCACTTCTTAACTGGTGTTTGTGGGAAAAATTCCTGGCTCTTCAGTTTCAGTACCTGTCCTCTCCACATCACAGCTGTATTTTAGAGTAAGGGCTTCAGGTTACACCAGTATTCCATTTTTCTGCATATTTAGTCTTTCAACAATGAAGGGAATGCAGTGTGTTGGGTAGTTGACTGAATTTAGAAGATGAAAAGGCCAGCTTTCCTAGATATGCTCTGCCACCTACCCTCTTGCCCAGCCTAGATACAGCTGCTGCTTCTTCTTTAAATTCACATCCTTCTTTGTTCTAGAATGACTTCTTAAATATGTGTGCTCAAAAAGATCAAGTACATGATTAGCATTTTTAATTATTATAGTAGATCTTATTAAAATGAGCTATTTACCTCTTGAAAGAGTTATATTTTAATATTTCTTTCATTCTAGAAAGACTTTCCAGAAAATAAAATTTTACATTTTTATGTGTTATTATTTTCACATTGAAAATTCATGTACTCACTGTAACCACAGGTGGTGTTGGTTGAGGTTCAATTTGCAGTCAGAGAGAGTTGATTTGTAAGAGCTAAGCATCCCTGATTACTGGGACAGCTAATTGTTATGTGAGTGAAGCAGTCTTTGTCAGATTGGTAAAGGTATCCATCCCAAATGACACTTACTCAGAGGTGTCTTGTCCTGCCTATTGAAGTTGTCATTTAGAGGAAGAGAGTCAGACCTCACCCCTATAAATAGATAGATACCTGCGAATTTTAAATCCAAATAAATAAAAGCAGGTATGGAAGATTTCATTGGGAATTAGGGTCGTAAATATGTCTTAGTCTAGGCCTAACTTCCTAATTAAAATATTATGATTAAAAATTAAATCCTGCCTCAAATATCACAAACCCTGGAGATATCTAAAAGCAGGAGGAAAACTGAGTCTTTTTAGAGATCTCCATGTGGCCAGAAACGAAACTGGAGAATACCTACCGAGCTCCCTAAAATACAGAAATTAATGATATTCGAATGTTCGTTCTTACTGGGCCAGATCCAATAACCACATTAAAGACATTCTGGTGCCCATGGACCAAATTTTCGGCAAAATCTATTCAACTTCAAATATACAGCAGATGCTGGCTTTCTTGTAAAAAACATGGCTGCAATGATTAGTGCATGAAATCAGTGTGGGGGTGCACATCCAACCTTGGCCAATAGCCTGGATAACACCACCTGCTAAAAATATGAGTGCATACAGTGTGTGTGTGGATTGAATAGACAAAACTGGATGGTGTTTGTCCAAAAAATTACCATTAAAGAGGAAGATGACTGCTGCCCCCAACTGTCAACGTTAGGAAGGAAGACAGTGACCAGCTGCATTAAGCGCTACCCATGAATTTTCAGACACTTCTGAAACAAAAGAAGGAAATTTTAAATGTATTATGTTAAAACCACCACCATGAAAATTCACTGCGGATGGGAAAGACATGGAAGAAGCAGCAACAATCATACTGGGCTTGTGCCTGCTGGATGGTCCTGCAGCACCTCAGCCTCAACCCAAACCAGGCAGCACAGTTGCCTAACAGGCACCAGGAGCAGCTTTCACCTGGCTTTTGGGTGTCAGCATTAGAGCAGCACCCAGGCTGCCCCATTGCTTGGTGCAAGGACCTTGTGGGAGGCTTCCTCACACAGAGCTGAAGGGCTAATATTCTTCAAAGGGGGTGAGCAAGTGGTGAATCTGCACTGCTGGAGAGGAGTACTAGTGACCTCCATACTGGGATCAGAGGAACTTCTGGGGGAGGATTAAATTTTAGAGGATTTTGGTTAAAAAAAGGTATTTAGAAATGTGTACATGCTTATTAACATTTTGAAAGCATCTAGAATTGTGGTTTGTCAGTTGCATTACTGATACTGATCCCAAATATATAGCTCACTGGTTGCTAATTAATTATGTGTCATAGCTAAAATTAAAAACTATTTTGTTCCTGATTTTGATTAAACTTTTCCAACTTTCTTCCAACAGTCAGGAAGATCAAGTTTACATCCCAAAATGCCGTATTCAATCCTGGCCTTTTAGTTTCCCTTCTTTGGTTGGTGAGCAAGAGAAAAAAGACAAAGATTGCATCAATTTTTCAAATAGCAAACATATCTAGAGACATATTGAGGTCCAAGGCATACATTTCTGTTTGATGTTATTTCCCATATGTCCAGGATATCCTGTCCTCTATTTCAACACAAGAATTTTTGCCTAGCTATCTCTATAGTCAACACAGAGTAATGTGCTGCAATTTATTTGCCATGTTTTTTAAGTCTATTTAGGGATGAAGTGAACTGCACCTTAAAATACTTTATTTTTCTGTGATTATTAGGAATTCTAATGGATTAGATTATTTCTGGTCAGGTGAATACTATTTCAACTGCTAACAACTTTTTTCCACTGTTCATACCCTCAATGGAAGAAGGTGCCTGCTGGAAAAAATGTATTGGAGAGCTAAACACAGGGACATATTCAGAACACCCTTCTGCTTTGTGTTTGCTTTAGCTGATTTCTGGAAATAGGTTATATGGATTGCCATCCTCCAACAATCTGACTTTTCATTCACTGTTTTAGGAATGTGTTGGATTGTGATTTATTGTACAGATGATAAAAAGGCAGACAATGTGATCCTTATATCATTGTTGGGTCTAGTCAGTGACTGCCGCTTCAACCTGAAGATTGGGATACACATTTGGGATGTACTGAAATATTTTCATTTTGATTTTCTGGCTAATCTAAATCAGGAGCTGTAACATAGGCCTTCCACTTCACATATGTAATGTAAAACTTCTGAATACTTACAAACTTAAAAGATTCCTTTAAAAACTGAAAATAAAATAATGCAGTAAGATGGTTACACTGAGATCTGGAAACCCAGCTTCAATCTGCTGCCCTGAATCAGGCACAGTTCAACCTAAAAAACCTCCAGGTATTATAGGCCGTGTTAGCTCATCTGCTTAGCAGCAGAGGTCATGATGAGCACATCACCCCAGTGGTCCATTATCTCCTCATGAAATTCAGAGACCAAATCAAGGATTCTCCTCTAGTATTAAGACTCTCTACAGGATTGGCACTAACTGGCAGAAAAATTGTCTTTCCCTGCATGATGCTGACCTCCAAGGCATTACATTCAGGTGAGGCTCTGAAACTCTTGACCAATGGAATAAAGATCATGTGAAATATCTGACAGTATCTGGACATCTAACTGTGAAGTGTTACTTTCATGCATGTATGTATTTGTATAAGTAATGCAAGAGTAATTGCTTCTCTTTAGCTTTCCTTAAACTTTATATATATATTTATAACTTTCATATAGCCACAAAAAGGCAAGCACCCTCCAGCTTCCTTCCCCAACCCAAGAAAAAAACAAAACAAAATAAAATAAAGAAACATCAAAACAAAACTAAACCCAGCAAATTAATACAAACAACCTATAGGCTAGATAAAGAAGTAGAGGAAAAAGAGATTATTCTTGACATTTTCCTATTTATACACATGGAATGAGGGAAGTATATGAGATATAAAGGCTTATCTACTGGATTTTGAAAAAAATAATTTTTAAATTAAAAAATTCTAAATTTATTTTGACAAATGAGAAAAAAATGACAAAGTATCCAGATTGTGGGCACTGAAGAAATCTGTTGATTGAGTCATGTTGATTAAAACTTGGTAGAGGAGGGGAAAGAAATGGATGTTGTCTACCTTGACATTAGTAAAATCTTTGACACTGTCCCACATAAGTTCTTAACAGAGATTCTGTTGATGTATGGACTGAATGAGAAGACAGTGAGGAAGGTTGAAAACTGACTGAATTCCTGGGTCCAGAGGGCAGTGGGCAGTGCAGTGGTACAAAGTTTAGTCAGAGACCAGTGACTAAGGGTTTGCCCAGGATCAGTAGTGGGTCTGATGCTGTTTAACATCTTCATTAATGATATGGATGATGGGGCCTTAGTGCATCTTAGCAAGTTTGCTGAGGAAACAATACTCAGAGGAGTGCTTGATATGCCAGAGGGCCATGTTGTCATCCAGACAGACATCAATAGGCTGGAGAAATGGTCTGAGAATATCCTCATGGAGTACAACAAGGGGAATGTTAGGTCCTGTCTTAGGTCACAGAAAATTTCATTTATTGAAATGCATATTTTTAAAGGTGATTTGACAGGCTTTCTAGTTTTGAATGTAGATTTCAAAAAACTCGGTCTGAGGAAAATTGGCATCTCAATCATTCCTTTACCAAAGGAATGTTACCAGCGTTTAACTAGCTATAAAAATATGTGTGTATTTGTGTACAAATGAGTGTATAAACACAGAAACATAATTGAATTTAACAGTATGTATAACTATGTATAAGTACACACAGACTTCAATACATATATATATTTACAGACAGATTTCAAAGAAAGATGCTTGTGAATACATGTGAATATACAGAGGCTTATTGAAAGTTAAAAATCATGCACTACAGTGACATAATTTAAACAAGATTTGAATACAAAAAAAAAAGTAAAACAACTGTTTTAACTTCAATCTTATCTCTTGTGGAGTTTATGGATAAAACATCTTTTCTACGTCTGAGAAATGAATTTCTGCTGAAGTAGGCTAGTTTAAGCTCTTTGTGTTTCAGTGTTATCTTTCTTGTGAATAATCATTAAAGGAAAGTAAAATCAATAAAGATATTCTTTCTAGAACTCTGGAAATATTTGCAAAAGCTGTAGCAAATTCTGTTTGCTAGAACAGAGATAAATACATAAGTATAGCTTAGAAATAATGGAATTCATTGCAGAGTTCTGGGATGAGAGCTCAGGACTGCATAGTAAACAGTTCCAAAAGCATTATCATAAGTCAGAGAATCTGAGGACTTCACAGCTTAATATTCACATGGGTGAGTTTTTTTCGATAGGGTGTCAGGAAGGAACAGTAGATCTGAAACAGTAAGAGAGCAGTGAGAAGTACTGCAGTGTTCTCCTGGATAGAACTGAGCAAACTCCATATTCCTGAACTTGACATGCAAACTGTAATTCATAAAATATATTTTATACCTTGTTCTGATTATGCTACAGTAATCTACAGGTATTGCATCTTAATGAAAAATTCCAAGTAAGGCAGGCATCAGAATAGGCCTTTGGTGGTTCTGAAGGGCACTTCACTCACAAAACCACACAATGCACAGACCCACCACACTAGCCTTGATGGACCGCACTACCCTTGGTGTCAGATTGCCTTCTGTCTCCTCTACAGCAAACAGTTGCCTTTGAGAATTGTTTTATTCCAAGAAACTGACAACCTCCTATTCAGTTCCACTATGAAATTCACATGAAAAGATCCTGGTCGTTGTTTTGCTTTCAGCATCCTATGTGCTGAACAACGAAGGATGTTGGATGGAAGAAGAAACCTATCAAACGGCCTTTGGAGACTCAAATAACCTGTGTTATCCTTTCACTGCTCATTGACTTTCATAACACATTTGAAATCACGGACAAAATCAATGTAATTTTTTCACAGAGTGTTGGAATACCTAACTAATTTGTGTATGATAATAAGTAAGTTTGCAGATGGCACAAAACTGGGAGTAGCTGTTGACTCCCTCAAAGGCAGGGAGGCCCTATAGAGAGACCTTGACAGAGGACTGGACAATCACCAACCATATGAAGTTCAACAAGGGAAAGTGCTGGATTCTGCGCCTGGAATGGGGCAATACTGCATGTACAGTGTGACTGAGGAATGAGATGCTGGAAAGCAGTGCCATAGAAAGGGGATCTTGGTCAATGGCAAGTTGAATGTGAGTCAGCAGTGACCTGGCAGCCAGGAGGGCCAATCATGTCCTGGGGGGCATCAGGCAAAGCATCACCAGCCAGTCGAATGTTATGATCCAATTATTAAAATTATTAGAAATACCTCTGCCCTATTAAAGGTGCAAATGAGGCCAAATACCAAAGTCAATAGTATGGGGTTTATTTAATGGTAAATTTGAGACAGAGAGATAGAAAGAAATACGGAAAAGTGGGAGGTGGGGGGGATAGAAGAAAGAAAACGACAGAGAGAGATGAAAACAGAAAAAGTATTGCCATTCCATGTAACCCGGAGGCATCCCGCTGGTCCAGTTCTTCTGGGCTTCTTGGTGGTGAGGGTTTTCCGAAAAATGTGGAGTCTAATGGATTAATATATTCAGGAGATGCCAGGCACCTCCCCTTGGGGAGGGGGAAGCTTCGCAGTCTCTTGTAACAGATTTGTTGCCTCACTTTTATCACGTCCAGTCTTCTAGTGGTGGAAGGTCTCAGAAATGAATAAGGGGAGCACTTTGTGGGTTTTAGAACCCCTTCTCGTCTGCATCTCACGTGAATATCCAGTGTGTACCTGGTCTTCCCAGGGGGGCAGGGCTTTACTCCTTTGGTTTGGTAGGGAGATTTCACCACGACACACCCAGAACCCTTTTCCCCCACCACCCCCTGAACCCAGCTAGGCTATGGGCCTTTGTGATAACAGAGGGAAGGAAAGAAAAGAAGGCAAAAAAAATTCTTAGCATAGATACAATCTTCTTTCCTGACCCTTGTTTACTTCTCCTCAGACTTGAGATGATTAGCCAATAGTCTTATCTTAAGTCCCCAGTCACAGTCCAAATTCCAGTCAGGAGACATTGGGGGAGGGGGTGCTTTGGTGGCCACAGACAGGCTGTTGCTTCCTTGCAGTTTGACAAAAAGTCTTTCTATGATTTTGACATATTTCAGACATTACCAACATTTCAGTCAAGTCACATCAAGTGAGGAGATTTTGCTCTGCTCTACGCTGGTGCAACCTCACTTTGAATATTATGTGCAGTTTTGGACACCACGACATAAGAAAGATATTAAGCTACTAGAGTACCAAAGGAGGGCAACAAAGATGGTGAAGGGCCTTGAGGGGAAGCCTCAAGGAGTGGCTGAGGTCACTTGTTCTGTTCAGCCTGGAGAAGATGGGACTGAGATTTATTGCAGTCTACAACTTCCTCATGAGGAGAAGAGGAGGGGCAGGCCCTGATCTCTTCTCTGTGGTGACCAGTGACAGGACCCAAAGGAATGGCCTGAAGTTGTGTCAGGGGAGGTTTAGGTTGGATACTAGGAAAAGGTTCTTCACCCTCTGGGTGGTTGGGCACTGGAAAAGGCTCCCCAGGGAAGTGGCCACACCACCAAGTCTGACAGAGTTCAAGAGGCATTTGAATGATACTTTTGGGCACATGGTGTGACTCTTGGGGATGGTACTATGCAGGACTGGGAGCTGGACTTGATGATCCTTATGAGTGTAAGATTCCAGGCCCAGGAGCTGCCAGCTCATGGACTCGGCTAGGAGTTTTGCTTTAATATGCACTACAGTCTTTTTTGGTGTCTTGTACAGGGAACGAACCGAGGACTTGGACATTATCAGCAAAAAATATAGCAAAAAATAGCACAAATTTTCTGTTTGTAAGTGAAAGTAAAAATTGATTACATATAATATAATTATAATATTATCAATAACATATAATCATCAAACAATAGCATTTGGCCAGGGTGCTGAGACATTCAGACATGCATGATGATAGATATCCTTAATATTTCACAATGAGTAACAACAGCTTTTATTCTTTGGACTTTTTTTCCTCCTACATATTAATCAGAAGGAAAAAACTTGTTGCATCAGAACCACAGTGGAATTTTTCTTTGGATCTAGTCTAGGGAGAAAGACTTTTGGGACACTGAAATAGGTTCTAATATGCTTGTTTTTCTTTTGGAATTTACTTTACAAGAACTGGTGTACTCCAGTCATCCTCAATGAGTTATAGGACTGACCAGAACACAGCTCAAAAAGCTACGCCTCTGCTTTCTGTAAAGGCTGGGTTGCAATTGCCACTTTATTAAGGCATGTACAGCATTGGTAGGTGACCTAACAGCCTTCTGACAACCTTCTACTGTTATTTTTGAGGGTAAGTGGTTCATTTCACAGGGCACATGGGAAATTAGTTTTTGTGGAGAAATATTCTGTGTTATAGTATTTGAAGTGACTAGGAAATGAAGGGAGATTGCTGTGCAAAAGGATTGGTTACCATAAGCACTTCAAATGTTTGTTATCATGCAGTACATTGATAAGCTTTTTACCCAGTTTGATGTCTCATCACTTAACAAGCACATCTATCCTAACACTGAATATTAAAATAATTTTTAATACAACCAGGCTGACAAAATAATAAAATTCCATCTAGGACCATGGAGTCTGTAGCTTCTTGTATACTTAAAGTCTTTCTTTTGGTTTAGTCTTTAATATTTAGATTCTAATATTGTTTGTTTGTTTTGTTTAACTCAACAAATATAGTTGCAGTTAACAGCTAAATAAGGGAGACACATCCTTTTATACACAGAAATTCAGAGTGAGCATGGAAACAATTTTTACTGAGCAGCAGGGGCAGAGAGTGGCATATCAAGATTGATTTGCAAGCATGGTTGTTTTCCTGTGCCTTATGGGTTTTAAGATGCTGTTTAGGAAAAGGTTTTTTGGCAAGTTTTTACATGAAACAAAAGTCATAGAATGGTTTGGGTTGAAAGGAACTTAAAGATCATCTAGTTCTAATCCCCTGCCATGAGCAAGAACACCTCACACTAGACCAGGTTACTCAAAGTCCCATCCAGCCTGGTCTTGAACACCTCTAGGGGCCTGGAGTCCACAGCCTCTCTGGGCAACCTGTTCCAATGCCTCACCACCCTTATATTAAAGCATTTTTTCCTAATATCTAACCTAAACCTACCTCCTTTAGCTTAAGGTCATTCCCCTTGTCCTATCACTACATACCCCTGTGAAAAGTCCCTCTCCAACCTTCTTGTAGCCCCCTTTGGGTATTGCTAAAAGGTCTCCCCACAGCCTTCTCTTCCCCAGGCTGAACAGCCCAAGCTCTCTCAGCCTGCCTTCATAGAAAAGTTCTTGTGACAGCCTTTCGTAAATCACACAGGGGTGACTAGAGACTTCATAGGAGTTGAATTATCCTAATACAATGAAAAATGTTTTAACTGTTTTAACAAGCCAAATTATCTAGCTTAAGTTCATGATATTCCATGTTCCCAGTCCATTATGTATAGAGCCGTTGTTCCCACAGAATCAAATGTAGCCACATACTGGCAGACAGCTAGGCAGGTATGTGGCAGAGAGTGAATCAGCAAGGCACAAAAACTGAACCTAGTTGCTTACATATAAAACTTAGTAAGGCTCATATACAGTCTTATATCTGCATTGTTTTTCTTAGAGATGCAAGTCAAGAATAAATTTATACACTCTTATTAAGTTTATAAGGAGCATAGTTCTCATGGAGATAATAAAATGTAATATTTTAGACTACTAGGGTGTTTGTAGAAGATTTCCACTTCGAAATTCTGATAATGGCAAAACTCCCATTGGCATCAAGGAGAATTCTGCCTGCCAAAAGACTACAAGATCAACCAGACAGTATTTACAATAAATTTATGGTACATTTAAGAGCTTTTATTACTTCAAAAATTATTTTGTGATTTCCCATATAATAGGTCTCTAGACTTCTGATGAACTAATTTACAGGTTATTCTTCATGAGTATTAGTACACACACTTGAGAGAAAGGTACAAATTACAATATCTTAGAGTAATGAATTTTGCCCTATCTTAAACTTCAGGGACTTAGAATAAAAATGAACCATCAGCATTTTGTTTGGTTTTAGTTCAACTCTCTGCATAACCAAAGAGAGTCACAATTCATCAAGATACTTTCTGCTGGAGAGAGAGCTAAATTTTCTCTGATTATGTCATAGTAATCAGAGGTACTTGTCCTTTTTATTTGTATGAAGAATACATTTGTGCCTTGTGCAGTACTTTAATTAATGCTAATAATCAAGACATATATTTTCTAATTTTGCATGAAAATGGGAATAAGTAACAATATCCTACTGTAAGAGTAGTTTAAAAGTCCCCTTGGTGCTTTAAACTACCCAGAGAGAGAGTGGGAGAGGGACAGACAAAGAAAAAGAAAAACAAGAAAGGACAATGAGAAAGAGAGGGTGAAATCGAAGGTTGGGAGAAGGAAGAAACTCTTCTGGAGGGTGATCTAGATTAGAAACCGTAGGGAAGTTTACTGATTCTGACTGGAAATTCCCATGTCAGTTGCTTGTGTTTAAACACTATTAATAACCCTCAAAATGTCATAAAGAAAGAAAATAATTGAGTCATTTTTAATACACTTTGCACACTGATGATTTTATTCTGACTAAATGATATGGATGGAGACACCATGACAGATGTTTTCTGATACAGTAACATAAGGTGGCTTCTAGTGGCTTGTTAATTTTGTTCCTTTCCTGTTTCAACAACAGCCTAACAAAGTCAAACCTGGAGATAAAAATACTAGCTTACAATTATTAACACTGTTTCATTAAACTGTTACAATCCACTTTTCATATAAAGAAGTCTAGAACTGGATAATTGCAGCATGATTGCAGTAGTGATTTTCTCCTTTTGTCAATGACTTTGTACTGCAATTCTATTGCTCATAACCTTTGAATACCTGACATGTAATTTTGTTCTGATTTGTTATACTTTAAATAATATTTGATTGCTAGGAGCTACATGATGGTATCACTTAGTCTGGGCATTACAATTGCATCTGAGTATTTACCACACTGAGAAATTCATCACAGGCAGTCTGGAAAAAGGTTATGGATACTAAATAAAATAACTTATTTCATAAAGTGTCTTTTTTCATAGATTTCAAAATTTCACATCACTAGAAAAGTCAGGTTTAGAAACATTTTTTTCTTAAGAGAAAAAATAATGCTCAATTTTCTCTGTCTAAATATACACATAGAGATTACAGATGTGCTATTAAAATGTCTACTTTTGAAAATTATATACAGATCCATCAACAAAATGTACAGCACAGTTTGATAATTCCCATATACAGTGTGATCTCAGTACACTTTTTATGAGATTTCACAGTGAAAACTTACCCTGCTGCACCTTTTTTTTTTTTTTTTTTTTGAATGGGAATGGAAATGTGAACTATTTGAAGGAAATTGTCAAAGGCATACAGAAGAAGCTACTATTTTTTCCCCTTCCACCTCACTTGATTAGTTCATAGGAAGGTCAGCTTTGGGAAAATAGAGCAATGGCCCAGCAGGGAATAAAAATAAGAAATTGTTAGACCTATTCTCTTCTCATCGCTGAGGTACTACTACTTTGTCAACACAAAAGATCCCTTTTTCACTTCTAGTTTTAGCTAAGATAAAAGAGTCGTCTTGTGCTTGTATGAGACCAGTTTCTTTAGTTCAGATCTTCTACCAGAATAAACTGGTTGGGGCTCATTTAAAGAAATAATATTTGAATCTCAAATAGGGCTTTTCACAAACCTGTGAAGGTTGTCACCGGGTTTTTGTGGGAGAACAATCTTTATTAGATTTTTTTTAAAAATGATAACAGGGATGGAAAAGAGAAAAAGAAAATTCTTTTTCTATGTCTTTTCAGAACCTGACAGTTCATATCCAAGTGGCCTACCATTACCTAGGGAAAAGCATTTTTACCCAATTATCTGTATATACAAAGACATCTGTGTCTATACATACAGAGACGCCTACATGCAATTTCATCTTAAGAAACATGCCACTTCCCTGTCCACTGGTATAACTCTTAGAAAATCTTTGAGTTTTACTTAAGTTCAAAAGGAAAGAATTATGCTGAAAAGCTTATAATTTTATCTTCAATTGGGAAACAAGAATCAGTAAACATAAAAGGTGTTTTCATATTCTGAAAGGCTTTTCTGTCTTTTAAAAATTTTACATTCTTATATTGTTACAGCAACAAAAGGATTTATTTATGAAGTTAGAAGTATAGATTACAAATATCTCATTGAAATGCAACTCAACAGCCAGCTGAGAAAGGGAGGCAAATATTATCACAATTTAAGTTTTAGGAAATTAATAATATTTTAGCACTGGATACTCAAACTTATTGGTAACCGAATATATGTTGTGCAGCTGAAAATGAACCTTTGGGGAAACATCGCCAGCCAGTCGAGGGAGGTGGTTTTCCCTCTCTGCTCTGCAGTGGTGTAGCCTCACCTTGAACATAGTGTGCAGTTTTGGGCAACACACTATAAGAAAGCTATTAAGCTGTTAGAGAGTGTCCAGAGGAGAGCAATGAAGACGGTGAAGGGCCTTGAGGGGAAGCCATGTGAGGAGCATCTGAGGGCATTTGGTCTGTTCAGCCTGCAGAAGAGGAGACTGAGGAGAGACAATTTCCTTGTGAGGTGAAGAGGAGGGGCAGGCCCTGATCTCTTCTCTGTGGTGACCAGTGACAGAACCCAAGGAAATGGCCTGAAATTGTGTCAGGGGAGGTTTAGGTCAGAGACTAGAAAAAGGTTCTTCACCCAGAGGGTGGTTGGGCACTGAACAGGCTCCCCAGGGAAGTGGCCACAGCACCAAGCCTGACAGAGTTCAAGAGGCATTTGAATGATACTTTTGGGCACATGGTGTGACTCTTGGGGATGGTACTGTGTAGGGCCAGGAGTTGGACTTGATGATCCCTATGGGTCCCTTCCAACTCAGCATATTCTGTTACTCTGGGATTCTGGGAATTGAAAATAGAAAATGTACAGCAGTATGTCTGTTCAATCACAGTGAACTGGCCTTTCAAATATCTCATATTTATTCTTCTTTAATTATCATTCTTCACAGATATGGGGCTTAGGCTGAACTGAAGTGTACGCTACAGAACTAGTGCAGCTATTATCAACTTGCATTATATTGCCTGTCAGTCATTTTATTAAGCACCCACTGCCTGGAGTTTTATCACAGAGGACAGCAAACGAATATGAGAATTTTAGAAAATTTGAAAACATTATTTAATTCACTTTTGTAGTATAGATTTCCATAGCAGCTAAACAGTTTTCTTTAAAATAAATTAAAAATGTATAAACTGCATATGCCACTCTCACTAGCAAGTATAAATAAGAAAAGTGTTCCTGCTAGAAATGTCATTTATAGGCATCATTAGAGAACTCAGTAGCAGTTATTTGAACAAAGTCTAGTTAACCAAGAAACAGTATTAATCAAAAAATAAATTAAATAATTGTCTCATACCGAAGGCAACAGCATGACAGCTCCAACAGGTACCAGAGGACCAAATTCTAAAGGCAGTGGGAATTCACCATTTTGCTCAGCCCACACAGAAGTTCGATACATCACAGCAGTGTCATAACAGTTGTACTAAACCTCTTTCATAAGTGATAGATTCTGAACTACAAAAAACTTAAAGAATTACTTACAATCTAAGCAGTGTACAGACAAAAGAAAATATTTAAAAAGCATGAGTAAAGGTGAAGGATGAGAGTTTGTAAAGGGAGTTTGTAAAGGTCTTCCTACCTGAAAAGGACAGAAAAGTTCATGCCATTTTCTGTTCACTTCTTTTCACCCTGAAAAAATAATATGTTGAAATTATTTAGTCTTCAGCAACTGGGCACACTTGATCAAATATAGATATCTTCAGAACTAAAATCATCAGTACAGTTTCTCAAAGTTCCTCAAAACAGTTTGACACAGATTAACTAATGCATGGAAATAAACACTCATTCACAGGTCAAAAATAACCTCGTCTAAACACAAACATGTAGAACAAGTCGAATGAATTGTGTCCTAAGAGTATAATTTTTTTTCCTTAAATATAAAGAAAGACTTGGATGATTAATTCATCTGTGATTTCCTGGGCTGCAGATGTTCAAGATAATTGCATCCAAGAGAATCAAACTATGTATGGTTATCGGAAAACACGAGCTATGTTGAAACGGCTGTACACTTCTAGCTAGACCTCTGTGGAAAGGGAATCTACCAGAAGATACTGGAAAACTGCTGGAATCTATAATCACATCCCTCTCCTTGTCCTCAAATAAAAAACCAACCAAACAAAAAACCAAACCAAAGAAAAGAAAAGAAAACAAACAAACAAAAAACCACACAAAACAAACAAACAAAAAAAACCCTAAACCCCAACATAATGTGGTTTCCCTCCTCCCCTCCCTCACAATCTAATTATCAGGGAAAAAATATATGTGAAAGATCTTCCATGAAGACCCAATTCTAAGCAAATCTAAACAGGACAGATTCTAGTCACATATATTTTGAATCCTGTTTTCTGACACCTGGGCATTCTTAATACATGCATATAATATATGCCTCCGATTTTTTAACTTACAGTAATGACCTTCATGAAAAAGTTATACTATAGGATTTCATTCTTTAAAAAAAAATGATGGCCTAATATTCCTCCAAGCTTGCTGTCTAAATGAATATGTAATGTAACTCAAAATGTGAGAATGTCATAGGGCATCAGAGGAAGGGAACTAGAAATACACACAAGGACATATTCTATTACAACTTTGAAAATAATACATTTTTTTATTATTATTATTTTTGTATGCAATTCCATCCTCCTTTTATTTTTCTAATTAGCTTTCCTCCATGACTTCTCTTATAGCTCTTTAGCCTCCAGCTGGGACGACATGTGGAAAAATTCCTCTGAGGCCAATGGTAATATGGGTCTCTGGATTGCCCAGTAATAATCACGAAGTATTGTTGCTAAAATCTCTCAAGCACAGCACCTCCAGGATAACAGCTAGTGGCTAAGAAAGTAGGAATGACCTGAAGTCATTCCCTTTTTTTTGTGTGAAAAGAGAATGACCCTATCTCTCCTCTGCTGTTCTTCGTTTGAAGGTCAACTCAACATGTGTTTTAACCTATGATACTTTATGATACATGATTACTCAGTGCTTACCCAGCACTCCTATATTTTCTAAACTTTATTTTCTATGATTAAACACTGAAATTGGAAAAAAATACCATGTTGTCATATGTGCAAGTAGAGAATCTGTGTAACAATGACCAATGACCAATGAACCTGTTGTGGTAGATTGTGGAATCTGATGTATGTTTTAAACATTGATACCTCTGCATCCTCCTGTGTTCATAAACAGGGTTTGCAAGAGACAAGAGTTAGACCTTTGATCCTAACCCTGAGAGTCTGGAATTCAAAATACTCAGCTTTGTGCAGCACAGCAATATATATTAAATAATTAAAGCAATATATAATGTGCAATTTTTTGTTTATTTTCTGGGGGACTGCTTAATTTTATATTGTCCCATTATGAAAGCCATCTTGTAGGTACTACTGTAATATGCAGAACTTAATTAATATCTTGCAAGAATTTTTTGATTTATCAATAATGATGTAGATTAATAGAGTGATGTACAACATATGGAAGAGTGTTTCCTTTTTCTCAAATGTCAATTATTTTAAAGTATTGTTTTAAAAATAATACCAGCCATGAAATTTCCTATTTTATTTAAAGTTCTCTACAGGATTGAGCCGGGATCAGAAATGAAAATGAAAGTTATTTCCAGGTGAAAAAAAGGAATTGTTCATGTCAGAAATTCCTAGTGAAGTCTTAGTGCATAGTGTATGCCTTCAGCACATAGGACTAGAAAATAGCAGCATAAGAAAAAAATCAAGCAACCATTATCATTATTATAATCATCATCAGTCATCAGCTCCATCACACAGGTTTGTGCATATGCTGTAATGAAAGAAAGAAAAAAAATAAAGAAAGAAAAGGGAAAAAAAGAGAAAGACAAAGAGAAAAGGCTCCTGCTAATTCTAGATTGCTGAATAATTTTAACTAAGCAGTAGACTATTCCTCTGAATGACCTCTTAAAGTAGATTGCAACTCATCAGCTCTGTCATTATTCTAATCAATATAATCCCATTATATTTGCTTCTTTTTTATAGAGACACTCATAGGAAAGGTTATCAGCAACTCCTGTGTGAGCATTTTCTGTCCCCATGGATGCACAATATGTCACCAACTGTCAGTCAGATCATCACCGACATGGACAAGAAGCAGTGGCTGTGTGATTGGCCTATGCAACATACTATATTCTTCCAGAAGAATGAATACGAGTCCAAAGGGACCATCGTTGATGTTGTCAAGCATGGAAATTTGGTGAAAATTCCCCGCTAAGCCAGTCAGACCAAACTATTTTTATGATGTATTCCTAAAGAGGCCCTTGGTAAAGAGAGTGCGTTTGCTACTTTTGTTTTCTGCTAGTCTATTTGTCAGGATGCTCAAAAGTACCTTTCTATAAATTTTCCATAACCCGTAGAGGAGTTTTGAGCCACTGAAATTTTGCTGGAAATGTGTTGAGCTGAGCTTTTTTCAGCATAAAATACTAGCAAATACTGAACTTCCTTTACCTGTAATGACTGTTCTTTAACCCTCCTGAAAAACCACAGTAAGCAGCAGGAGTAAGAATGTCACTGTAACTGCTTAAAATTTGATTAGAGACTGTGTGATTTTTAGAGTGAATTATAGGTAAGAAAATTCACACCCAAATTTGGGTGAAAAACTATTTAGAGGGAGAATTTCACATGCTGATGTTTTGATTTTTTTTGCTTAGTAGTAACAAATATCACAATGTTTCTATGTTTACTGAGATGGAGAATAATTGTGCAGAATTAGGCTATTTCAGAATTCCAGGAGCAGGAGTATATGAAGTTTATGAGATATCCACATACAGAGCTCCAAGAGAAATCCTTCACCAAGCTTTGTGGAACCTATAAGTTCCCCAGAAAAGTTGGGAACAATATTTCCTTAATGCTGTCTAAAGTTTTAAACTTGCACCAAAATGAGATAGGAAGAAATTACTTTCTTAATCTCCCAGAAAGCACCTAACATCTAAATAAACTTTTTAAAAAAATCTTCTCTATCATTGCCACTACACTATAATCTATTTTCTTAGACATATGCATGTATTTCAGAATTAGACACTGATATTTGTTGAGGACTTTGTGGGCATGTCATCAGTTAAAACTGATCAATACTTTCTTCTGGCTTGCCTGAAATATTTAAAAAAGAGGTCAATGAAAAATGCTCTGGTATGAAAATGAAAAAACAAGTGCAGCAGTTTATGTTTTGCATTTTTTCAAGCCTTAGCTGTCAAAACAGCTCTGCAGTGCTTGATGTTTTTTTGCTTTTGTTTTGTTTTCAATTGATGTATGATGAGCCATATTCTATGTAACTTTGTTCTAAAAACATTCAAATTTGATATCTAAATACAAAGATTTAGGGTTTTTTTGTGGTAGTCTGACCTTGGTTGGATGGCAGATGATCACCAATTCTCTCTATCACTCCCCTGCTAAGCAGGACAGGGGTGGTAGCAGGGAGAAAATAAGGTGGAAAAAACCTCATGAATCAAGATATAGGCATCTTATTAAAGCAAAGGCTGCATGTGGAAGCAAGGTAAAACAAAAGTAGGTAATGACCAGCCCAGAAGGCAGGGTTTAAGTGTGTGTAGTGGTTGTTATGGAAGACAAACTGCGTAATAACAAATGACCCACCTCCTGCTACTTTCTCTTAGCTTTAGTTGTAGTGTAGACATCATATGGAATACCCCTTTGGTCATCTTGGGTCAGCTGTCCCTGCTATGTCCCTTCCCAAGATTTTGCCGACCCCAAGACTCCTGTTGAAGGGGAAATGTTGGAGAGATGCTACTGATGCTGTGCCAGCACTTCTCAGCAGTAGCCAAAGCGCTGAAGTGTTATCAATAGCTTTCCAGGTATCCGTAAAAACCACAGAGCTATGAGGACTGCTATGGGGAAAATTAACTCCATTCCAGCCATAGCCACTACACCTTTCTATTGATTTGTTGGGGTTTTTATTTAATATATACTATATGAATTGTACAATGCCAAATTACTAGAAGTCTATGCTGTGATGGCATATATAGATGTCTTTGACTTCTTATTTATTTTCTTTCAGAAACTGACTGGGCACAAAGAGTTCTGGTTTAGCTTTTTCTCATTTCAGTGAGGGAAAATTAACGGCTATACGTAGAGAGTAAGGCTCTTCCTATGGATAAAACATACTTCAAGTATTGTCTGAAAAAACAGAGATAGAAAATTGGCAGCAGGAGGATGATAAAGAGACACTTCTCCAAGTCAGTCCAGACTATGTATGATGAAGAACAAGACTAGTTTTAAAATGGTGTCAAATCTCAATTTCTACATCATGTTAGATGACAATATTCACACTTTGGACAGGGTTTTGCTTCACTTCATCTCTTCACTTCAATGTATATAATAAGATGACTTATCACATCAAACTGAAGACTATTTAATCCATAAAATTATTCCTATCTGAGTCAACTCTTCAGAGAAACGAGAATAAACAGAGAAATTTAGGACAAAATATGTTTTAAATGCCAATTACTTATACAGTTTTTTCAAGAGTCAATCAGGAAACTCATTCACCTTTTATGAAAAGGAATAGATTTCTTTCCTATGTGCCAGTAAGAATCAAATCTTCATCATTTTTCCTGAGTGAATTAGATCAATGATAGCAATGGGTCAAAACCCAACCCTTGTCTGTCAAATACTACAGCAAAATTTCTAAATAAGCAGTATTTTTTCAATGTTTATTTATTATTTGACAGTGATTAAAAAAGGTTCTTAGGTCTTCCTTTTAAGAATTTTTAAATTTTTTTTTAATATTATAGGTAAAATATAATTTTTATGTAAGTTCTTATGGGTTCAAAGACACACTGTTAAATTTATAATGAGTATCTAAAGCATTCTAAAGAGTTTTCTCAAGTAGTAGATAACAATGAGGCAGTTTAAAAACAAAAAACAAAAACCAACCAAACAAAAAACCAAACCAAACAACAACAAACAAAAAACAAAACAAACAAGCAAACAAAAATTTTTAGGAAAATTTTTCATTTTCTTTAGATTCCCTAAATTATGTCCTATACCCTTTGCATTCTAAACAAATAAAGATTCATATGTACCATTTCAGCTCTTTTCTCCTCTGAGAGAGGTCCACTGACCAAATACCCAGAGAAAAAAGGAGAAAATCAGTCTTATCATGGTATCTCATTGTAGACAAATATTTGAAAAGATCCTCTGTATGAACCACGTCCCTTGTCCGTGTGATGATACCACTAACTTTGGTTTGACCCTTGCTTTATGTATTGTTCATGACAACATGAAATATCAAGACTCAAGTATGAGCCAAATGAAAACTGAGTACTGCCATTCTTATCTTTCCATATGCTTATAGAGAAAACAATTCTTCCTCTTCTCTTTCATTATATCACACACCTAAGAACTTCCTAATGAATTGGAAATACCGTTGACCAATAATATTCTAGGAACATATTTATCTAACAAAGGAAAAGAACATAGAAAAACACTATGTCTCTAGAGTTAGATTTGTTATATTTGTGGTGTCTATTTTCAGAGAAGTTAAACTTAGGCCTGTGTCTAAAACTGGAACAATATCTGGGAGTTTGCCTGCATATATCAGGGACTATGAGATCAGCTGTTTCCAATATATTCTGTTAATGTTTGATTTCATTACTCAGATTAGGGAATTACCTTTTCCTAGGCTTGAACAATGTGCAAATTAGTCAGTACTGGCAGAAGTGTGTACTTAATAAACCCAAATTGCATTCACACTGACCTTCATTATCCACCTGACTTGGGCCTTTTTCCCATATTGTGCCTCTTCTGTAGCATATGATTTGCAAACTCAGAGGAGATGGTAGTCACACTCACTTAATATCATGGAGGAAACAAGGTAAGTATAAACAGAAATGAGTAAATTTTAGCAATCAAGTGTATAGAAGAGGTCTGCTATACAGTTTCAGAATGATCACTTAGTCTAGACCCCAATACCACTGGCAGAAAATTTTTCCTGGGCCTAAATAATACTCTATAGAACTTAATAGCTGTAGTATTAGCAGAATCGAGTTGTTAGCCAAAGTAAGAAATGCAATTAAAAACCTTTTAAAGCCATTTAATGAAAGCAGCAATATACTCATCGGCAACTAAGAAATCTGCTTTAGAGATGACCCCAGTTTTCTCTTGATGTTTTTAAGTTATGTGTTTTCCAAATAAGGTTTGCAGTTCATTATTACCCATGTTTTTTCTGTTATAATGAAAACTGCAACAAATTGGCTCATAGAGTAGGTTCACAGAAGGAATGACCTCATGTAAACATATTTGTAAACATCACGGAGTGATACTATTGTGCACTATTATTTCATTTCTTCACTGATAGCTGGAGTTTAATTAGTACATTTGAAAGTTGCCAAGCTGACATTCAGAGAAGCTGCAGATTTTTATATAAAGTGGAGAAAAAAAAAAAAGAAAGAAGAAAGTGGGATATTATCCACTCTGATATCCTCTGACCTTTTTCTTGGAGGATTGTCTATAATGTGCATGTCTAGACAGCACTCATTCCTCTTTATTTATTTCCTGTGGATGAATCAAAATTCATTTTAAAATTTGAAAAGGTTCATAGACAAAATTGTTTTTTTATACAGAAACATACATGATGAATATGATAAGATGTTGATCTCTTTATTTATGAATACTACTTTTGGCTATGCACAATTTGATAATACAAGAACTAAACTAAACCTCTTTTTCACGCATAATGCGATCGGAGTTTGTATATGCCAACAGCTTCCTCTCAGATGACAGATTCTCATTGTATAACTAGAATTAGTGTTTCAGTATAAGTAAAAAATGATCTGTTTTAGACGTGATGATCATGTCTTCAAATTCTATTAACAACAACATTGAAAGATCTTGGTATTTGCCAAAAATTCATCCCAAGCAAAGCATTGAGTCAAATATACACCAGCCAGCAATGAAACACCACGCAACCACTTGCCCAATCCCCCAGCAGCTGGACTGGGGAGAGAATCAGAAGGGTGAAAGCTAGAAAACCCATGGGTTGAGATAAAGACAGTTGTCGTGGGTTTACCAGCCCCCTGCAAAGTTGAAAAACAGTTAATTTCAGATAGATTTCCAGAGTAAAACCAATCACAAGTTTTAGTAACATCTCTGCGAATGACATATTTAAGCAAACAGAAGAGAAGATGAATGGCGCAGAAGAAATTCCGGCTTGGATGAGAGGGGAGGAGAACAAGAGATAGCAATGTAGCCTCCAAGGTCAGCGTAGCAGGAAGGGGGAGGAGAGGTGCCGGCGGGGAGCCCTCTCCCCCTCCTGCAGGGGAAAAGACTTATAAACTAAAATCCCTGCCACCTGTGAAAGATTATTTGGAGTAAAGAAACCTTCCTGCAGCTCATAAGGGAGCCTGTGCCGAAGCAGAGGAGTGCACAGAGGAAGCTGTATCTCCGTGGGAGGCTTAAGATGAAACAGAGTCTTGCTGGAGACCTGTGGCCCTTGGAGAGAGAAACCTATGCTGGAGCAAGTGTCCCAGCCCAGTGAGGGATTTATGCTGGTGTAATTCATTTGTGACCCTAAAGGACAGCAAATTATGGAAAATCTGTTGTCCGAAGGTAGACTCACGCTGGAGAAGCTCATCCAAGGCTGTCTCCCATGAGAAGGGACCCCATAAGAAACAGAAGATGGATTTCAAGGTTTGAAAGAATTAGCCCAGAGTAAGCCCATGACAACAGTTTAAAAGGGAAAGCAAAAACTTCACACACAAGCAAAGCACAAAAAGGAATTAATTCACTGCTTCCCAAGGGTGGGGAGGTGTGCAGCCATCCCCAACAGGGCCTCATCAGGCTTAAGAGTTACTTGGGAAGACAAACATCATCACTCCAAATGTCTTACTTTCCTCCTTCTTCCTCCCCCCCAGCTTTATATGCTTAGCATGATGTCATTTGGTATGGAATATCCCTTCATTCAGTTTGGGTCACCTGTCCTGCCTGTGTCTCCTTCCCAGCCTCCCATGTACCTCCAACTTCCTTGCCAGCATGTCAGTACAGAAAGCAGAAAAGGCTTTGGCTCTGCTCAGCAACAACAAAAACATCTCTACATTATCAACCCTGTGTTAAGCACAAATCCAAAACATAATCATTCTAGCCACTGTGAAGAAAATGAACTCTAGCCTAACTGAAACCAGAACAACGTATGAGAGAAACCAAAGTAAAGGAATTTGTAAGGCACTGACTATAATGTGTCTTTGCAGTGGGTGTCATGCACTAAGTGATGACAAAATGTTTTATTACCAGGCAATGAAGTTATTTCTTCATTTAATTGTTGACTGTTCTTTTGATACATAATTTTTTTACCAAAATTTTCCCTTACTTTCAATTTTGTAATACATAGTGCCCACAGCTAAATTCAGTTGCACTACTGTGGTTACAGGCCAACTAATTTCACTGTATACTGTCTGTACTATCTGTAGTATGCAGTACAGGATGAATCCAACAGCTGAGACCAATGATGGCTCATGAAACATCAAAAACTTTCCTCTAGGAAAAGAACAGTAACAATGTTTCTCTGTATATAGTCTGAATAGTGCTGTGAAAAATTATCACATGACACAGTGTTTTTTTTATTGACTAGTTTATTTCGTTATGCCTGTTTGTATTTTTACTTCTGGGTTTAGGCTTCTTTTGATTTTCCTTAATACAGCTGAGGGTATTATCTACTTCATCTAATTTTCTATATGACTCATAGAAACCCAACTAGAAATTTTTGGTGACAATAATTTATTGACAGAGTAGCACTTTTGCGTTTCTGATTTGTAACTATAATGATCATCAGAAAGATTCAATTTTGATGTATGATTTACTTATGTGATCAAAAATATTATCAGTCAGTAATCAGTTTGACATGCATGGGTAATATACAATTGATGGTATATTTAGAGTTAATCATAAATTTACTGGATGACTTGTGTTGAGTCAGTGTAAGCAAACTGCTTGCAGTAACCATTATGGTGAGTTATAGATAATAGGAAGTTTAACGTCTACTTTAAAGAAAAACAAAGGCAAGAGGGAAGTCAGATAACTGTAGCTAAAAAGTATAGAAAGTATAAATAAGTTACTCCAACTTCCTGAAAAATTCAGTAGTAATTATTAAAACAACCTATTTGCAAATACATTGGAGACAAGAATGGAGTACACAGCACACAGAATGCAGCTTTATGAAGAAAAAGTAGGGTCATACCAGCCCAAATGATCTAATCTTTCTACACAAATAGAAAGGGAGTTGTTTGTCATATAGTTTCATTTTTTGTAACATTTATTGTTCTTGCACATGACATTGTCTTAAGAAAATAAGGGAAGTGCAGTTAAATGACATTGGGGTAGAGGTAAACCAGATTGGATATCCATTGCCACAGAGAAGGATGTGAATTTGTCCTCTGTAATCTTTAAGTATCAGACAAGAATAATGATCTTCAAAAGCAGCACAGAAAATTCGGTATAGACACTGGGGAAACATGTACAGGTAAGGTAGCGAATTACAGGCATAGATTGCTGGGGGAATCTCTGTCATAGAAGTCTTTAGGAGAAGTGGAAAAATGTCTATGCAGAATCATAGAGACAACCAAGTCTGCCTTAGGGCAGGGAAAAGGACTAAATGACCTCTCAATGTCTTCTTAGTCCTGTTTTTCCGAGATTCTATTGTGTAGACATCTAAATGTGAACATGTTATTGAAAATGTTGTAACACTATAGTTAATATTTTATAGTAATACTAAAATAGTTTATATTATCCAATGAATGTTGACAATGATAATTGTATTATTTTTTACCTGTATTTTAAATTATGATTGGTATTTCAATGGATATTACTGAGTAAAAGAGCCAACCATTAACAAAGATTTAAGTTGTGAATCAATATTCAAATAAAAGAGTCAAGGTCACTACTTTTTATTATTATTTCATAACTATAAATTTTACTTCCCAATTGGACCATTCAAATTGATAGATACAAAGTTTTTATTTAAAAAGAACCAGTGGAATAGTTCCAAGGATTAAGGATGCATGTGCTCTGGTCTCTTTAATCTTAATGACATGAATTCTATTCATCCATTTAGGGTTTTTGTGGCAGAATAGCAAACTTGAGCTCCAGTAATGAAGATAAGAAAGTAATTCAGCTTCTTTGAGGAGACTGATAGGCAAGATCCCATGGGAAGCTGATCTGAACAGTAAAGGGACTGATGAGATCCAGTTTCCTTCACAGAAAAACTCCTTAAAACACAAGGAGTTCAATCCCAGTATGAATAAGAATGTGTGGCAGAAGGCTGGCTGAGTCAATGCAGAAATCCTGAATGAGCTCAAGCCCAAAAAGAAAGTATATAGAGTTGAGCTGCAGACACTCCACTAAGATGTAATACAGTAACAGTGCCTAGGTCTCTAAGGCAAGAATTAATGAAACCAAAGTTCAGTGCTGAACTGAACTGGTGCTGAAAATGACAGGAGATGAGAAAGGAAAAAAAGAAACAATTTTACAGGTAGGTAGAGAAATAGTATGGGTATTAAGGAAAATGTGGGCCTGCTCCTGAATGAGACATATCTATCTACATAGGATATTGAAAAGCCTGAAGTACTCAGTGCTTTCTCTACTCAGCATTTTCTCTACCTCAGACTAGGTCTCTGTCCGTAGTAGAAGAGTACAGGATAAAGAGTGCTACAAAGGCACCAGAAGACAAATTAGATGGAGGATGTCTTGGGGACTGCTAGAGCAAACTTTACATGTACAAGTCCATGGGACCAGACTGGATGCATCAAAAAGGTCTGATGCCATTCTTAATCTGCCTTTATCATCTTTGAACAGTTACAGAGACTAGAAGACATCCCTGATGGCAAGAAAAATACAAATGTGATGCCCATGTTTAAGAGGGAGGAAAACTGTCTGTCTCACTCTTGCCTCTGAGATGGCAGAACCAATCCTGCTGGAAGTCATTTGCAGGCACATGAACAACAAAAAATTCATTGGGAACTGTAAATATGTTGTGTGTGAGCACAGTTCATGTGTAACCATTGCAATTAGCTTCTGAATTGATTGACTCAGTGGACAAGAGGAAGGTGACAGTTGTCCATGATCCTGACTTTAGCAATGGTTTTGACACACTATTTCACAGTGTTCACATAGAAATTTCAGAGAGTTTTAGATAGGCAGACTGTGAGGTGAATAGAAATCTATCTAGATTGTCAGACTGCCAAAGAACAGTAACAGACATCACTTCAAAGTCCTACTGCTGTCTAGGTGTTAGTGGCATTATGCAGAAAATAGTACTAGAGCTGATGCACAATATGGATGATGAGACAGACTGCACCCTCAAAAAATGCATTGATGGCATGAATCTGAGGAGAATGTACTGAAGTGTAGGACTGATATTTTGTCAAACTTGAGAAATCCAGTGAAACTCAGTGAAAAGAAATGTAGAGTCCTGCCCCTGGAATGGAGTCAACCCATGTGACAGGACAGGCTGGAATCTCTGCTGTGCAAAGGAGTCCCAGTGAGCAGAGAATTGAACATGAAACAACAAAGCACCCATGCTGACTGGAGAAAAGACATTCAGATTCTCCTCAGATATGTTCAGTGAAAGATAATTATACAACAGGCAGACAAAAGCTACTGCAAACAAAAATCTGACTATATACATGTATATATATATAGTCTTCATGGTGATGATGGTCAAGCACTGGAACCCTGGAATCTGTGAAATATTCATCCCCATTAGATATTCTCAAATCTAACATGTCTAACAGAACAGTCCAAAGCTAGCCCTGCTTTAATCAGAAGCTTGGGAAGATGACCTACAGGGTCCCATTTAGCTTAACAATTTTTATTATATTTTTCTTTTTTTTTTTTCAAAATTGTAAGAAATCTAGTTGTAATACCATATTTGTTGATTTAACCTTAGCTTCTCCTTTCAGAAGTTCCTGTTATTTCTTCTGACTTCCCTAGCTCACATCATTTCTAAAAGCTCCTGTTGAGATTTATTTCCTTTACATGTCATACTCCATTTTCATATTAGTCACTGCTTGGCCATGTTGTGATTATTTCTTTACATTTCATTCCTTTTGAATACTTAATCCTTTTTTGTTGCACTTTCCTGAACTTCCTCTTATTTGTTATTGTACGTGTGATATTGAGGTTTCCAGAATTGAACTTATTCTTTCAGGTGAGATCACACTGGGGTCATATAGAACGAAACTATTGTATGCCTGCTGTGTGACATCAACGTGACAGATTTCTTGGCCTCTAACAATAATTCTTACTTCATTTAAAATAGGAAGGGGACTGATCATTTCTGTATTTTTGCAAGCCTGGAGCACAAATATAGACATGTACAAACAGGCACAAACACGCGGATATACTCAGGCATATAAAGACAAACAGTTCAGAGAGACTGAGTTAATTTCGATCCTTCTTTTCTCTATCTCCTGTGCAAAATGATTGATATTGGGAAAAAAGAATGCAACCAAACAGAAGAAGAAAAAGAATATTCTCTTGGATTTTTTACGGTAGGAAAAATGGGGAAAATGGATGTAAATAACAGTAATTAACAAAACCCATAAGAAGAGATGTAGGAGTATATTAGTCATTTATTCATTTCCCTTGAATTGTGCACCTGGTCATATAGTGATATGGTGAAATGTTTTCATAAAATCTTCAATATAACAGTAAATTGTAACACCTTTTGATTAAATAAATCCCAAAGTATAACCAAGCATGAACAGCAGAAAATTATCTTGGGATACAGGAAGTAGAAATGTTCTCCAAAGCTGTCTGCACTTAAAGCTAAACTCTGCCTCACTTCAGGCTATCATCTGGTTTCAAACTAGCAGTGTCAGATAAGCTATTCCTTCTGTTTTAGCACAATTTTCTTTCTCTGGTCTTAATAGTTTGAGAATCTCTCTCAGACTGTCCCAAGAGAATCATCTTCACAGTAAAACCTTCTGACTCCACTTCACACCTGACTCTCAGTGAGATGAAGCATAGACTAAAGGATCTTGCTCCCCCTCGACTATATTCCTAGATGAAATACATTTCAGACAGGTCCACAGGAGAAGGTTATGAACTACAAGCAAGAAATGAGTTCAGAGGCTAAAAGTGACAATTATTTTTCTACATGAACAAAAATGAGAAAAGCATTGGCCTTTTCCTTAAGAATGTATCACACTGAAAGCCCAATACTGATGTTTTTGTAGTCTTTTTTCACATAAATGTCCCAAAGAAACCTCTGAAAAAAACATCTGACAGGCAACAACTTCTATACGATCACCTGATTGCACTTTTTTATAAGGAAATGTCTAGAAAGCACTGCAGCATTTAATGACAAACAACTCTTTATAGATGAAACAAGAACTTGACGTAATCTATGGGGTGGTATTTACACATCCTTATATTTACCCATTTAAAAATCATACTTCGTGCCTCCAGGAAATTCAACTGGAACATAACCCCCTTAAAACCAGATCTGGGCTGTATTCCACATCATGAACTTACAATCCTTGAAACTAAAAGGAGCATATAAAGGTGATTTTGAAGATATCTTTGCATGCATTTTATCTGCTGAAACATTTGTCAGCTGATCCTCAAGGGGTTCACAGTGAAATTAATTTCTGGAACCAGAGCTAGTATGGCTTCAAGGCTGATCAAGGAGCTGACATGGAGAAGGAGGAGACCAATATACCTCTTTCCAAGAGTTACTACCACTGAAAGGCAGTTTTCAAGCTCAGATCTCAGTTTTGCTTGCTGAAGACAGAGTTTAACGCAAAGGAAATGACTCAGATGTAACTGAGTGTCTTGAGACAGGATCTAGTGGGGACTTGATGAATGTCCATTTTACCCACTTTGCTCACATTTTGAGTTCAGAGTCTTCCCATGCTGGTTCCAAACCCCCTCCCCCCCCACACCCTTTCCCCCCAGAATTACTAAATATATTGCTTTGGCTATATATCAACACCATGCTTGTAATTTTAGCTGCTTGCTTAGGCACATGAACTTCATTGTTAACTCCAGCTAAAGCTCTTCTAAGATGTATGATGAAGAAGAGAGTCATGGGAAAAAAAAAAAAAATGTAGGAGAGCAACACCTCCTCTAACACCTTGTATCTTAATGGAGTTGTGTATGTTTCACTTATTCTACAAGGAATTTCGACTATAGAAAAGTATCTGCAGCCTAACTTGCCTGCTTAAACTTTTGATTTTATTCCTTTGCATGGTCAGTTTCAGTTATGTGATTATTATAATGCAACCTCCACTTCACTTATTGTTTTCTTTCTTTTTTCCCCAGATACATCAGTTCTGTAAAAAAACCTATGTCATTAAAAGTCCCCTGACTTGAAACATACATTTTTCCAACTGGTTTCACCTGTTTTCTATTAAAAAACAGAAGAAAATTCCATCAAATCTTCCACTCATTTGTATTGCATGACACCAGACAGATTTTTTTTTCTTCTTTTGCAGTATGTGTATGCCATTTCTAGACTATTATACCACTGATATGTCCATAAATGTAACTTTTCAAAATACATATACATGTATTTTCCCATATTACTAATTAATCCAAGGACATGTTGACTGATCACAATTACTATGACAATGTTCTCAAAAATGTTTATGGAATAAGGCACTAGAAACAGTATTTTACTTATTAAAATGTTGGCACTAGTGAGATTGCAAACGTATCAACATCGCTGTTTCTTGATCCTGAGTGTCATGATTGTGTATTTTTTCAACAAAGCTTTATTTGCCCTATTTTCCTACTGAAAACAGAGGTTTTAGAGGGTATTATTTGAGTTCTCTTCAGGTGTACAGACAGACAATAATATACAGGGCAAATAGAATTAACTATAATGCCAGATATGAATATTAATGCATGAACATAATCTTACATTTTTTGATAACTATTCTTATTCAAAACTAATAATCAGTATCTTTTTTTTTCTAATTATTGAGCTCCCTAATCTCTTTTCAACAGCACTGCTGCTAATCAACATGAAGCAAATCACCAGATTATTCAGAGAATAACCATGTCTCTGTGGTCTGAACAGTAATGGAGTCTGACAACAGGTTATACACAAAACCTTACTGGGGCAGTAAGAAAGATGAGCAGCAATGCTCCCAAATGGTGATGTACCTTGATCACTGATAACAAACACAGGGTCATAAACAATACCATGGCTCCAGTAGACAATCAGGGACTTTATTGTCCTGTCAATCGTGCAAATGACTTTTGAATATGGGTAAGAGTTGTGTCACTCCTTGGATCCACCAACGTGAGTATGAGTTGAGAGAATCACACCCTACATGGCAGTAGCACGAACTACATGTCATCTCAGATGATGTGGGTGACATCCTGCCTGCATGACAACGGGGGCAGGGTGTCAGGCTACAAGAAAAGAGAGACTTGTGCAAATCAAACAAGCTTGCAATAAAGACACTATTAAATTTCCAACAGTTCTCAGCTTCTGCTGTATTGTTAGGATTAGATCTAAAGGTACATTATCTACAGCACCAATACATATCAATCTGGAAACTCTAGGTGAGTTCTGTTCATTTTTCCCAACAATATCCCCTAAATGCAGAACTTCACAGAATCCCAGAATCACAGAACCGTTGGAAGGGAACACTTGAGATTATCTGGTCCAACCCTCCTGCTAAACCAGGTTCACTGACAGCAAGTTGCACAGGATTGCATCCAAGAGGATTTTGAATATCTCCAAGGAAGGAGAACTCACAGCCTTTTGGGACAGCCTGTTTCAGTTTTTGCCACCCTTGCAGTAAAGATATTTTCCCTTATATTCAGATGGAACTTTAGGTGTTTTAGTTTGTGCCCATTGCACCTTGTCATGAACTTCAAAACTTTTTTGGTGAATTTTATCAGTTTGTCTGTTTTCTGATCACTTTCCCAACTGAGCCTTTCCGAATTTAAATAAGTCTCTTCTGTATTTCAATGTTTAAATCATTCATGAAAAGCCAGAACTGTACAAGACATGTGAAAACCTTCTGCGGAACCTACCTAAATACTACCTTTCAATTTGATAGGCAATCACTGTTAATGACTTTTTGGGCACATTGGATAATTTTTCACATCTATAATACTAATCTTCTTAATCTTATCTTTTACTTATAAGTTTCACATAAAGTAGCTTCAAGAGATTTTGTAAATTCAAAATATCTTACATATACATTTCTTCTCTTTTATCTCTAAGGCCGTTATGCTATCACAAAAAGGAAATTGTATTATTCTGACAAGCTTTGTTCCCAAGAAATCTGTGATTGCAGTTGCTCTACTCTTATGTTATCTCTAGGTGCCTATAAATTGTTTGATTATTTGTTCCAGCTTTTTACAAAAGGAACTGAAGCTAACTCACACGTAATTCTCAATTCCTACTTTTTCACCTTTCTGAAGATGAGAACCGTGATTTTCTTTTTTTTCTCAGCTCTCCAAAACTTCATAACCTTTCATGAATTCTATAAGGTTTCAGCAATTTTTTAAAGTTTTCTGAGTAAAATTCAATTGGACTATCCAACACAGAACTTCTAACTTACATTAGAGGTCTTTAATGTACTTTTCCTTTCTTCAGACTGAATCCTCACCCCTTTCTTGTTGATTGTGTGTCAGCTGCCTGATCTCAGACAATCTTTTCAGCAATATCTGAAGCTAAAAAGAACGTTAAACACCTCAGAATTCTTGGTATCATCATCAGTTCTTCCTTCCCCCTTTCAGCATTTCCCTTCATCTTGATACTAAAATGCTTATTGAATGTCTTCTTGTTACTCTTTATAACTCTTGCCAGTTGTGTCTTATTTTACATCTTGGTCTTTTACAATTTTTTTCCACACATTTGTCCTTAACAACTTGTCCTCTTTTTCTGTGTTCCATATACTCCCTTCATGCAAAATCCCTAAAGGGTCAATACTTCAAGCTGTGTTTTTTTCTATACTTCCTATGCTTACAGTATTTTCAGTCTGTGATTATGCTTTTAATATAGTTTCTTCATTAAGATGCCAAATTTCTTCTTCTTTACATTTGTTTCTCACAGAATATAAGTTTTCAATATTCTTAATTATCGTTCTAATAAATTTGCACTTTCAAAGTTTATTTAATCTAATGTCTGAGAGTCAGGAGTTTTCCCCAAGGGAAATCTATAAAAGCAGTTGAAAGTATTTTATCTTTTCCTGTTCTGTGGGCTTTGACTTGTTTCCCACAATCACCCAGGCATTTTCATATAACAAATCCCCTGCTATTGAAGGATGTAACCTGGATCTCTCCTGTTCCCTTGCTGTGACACATTTGTTATTACCATTGTTACTGGTCTTATTTCTTTTTTTTCCCTAAGGGACTAAAGATAAATTTGGGGTTTGGAGTTATGGAGAAATATTTGAAGTAAATGTTTCTTCACATAGTAGGCAAGTACTATGTACTTAGTCATAATTCTTCCAGAGACATTGACGTCGGGGCTAATAGATCTTCATTAGTTGATGTATCTTCAACATTAAATTAACATGTGCAGTTGCTACCTTTTCTTTTCTATAAAAATTACTTTTCAAATTTTTACCAAAGTACTGAATACTTGTACATAAAGCTCTACTATCTAATGAGTTTTTCATAACTTGGTAGCCAATTGTTTGTGCAAAAACAGAGAACTATAATTTATTCCTTTTCTAAGTTACTTTTATCCTCTCTCTCTGAAGATAACTAGAAAATGAAGAGAAGCTCAGGAAAGCAAACCTTTCTGATGATGTGAAAAATGTAAGTTATGGGTAGCTGATATCTGTACTTCTGCTGTAGTTGGATTTATGTCATGTCTCTCTTGACTGGGACATAGAGACTGAAAGAAAAAATATCTGAACTGTAATTTCAATAAAATGAAATAACAGTTGAAGGTCATCTTATCCAATTCAGAAGTATCCAACCCAAAATGCAATATATACTTGATGGAGAAACTGTACTCATTGTCAGATAACCATATGGTTTATTTCAAATCTATTTGTAAAGAGGGGATACTGCCACAGAGAGTTAATCGCATATGATGCTCATAATGTAATATGAATCACAATAACAATCCTAAATAGACATTATGGTAAGAGCAGTGAAATGGAACTCGAAATAAACAGTGCAGATGAGTGCAAATCAGTTAGCTTGAAAGGATAGGAGCTTTCCAGTGGAGGAACAGCAACCTAATACAGTATCTATTCAAGGACTATTAAATGCAAATATAAAGTGTATCTCTAAAGCCAAGTGCAACTATTTGACATACGAGTGGGAAAAAAACAAATACATAGCTTTGTTGCTGTAGGATCTGTTCTTGTTAATTTCCTAAGTTTCTCCCCTGTAGGATTCTTAGGCATCTAATTACACGGTTGAACTCGGATAGTAACTGGCACACTTGGCACTAATCAGTCTCTATTCTATGCATATTGTCAGTAAACTTGTTCATTATGATTTCCCTCTGTGTAAATTGTTTGTTCACATTTTGAAACTGGACAAAGGATTCAGCTGTTACTGGAGAAAATGTATGATCTATCAGACAGCAATAGAGACAAGGCAGTGAAAATCCATCATCTCCATTTGAAACTTTTTTTTTTTTTTTTTTTTTTTTTTTTTTTTTTTTTTTTAAAGAGTATATCTTTTTTTTCAGGGCAGGTAGGGGCAACATGGAATGGTGAGGAATATCCTTTCCAGCTTTCTTATTGTTGGCAACACAATATTGCTGGTAGCACAAAACCTTGGGGACACTTGTGGCCTCAAAATCATAGTTTCTATTTAAATGATTGTCCTACATTTTTAACTAGATATCCACCCAGGAAAATGAATTTGGCATTACAGCACAAGGACACATCCACAGAGCCATCTTTAAGTGAGTGAGAACGGGAAGCAAAGAAGCAGTTTTTTGAAGAATAACCTGATCCTGAACACGGATTAGCAACTAGAGGAATACTTTCTCTCTGCTGACCTGATGCATTCATGCTTCAGTGTCTTCACACATATTCTATACAAGTAGCTTGATTAAAGCTGTTGTGCAGCAAGCTGATTCATATTAGTCATGCTAGGTAATAAAGGTAAGCAAATTTATTTTCTTAATATTGTTCATTCTTACAGAGGACATTAGGGAGTCATGAGTTTGGAATCAACACAACTGTGATCTGGTTTGTGCTATTGAATTCTCACCCTGTATCTTCTTTTGGTGAACTTTCACAGGACTTTATGGTGTAAAATAGGAAAAAAATGCTTATACAAAAAGTTGTATTTAAGTGACATCCTTTAAGTATGATTTCTTTTCATAAGAAAAGGCATGTTCTTTAACAAAAATGATTTCTTATTAAAATGTCAGCTTCTTCAAGGTTTTTACCTTCAAGAATAAAATAAAAGATAAGAGTTTCTTTTCTGACTTTCACACGATGACTGCAATACACATTATGGTGATAACATTAAGATACGCTTCATTGTCTGCGGAGTAAGTTATACAAGCTTTTGGATGGAAATCAAAAGACTAAATTTATCCACATTTTCACTTAGCTTCTGAAAATACTCAAAAATATTGAAATATGTAAGCTTCTAACAGCAACAGATATATGGAGTAGGAGAATAAGTAACACACAAAATTATGACCATATATATGTTATAATTTGACTCAGGAAAATAAACCTGTCTAAAATATACAGCTCAATTTTGAGATCCACCTGTGGAAATATTTCACCCATGTTCAACATTTTAGTTGGAGTTTTGTGTCCAAGACTCTCTAGAATCTGACAGATGTGTATTGGTAACAGGCAATATGAAAGTATGGACAAAAGAGCAGGAAGATGAAGTAATTTATATTTAAGTTTGATGTACACTGTGTGATGATAATTCACTTCTTTAGTAAGGAGTTTGTCTTTAAAAGGTGTTGCAGTTTCATTTGGAAAGGAGTTAAAATTCTGACCTTCACCAGATAACATCCAAGGCATATTTGTCTGGATGCAACATAAGATCTCATGAAAACCAGGCTTCTCACAAATTATGTCACAGCTAAAACACCCATAAATATTGCCAATCCATGGAAACACTTTCAGTTAGGTTAATCTGATTTATTATATATGTCATTGGGAAAACATAATTCACTTGCTGCAAGAGTCTCTTTCCATTGACTATAAAAAGAGTCTGATGCAAGTTGTAAAGGGTTAAACATTTACATTGTTCAAATGTAGATAAAATGCATTTGGTTTATTACAAATAGATTACAAATAGATTATTCAGAATTAATATCTGTTCATCACCTATGTAAACAGAAGATAATTGCAGATGTATATGAGCACTGTTAACAGAATAAAGTAAAAACTAAAATTGTGCCTAAAGTAAGATTTAAGCTCTTAGACCCTTCGCAAGACCACGTGTTCAACAGTGAAGATAGATATATAGCCTAAGACACCAAGAAGTGTCTTAGGCTATATTTGGTGGTACAGGTGGTACAACCCGGAGGTTTTGTACCAAAACTAGCTTGTGGAACGGTGTAGCCTATTTTTTACAACACATTTGCACATCAGGCATGTTACCAGCCAAGTTGTTTACAACAATTTCTTCCAGTCATTTGTAGATCACCTGCCAGCCTCCTGGGGTTTGGGATGTAACTGAATTATGAAGTTCCTAGTGTTTTATTTTGTTTGGGGACTATGTTGATATACTTAATCCTAATTCCCTCTTCTCCTGGGGACGGTCAAACATTAAAATCATTGCTACACCAGCATCTCCAACAAGTTATGCTCAGAGCTCAGCTTCATTCACATAACTCTATGGCAACTCCAATGTTCTCAACAGCTTTGCTATGTGCCTAATCAAATAGCCTATAAACTGAAGGAAACCAAACAGTCAGTCCAAATCTCCTCTGTGTTCCCTGTGCCATGTAACCCTAATACATAGCAATTATTATTATATTTGATGAAATAGTCTGAAATAATTCATATAGTATACCATTGTTGAAATCAAAGTGATTTGTTTACAGCATAGTGCCAAAGAGGGAGGTAGAGCTGCCCTGGCAAGCTGTGCAACAGTGAGGGTGTTTGAGAGTGAAAGGTCTGCACTTTAAGCCTTTCTATATCACCTGTGAGGAGCAGCTAATACAACCTCTGGAACTGAACCTTATTTTCACCTTAGAAGAGTTTATGGTTCCCTACAAAACAGAGCCCAGGCACTCCATCTGCAGCATGGAATGGGAGCATGGGTCTGAAAACAGAGACACAAAATTGTATGGCATGGAAAACTAATCTTATGTTATTGATACCTAAACATTCTGCAGTCATTTCACATCACTTAAAAGCTAGACATACAATTTAAGCTTCCTATCTTGCTTATTGACAAAACTAGTCAACAAAGACACATGAGTACTTCTAGAAAGAAATAAAAAGCAATTTATCCTATCTGGCTTGGACATCTCTGTTCAAACAGAGCTACTGGAATGGAAGTAGCTCTGTCTTTCTTGCTAATTACATAAGCCTAGATGAATACATTGTTTCTTTTTCTTTTTTTTTTTTTTTTTTGAGGTTGACTAAAGATAAACAGGAAAAATCCCAGACTACAACTGTAGTGGGAAATGGAGTTATTTTTTCCAAACATTTTAATTACTATCTTTACACCATGATGCTCTTTAAAAGTTACACTATGCTAGGGAAATTTGATTCTGTATTTTTTCTAAGATAATCATCTCCTCAAAATACAAGAAAAAAACCCTGCTTTTCCACAGTCCAGAGATTCAGTAAAATGAGGGTGTTAGACCACAGCATAAATGGTAATCTTTCAGATTTTCGACACAGGTTACTGCTTTGGGCACAGGAGCAGGCAATTTCAAAATGTCAGAATTCGAGCAGACAAGGCAGAAACCTGGCTTGGCCAAACAGGCATCTTCTTCTGGAGCTAAAGCTGGATAAACTCTGGCCCAGAGTTCAGGCGCAAAGGGTAGTAGTGAATGGGGTAACATCAGACTGACTAACTGTCACTAGAGGGGTTCCACAGGGGTGGCTCCATCTTGGGCCCTGTGCTCTTCAGTATCTTCATATATGACTTGGATGCAGAACTTGAAGCCATGCAAAGTAAGCTTGCCAATGATACTAAATTAGGAGGAACTGCCAACTCTCTCAAAGGCAGAGAGGCCCTGCAGAGAGACCTAAACAAATAAGAGAGATGGGCAATCACCACCTGTATAAAGTTTAACAAAAACAAGTGTCATTCTCTGCATCTGAGATGGGGCAATCCCCGATGTACATACAGACCGGGGAAAAAGACTGGAGGGCAGCAACACAGAAAGGGACCTGGGGGTCCTGGTCCATGGCAAGTTGAATATGAGTCAGTAGTGCCCTGGCAGCCAGGAGGGCCAACCGTGTCCTGGGGGGCATCAGGCCAATCACCACCAGCCAGCTGAGGGAGGGGATTGTGTGGCCTCACCTTGAATATTGTGTGCAGTTTTGGACACTGCAATATAAGAAAGATATTAAGCTGTTAGAGAGTGTCCAAAGGAGGGCAATGAAGATGGTGATGGGGCTTGAGAGTAAGCTGTATGAGGAGTGGCTGAGGTCATTTGGTCTGCTCAGCCTGGAGAAAAGGAGATTGAGCAGAGACCTCATTGCAGTCTACAACTTCCTTGTGAGAGAAAGAGGAGGGACAGGCACTGATCTCTTCTCTGTGGTGACCAGTGACAAAATCCAAGGGAATGTCCTGAAGGTGTGTCAGTTGGGGTTTAGTTTAGATATTGAGAAAAGTTTCTTCTCCCAGAGGGCAATGGTCACAGCGATAAGTGGTTCTTCCCCCAGAGGGAGGGCACTGGAACAAGAGAAGTGGTCACAGCACCAAGACTGACAGAGTTTAAGAAGTGTTTGGACAATGCTCTCAGGCATATGGTGTGATTCTTGGGATGTCCTCTGCAGAGCCAGGATTAGGACTTTGATGACCTTTGTGGGTGCCTTTTAATTCAGAATATTCTATAACCCTATGATTCTGAGACATGTACATTAAAGAAAATGTTTTCTTAATGTGAAATATTTGTAAGTCAAAAGATGATTTCAGGATTAGCCTTGCTAAAGGTGAAAAATGAATGTTTATTTATTTTCTTAAGAAAGAGCACATAATACTAAATTTGAGATACAATCATCTGGACCATCTGATATCTGTTTGAATGTGCTACAAGATTATCACATGAAACATGAAAAATTAAAAATATTTTAGGTCATATAGTCCACACCTTGCTATTGCAGCATTTCCATTTTACAGGTCTGTTTTGGGAAATTTTTTCTGTCAGTTTTGATAACTTCAAAATCCCTCATGTTGATTTAATGTTGCTTGTTTAATATGTTTAAATATACATTGTATGTACAAACACATTTAAACAAACATATGGGGGATTTCAGCATAATGAATTCCTGTTAGCATATTTGGCAGTTCTCTTCTCCTCCTACATTCAGGCTGTTCTATATAATGGGCTTATATCTTTTCACAGTACAGTAAATTATACCAACATCATCCTGCACTACTGAAATTTAAAATCCCTCCTTCAGTTTCTCTTTCAACTGTTTATGATTTCTCCCTCTCATATATATGTAAACAGCTTCTCTCCCGTGCTTTGTCTCTGCTTATGCCCAACACACAGAAACACAATCACTTAACAGATTTTTCAGTTGCCTGAGATTTTTCAAGGCTCTGTTGCCACAGAAATCGTCTTTTATTTACCCCAAGTTTTGTGAGTTTATTTAGTGCTACCTCAACCTACTTTTCGTCTATAGAAAGGTGCATAGGGAAGGAGAAGTGGGTGGCCATGGAAACCTCTGAGAGAAAGGAGAAAAGGCTCTTCAAAGCTGTGAAGAGCCAGAGAAATGGTTTGGTATATTGGCTGTGAGTTTTCCTCAAAGTCAGTCATTCCAAACTAGAGAATATCATCAAGATATTGTTTCCCTCACAGAAAATTGCCAGCAGTCTCTATTTGTCATATTAAATTTCCAAGCTCTGTTTAAAATGAAGAGTTGCAATTCAGGCACAAAATTCTGAATTGAGCAGATACTGTACTCAGGTATAGGTGATCACCCTGAATGACAACTCGTGAGCAAACAAAGTACTGTGACACATCTTCAATTTGTATTTACATCAATACACAGAAAAAAACATGATAGTCACTCTAAAGTCTTATAATTAAAAAAAAAAAAAGATAACTCATTTAAAATATAGATGTAAATTATTGACACAATTTAATTCTTATTGTAATATGACAGACTGAGAGTTAAGTTTAAAATATGTTTGTATGTATGTACGTGTGTGTGTTCTTGAATATATATGTGTATGTGTGTGTGTATAGTGCAAGATTGCAAACAAAATAAATGAGAAACTGAAAATTGTCACTATTATACTCAGTTGCCTCCTGCTTTCTGGAGATAGTCACCTTGCAATAGAAGGCTAAGCAGGCTCCTCTGCTGTAAACATCTGCTTATATTAGTTAAGCTCATCAACAGAAATTAGGCGCAATTAATGTATGCAGCTTTAATGAAACATACAAAACAGCAATTACAGCCACAATTATAATATAATTAAACTGCAATCATATAATCAAAGTAAGCTACGTAAAAACTTTGCCTTTGAAACAACCCAAAAGAGCATTGTACCTTTTTTAACATCTCGTATCTATCGCTTTGTAACTTTTTTTTACGAAATTTATAAAGGGACAATAGTATAAATTTAACAGGAAAGAACAACAGCAAAACTTACATAATGTACTTGACAGTGTTTCATGGGTATTCAGCACATTTAATTTTTACTTATTAAATTGCTACTCGAGTACAGATACACCACTTGTATCTGTGGCCTTGTTAAATTCCATTAGAAAAGCAAGTTTGGGTCTGGTCAACACTCAGGTAGTAGACCTCTAAGGATACATCAGGTGTTGCAGGAAGTGATACTATGGTTTCCATAAACAGCATCTTCTAAGTTTATCTCACAATGATGTTAAGTGACATTGTGATTTGTACATGCTGCCATTGGAGGATATGATGCGATATCTACTGCCATTTATGGATACCAAACAAGGTATCCAAGATATCTGCTGTCTTTTATCAGCAGAAAAAGAAAAATGCAATGAAATTCAATGGGTCAGCATACCTCTGAGGAAAGTTGGTTATTCTTGGTATTTCAGTAATTTAATGTGTTATCTTTGCTGCCTAGTCTCCTTTCCAGCCTTTCATGTCTTCTGTGTTCCTGAAAGGGAAAAGAAAGGTAATAATATGATCCTTTCATTTCAAACACAAGAAAAGGGCATTTGGGTTTATTTTGTTTGTGGATTTTTGTTCGGTTTTGTTTTTTTAACTTCCTCCCACCCTTTACAAGGAAGACGATATTTAAATGGAGATGTTTTCCCATGGGTACCTCTCATAAACATTGTTTGGGATCTTTTTCCTTTGCTAGCTAGATGTAGATAGAAAATGCCTGACAAACTTTTTATTTCTTCAGAATATGATGCTTTGTTAAAAACAAGACACATAAGTGCTAGGCATCTTTGATCCCAGGGCTGTCTGTTTATTACTGAGTCATACATTTTCTCCATAGGTTTGCTTTGTGTATAGAGCAGAAATAAAATGTCATCTACTTGTCTATTTACTTTGCTTTTTTTTTATTATTTTTTTTGTTTTCTTTTTTTTTTTTGCTCTCCCAACTGATTGCTGAGAGCCACAGAGTCTAGTTTTGAAGAAAATTTTTCTTTTAATTTAACAAGAGAACATAATATATATTAGAAATTTGTATGTCTTTGTACTTTCATTTGAAAGAAAGCTATGAACTGTAACAGGAAGAAAAATCAGCTTTACATAATAAATGCATGATTTATAACAGGTTTGAAAAACAGATAGTCAAGTCTTAAGTAAGAAGGCAGTTGCAGAAAGTTATAATCCAAGAGCAAATTTCAGGAAAATGGAGTCTCACAGAACTCTTCATACTTTTTTCTCAATTATTCATGTCACAGAGAGTTTTTTGGTCTAAATACAAGACTAGTGACAGGGGTAAAAAACCAAGATGAGTCTCATGACTCCCATCTTCTGCACTTTTTATTTTCAGTGTAGCCCATATAATTTCAAAACTTCACTCATAAAACTTCTAGCACTTGAAATTTATTATATATGTACAGTTTATAAACCAGGAGCAGCTGTAAATTGTTTGCAGTTAAATATACTGAAAATTAATTTAGGGGTGATACAGTAAATTAATTGACAGGTTAAAGATCCTTATGATTTTGGTTTGGGGTTTGTTTTTTTTATTTTCTATTTGTTTGTTTGTTTGTTTAATTCTATGCTGGAGCAGTCTGTTCCTGAAGGACTGCATGCTTTTGAAGAGACCCACACCAGAGCAGTTTTTGAAGAACTGCATCTGTGGGGAGGACTCACATTGTAAAAGTCCATTGAGAAGTGTCCTGTGGGAGGAAGGGGTAGCAGAGACAATGTGTGATAACTGACCGCAGACCCTATTCCCCATCCACCTGTGCCACTGTGCAAGGAGGAGGTAGAGAGAATCATGAGTGAAGTTGAGCCTGGGAAGAAGAAGGGTTGGGGGGAAGGTGTTTTAAGATTGGGTTTTATTTTTCATTATCCTACTCTGATTTTACTGGTAATAAATTAAACTAATTTCCCCAAGTCAATTCTGGGTTGTCCACAATGGTAATTAGTGAGTGATCTCTCCTTGTTCCTATCCCAGGAACCTCTTGGATTTTTTTTCCTCCCCTGTCCAGTTGACAAGGAGGGTAATAGAGTGGCTTTGGTGGGCACCCAAGGTCAGGTCACCACTATAGTTCTTATTACTCTTTATAACTCTATTTTTTTTTAGTCTCTTTACATGCAAATCCTGAATCCTTCATTCACTTGACCAAAACTTACTATTCTACTACAAATGTCTGCACAGAGAACATTTTCTCTGTGACATCTCAAAACTGTAATGATATTCTTGTTGTAAATGGATCGTTTAAATAATACCATGAAACATTAAAGAAGCATGAAGTACTGAGCTAACGATGATTGCAGATTTTTCCCTAAACAGCATCTTACCATTGTAGTTGCATTTTATGTTGTTATTTATTCATGACCAAATTACCAAAGATATTAATTTAAAGTGAGAAGTAAAATGGATATTTAGTCACATGAGGAAACATCTCTAACTACCAGTAACCCCAGTGATTTTGACATCTTTGATTCATGGGTCTTACTTACCTGTGAAAATTATGAAATACTCTTATCTGAAAGTTGTCCTTTAAATAATGCAGAAAATATTTTCCAGCTTTGACTGAAGAGCATCCTGCATCAGGAGTAGTAAAAAGTAGCTCTCAAAACAAACAAAAGGTGGGATATTTTCCTTCAGTCTGCAAATGGGAAACTAAGGCAAGAGGTTTTAACTGTCTTCTTTTCAGGATAATGTATACCAACTACCTTTGAGGTGTCTTGACACCCTATATGATGTTTCCTAGATATGTTTGTTCTCTTAGTGCTAGTAGGTTGTAAAAAAATATTTAAAATTAATTTTTGAAGGTGTCTAACTGTAATACATTTCACAAGTGATTTTCAGACATATTATTATTAACTGAAACTGAAAGTGAATAGTTTTAGATAGGATATTAGAAATAAATTCTTTATGTGAGGTTAGTAAGGCACTGGAACAGGTTGCTTAGAGTTGTGGATGCCCCATCCCTGGAAGTGTTCAAGGCCAGGTTGGATGGGCTAGTGAAAGGTGTCCCTGCATGTGGCAGGGAGGTAGGAACTAGATGATCTTTAAGGTTCCTCCCAACTCAACCCATTCTATGATTCTACAATTCTCAGATCCTATTATATTTATTTACCAGATGAAATTAGATGTGATGCACAGTTCACAGTAGCATAGCTTTTTCAAAACAGTGAGAAGTGATTTTTACAAATGCTCTCTATGAGAAGGCAAAATGAATAATTTCAAAATGCACACTAGTCAGTTTGTGTATGCCAATATTTTCTTACAGGACTTGATATCTGAAGACTTTTTTGGGGAAGGCTGTTATCATCAGCAACCAACTATTAATAGAGACCAACCACTAAAGCAAAAATTCATAAATGCGCACAGGATGTTGCTGACTGTCCAATAAAATCAGCATTTCACATATGGTGTCTATAAAATTCATTGCTAATCCTAAATGTTCTGTGAAGCGTTCAATTTAAAAGCACAGTATAAATACCAAGGAAGTTGCAACAGGAGACGAATGTTGAATAATTCCAGCTGCATAATAAAAGAAATAAGCAAAATAAAGTAATGTTAAACAGAATGAAAAGGCTTTAAGCTTATTTTCTGTTGAGTTTCCTAGTTTTAGTATAGGCTAGACTTTCAATAATACCTTTTAATTCTTCAAAACACACTTAAACAGTGCAATACTGCTTGCCTATTTCAAGATACTATTTCATGATGAAAGTCTGATGCCCTTAAACTTTTCCGCTAGGGATCAATGAGTAGGTCTGTGCTGGTTCTGGAAGACAATAATCCGCACTGTTTCCAAAGATAGGAATGTAGAAGGAGAAAAAAGGCATTAAAATAGAAAGAGCAGCAAACAAATGATCAAACAGAAACTTGCACTGTAAAATGCTTAATTAGTCAAAAAATATTTCTTCAGCATACAATGTGGAAAGGCATAGAAATCAGGTATAATATTGATTTCTGGTCTTGAAAATTTAGGCTATGATGTACTCTTACACTAGACCTTGGGGATGACTATTATAAAATAAACTTTTTCCAAGTCTTGCAAAATTTGATGGGTTTGCCCTCAAGTTGTGAGCTATTCAGTTTTCATTCAACCCAGAGCACTACTCATTTTCCTTCACATCAATATGTCATACTATCTAGTATGCCCTAGAGTATGTGTTGTGGTTTCTGCTGTGACTGGAGAAGGGCAAAGCAGTGCCAATGTCTCGTGCCACTCCTAACAGGTTATCTCCTACAGAACTGGATGCCTCGGTATCAGCTTTTACTGTCTTTCATGGTTTTCTTTCATCGACAATACGACTTTGCGTTGGTTAGTAGTGGGCTGGTGCAGCAGAATGAAATTTGTTGCTCTGTATCAATTTTTGCATCCTGGGTAGATGGCAAAGAGGAGTCGGTGAACACTATAGAAACATACAGACTGAATTACTTCACATTTTCAGGGAAAGTTTTCCTTGTTAGTTTGTTGCCTTTTTTTGTTTGTTTGTTTTGTTTTGTGGTTTTTTGGTGGGGTTTTCTTTGTTTGTTTTTTAATTTTGTTCATTCCTCATTTTCCAGAACCAAAAATAGGAGCGTTCTAGAGCATTATTCACTCTGTCAGGCAGGACTAGCAATCTCATGTTCCAGCACGGCATGAAATTTCCCAAGTATATTTCACCTATCTTTCTGTGCTTTCTCTGTGCTATCTGACCACCCTTCTGCTGCCTAATTTCCTATTTTAATGCAATAATGTACTTTTAATATAAAGAAAATTATAAGAAGAAGATACTCACAGACTCAAAAGAACCCCTCTGATGCCTGTAATATTCTCACAGCAGATATTGATCACTCTTCACTTCAAGGTAAGTACTGGAGCAGGTGAGTACCTGTAATTAGGTAGAATTTATTTAGGACCCAGGGTTCTGTCTCTGTTGCTTAAAATTTCATGTCCTCTTAGATGAAACTTCTCATCTTCTCTGCACAAGAAATAACGTCAAATAATCTGATATAATATAATGGGTAATGGGGGGGGGGAAGGGGGGAATTGAATTCTGCATTGTCCAGGTTTTTTGCTTGATTTCCTCCACTAAAAAGGTATAAATAAGTCTTTCATCCTCAGATTTAAAGAATGTTAGTGAAAGAAGCACTCAGAAGTCTCCCTAACTTATAGACACACTGGGCAATGATTTAGTTTTCACTGTGAGCTACTGGTACAAAAGTATATAAAATAATATATCCTTTACCTCTACCACAACACACAAAAAGAGATTAATTTTATAATTTTGTTTTTCAAGTGTTACATAGTCTCTGTGTACAATAAGCAGCAACCTACTTCATCATGCAAGAAACTCCAGTATTAGTATTAAATACCTGTTCACTTAACAAAATAACAATAATTTGAAAGAAAAGAAAACAAGGAGGAGGTGAGGAGGTACACCTGGTGCCTCCAGAAGCAGAGATTCTCCTTGCAGTCTATGGACGAGACCAAGTTGAAGCAGGTTGTTCCTTTTGCAGTATGTGAAGGACTATGATTGAGCAGATATAGTTATCGCAGCCTGTGGAGGCTTCCCTGTCAGAACTGGGGGATAGTTCCTTGTAAGACCCTAGGTCTCAAGCTACAAGCTCACAAAAGGGTTTTACATTAAAAATATACAAGGCTCCAACAATATTCGCCCTCTGGACATATTAGAAGATATTTTGGTTCTTTTAACACCTTGAGAGAGAGCACAAAGGAGAAATGCTGCACATGTTTTCTCAGGAAGTACTTTATTGGTAAACTTTAGGACACAAGAAATCTTGGTAAAAGTTTGAAGGGTAACATACAACCAAAAAAAAGCATTCCCAAAAAGCATTGACTCACATAGGCTAACACATACAACTTAGCAAAATCCAACCAATTCAGTCCCAGGTTACCCAAAATATTAAGGAAGAAGATTAAGAGAAGAAGAAGTGAATACAGAGGGAAAAGAGAAGATCATAGCTACCACAGGAGTCCTGTAAGAGTCCAGCTTCCACGTGGCCAGATGATAGCATTCAAACAAGGAGAGTACATGTTACTGCTTTTATTGCTTTGGCTCCCTGTGCCACCCCTCCCACGAGGGACTCCTGGTCCACTGGCCACTCTGGGGCTCTGGGGTGAGTGGCAGTGCTCCCTCTGTGTGAGCCAGTCAGAGGCTGGCTTAGGGGTTCCAGGAGGCGTGGTGTGGGCGTGCTCCTGGACTGTCTTTCACTGACAGCTGCTCTGTGACTGTCCCAGGGCACTCGTAGGGGCTGGTGTGTAGGACAAGGCGTCACCTCACCTCTGTGAGATTCAACCTGTCCCTTCCCCCTCCACGCACACATTGAGTTGTTCTGAGCCAATAACTGATACAATAATCTAGTGCCTCACAGTCCTGAAGGCAGCTGAAGTCCATGGAGAGCCCACACTGGAGCAGAGAGAAAGTGTGAGGGAGAAGGAGCTGCAGAGAGGAACTGTTAGGGAATGACCACAGACCCCATTCCCCATTCCCCTGCACTGCTGCCTGGGTTTTTTTTTATCTTTGTTTCTCATGATCATATTCTTTTTTGCTGGCAATAAATTGATTTTACTCAAGTCATAGAATTACAGAATAACAGAATCATAGAATTATAGGATAGTTTCACTTGAAAGGGACCTCAAAGATCATCTAATTCCAAATGGCCCACCATGGGCAGGGACACCTTCCATTAGATGAAGTTGCTCAAACCCCCATTCAGCCCGGCCTTAAACGCTTCTAGGGATAGGGCATCCACACTTTATAGGGGCAACTTGCTCCATTGCATCACCATCATCACAGTAATGAATTTTTTTCTATTAGCTGACCAAAACCTACTCTCTTTCAGTATAAAGCCATTCCTCCTTGTCCTATTACTACATGCCCTTGTAAAAAATCCCTCTCCATCTATCTTGTAGGCTCAAAGGTCTGCCTGGAGTCTTCTCTTCCCCAAACTCAACAACCCCAACTCAGTCTGTCTTCATCAAGATACTCCAGCTTTCTGATCATCTTTACGACCCTTGTCTGGACCTGCTTCAGCAGATCCACGTCCTTCTTATGTTGAGGGCACCAGAGCTGTAAAGCAGTACCGCAGGTGGCGTATCACAAGAGCAGAGTAGAGGGGCTGACCATGCTTCTTTGGATGCAGCCCAGGATATGGTTGGCTTTCTGGATTGTGAACACACATTGCTGGGTCATGTTAAGTTTTTACAGTCAGGTCTGTTTTGCCTGCTATGATAACTGGTGATTGATCTCTCTTTCTTTATCTTGCTCCACAAGATTTTAAACTTATTTTTTCCCCCTATCCTGTGTAAGAGGGGCAGTGAGAGAACAGCTCTCTGGGTGCCTGGCAGCCATGCAAGGTCAGCCTACCACACAGGTGGTGATAACTGGATAAGGATGTTAGGGATTTTAAGAACAGCCACCTCCTCCAGCAGATCCAGCTCAGGACTCCTGCCCAGTGCCCTATGGCCCCTGCTCAGGAAGAGGGATGCAGCTGCCACTTTCCTGTTTTCAAGTTCAATCAGGAGCAAAGCTGAGCACATATCCCAGAGAGACAGAAAGACACACAGACACACAGAGAGCATGGGCATGGGAGACAACACAGGCAAGACGCTGGCCCCGGCAGCCTCCACTTTCAGGACTCACACCAGACACAGGCATAGACGCGTCCCCTCCTTCTCCTGGGCTCGCAGAGGCATAAGGTCAGCAGTGCAGCATGTACACCACAGTGCCCAGGTTCACAAGCGCATGGACACTTGTGGATCCCTCAAGAATCAGCACGGCCCCTCTGCTCACTCTGTGCACCCCTGCTTAGATCCTGTTATCTTGAAAAGATATGCTGTTATCTTGAAGTATCATTTATGTCCATACTTATGTTATCTTTGTTCCTTGGCATATAACCTTAATCCTCAAACTGTCTAAAATGACTATTTAATCTAAAAGTATCTACTGATCTCCCATGGCTGCATTAACTTGATCTTCACTATTACTATGGACATAACTCTCTAGATGAGTGCTAATTATATTTGAACTAATCTTGTTTTTGTTATTAAGAAGAATGATGAGGATGAGATACCGTGATATAATTCTGGCACCTTGATGTACACATTCTTAAATGTTTTCTGCACTGCAATGATGTATTTGTTTGACTCAAATGTGAACAACTTCTATTATTCAGTTATCACATTTTTCAGGCTATAAATAATTCAAAAAAATGAATTTTAAATCCAAATTATTTTCTTCTGAACTTCAAGGAATTTGGGTTACTTCTTTGTAACAAGAAAATGTAGGCCCACAAACACATTCATGACTTGGAGGTCACATGAGAAATTCCGCTGACAATTGCTGTTTGAGGCATCTCACTTCATACATTTTTAACAGTTTTGATATAGTCTTTATTGCTCGTAAATCCATGATCACAAAGAAGAAAAAGACTGGCTTTATAACATTACTCAGCCCTTAACCTCAGTCGTGCAAGTAAAGTTATCCATGTGTAAAGAGCAGTCCAAATCTCTTAAATCTGTACATCTTAACATACACTATCAGCTGTGGTCATCCGCACTAGGGTGGCCACATAATTCAAATATAGAAAGTTTTACGTCTTTGTTGAAAAATTATGACATTAACTTACTTAATTGACGTGAAATCTGAAGAAACTATACATGAAGAAACTTCGACATTTTTAAGCAGTAGGTAGGAAATCTATCCCATAGCAAGCAAGCTTTTATGTAATTTTCAGACCATAGAGAGCAAGATACTGGAGCCAAACAGAGCAACATGAACCCTCAATTCTCCAATTCCACCCACAGAACAAAGAAACGGGCTTCAATTTTCCCTAAGCCAAAAAGAACTGCAACTTATATTACTTGGGAAAATGTCTACAACATAGATACAGAAATACAGTTTTTATGATTGATAAAACATTGGGGTAGTCTGACATTCAGAAAGCCCTCTGAAATTTAGTAGGAAATGTTCCTAAAAAAACAAGTTCATATCCTTGTAGGAAATGGATAATTCTCAAAGAATTTGAATATTCATTTCAAATAATGACAATGCTGAAATTTTAAATATTTATGAAAGCTTCTCTGATCTTCTGACTTCCCCTAATCTTATTCCTTACCCTAATTATAAGTTTTATAACATTATACCTCCTCTGTATCTCCATGAACTATATGTGACAATTTACTTTTCCTGACTAGTGAATCATCTATCATCATAGTTAAACCAGAAGTTGAGACACATGCTAAAAATAAAATATTTATTCAATTGTAGTAAATATCTCACCATGCTCTTATAGCCTAGAAATAAAACAAAAATATTGCAACTCATTAAAAAATAATATAACGATTAATATTTCTTTTAAAATATTTACCAACCACACGCAACTTTCTGCATCACAGAAGTAAGGGGCAGGCTGCATAGATTGTACAAAGCATTCAGGGATATTTTATCACCTTTGCCTGACAAAATCATATCACAATTTACTCTAATTTAAAAATTGAGGTCTAAAGCCACAAATGCATTTAAAAAACTTTTTTTTCATCTAAATCAATGGGAAGCAAGTCTCTGAAAGAGTTACTGCCTATAATTTAGTAAGATACAGTTTATTTTAGTTATATGTGTCATCTGATGTTAACCACTGTACAATATTAATATGCAAGATCAATATATTTTTCTGTTTTCTACTCCTTATGGTGATCTTCACTGAAGCCTTGTTTTTTTCTCTAAAAGAATAAATTTTATTAAATAGAGTTGGCAGTGTGTGAAAATATGCCTTTTGCATATTGAATAGCATATTATTTTTAAAAAAACCTAAATTAAACAAAATAATATCAAAGTGTCTGTTTAGTACAAACAATAATAAAATAAATTTCCTGAATGAAGAATTTTGGCGTAGCTTCTGAGGCTTTAGAAAGTCAGGTTGCAAAAGAATGAAAGAGGAACAAGACACACTGTATTTCAAAGTTGACTTTTATATAAAATAACTGTAATATGCATATAAATAAAACCTCACAAATGTTACTTTCACCTTGACATTGATTATGATATTTAGAATTATTTCTGATATAGGAAGAGGATTTAGTAATAGTCTTGCAACAATGCTGCTTAACCCCAACTTTGTAATGCTAATCAGGATAGATTAATATTATATGAAGCAAACTCCTAAATTCCCTTAAAGGCATTCACTCTCTGTAATACAAAAGCAAAACAATAAAAGAGGAAGCAACAGGAATGTGAATAAAATTACTAAGCGATGACCTAAAACTTAATTTCATTCTTCTGCCAGCATCAGTGGAATTGAAAAGACTTTGTCACATTCTCTAGACACATTGACTGTGAATAAAACACAATACCTTAGATAACTGAGGAACTGGTCATGGATTAGACCTGACATGACATAATTGACTTTGAAGGCTTGAAGAGGAATTTAGACCATTGTAGCTAAACAGGAAAAATGTCTAAGTAAATCAGACTAATAAAACCCTGTCTTAAATGAAAGCTCGCAGTTGATGAAGGATACATTCATGACCATTACCTTAAGATTAGTCACCCTAAGTGAAATCATAAACTACCCAAACTCTTAAAAAGCATATACTCAGTTGAATTTGAGTTTATTAGAGAAACAATATCCTAGGGACTTGTGGTCTATTTAGAAATTCTGTATGGTTTAAGTAGACATTAAAGGTTATGTAGTCCACAGAATTTTTTTGAGGAATAAATCATATAACAGTGTTGAAGGAGATGTTTTATTCTTTCCCAGTGTCAATTTCTGTGCACTGACTATAAAAACATCCTAAGATTTTTAGACTGATTCTTCACTGCAGATCCTTTCTAGAAGGAGTTTTCAAACAGTCCGGGAGTAGGTGTGTAAACAGTAGCAGAAAATGACATATACATGCTTCTTCAACATTTTCTGTTTTCTACAGGTTACCATGAAAATCTGTTTTCTTGTTGTTTATTTTTTTGTTTGTCTATTTGTTTTCATCTGCCTTTTCAGAATTTTAATACCTTCCATTCAATGGCTGCTGCAACAGCTAGCCTGAAAGGTCCTTGGATTCTACTGGAAAGAGATCTGCAGCCATTGAGATGCTTGAAATGAGACCACCTCATGGACAGACTACAGTAGCACTGATGCATCTGCAACATTGACAACAATCATAAGGATGAGTTTACGGCCTTACGTAAATCCAACTAAGGAAAGCATCAGAGGGGACCTTGAGTACAAGTAACTGTTCCTGCACAGGGGGATAATTTTAGAACTTTTCTGAACCAATAGAAACTGAGTGAAACACACCATTAAGCAGAATGGTGAAGATGGTATAAGAATCAAAATGACCCTTCATCAAAAAAACTTAGATTTAAATTGCTTTTGATTTTCTAGACCTGAAAAAAAAAAAAAAAATCTCTTCTTCATTACTGTCCAGAAGATATACTGAACTAGGCCACCACTGGTTGCAGAAATAATTTAAGAGGAGAATTTGAAAAAGAGGAGGATTTGAACACACATATGATACCACAACACGTGATATTTTTTTTGAATGATGCTTGCCAGAGATGATTTTTTTATTTCGCTTAAAAGTGGTTTCTGTGTCATGAAGTAGAACAGAATAATATCATCTTTGTCTAAAGAAGGAATGTATTTCAGGAACCTTCTCGGGAACAGAACTAATAAGAAATGTGACTTGGAATCAAATATATTACTTGGAGACTGTCTGTTTCACAAATATGTTAGGAGTCAGAGCTTTATTGAATTTGCTTTGGAAGCTGCATAAGAAGTCATTAATACTTAAACATTCACATTGGCTTAAAATTGCTAATGTCACGTCAGAGGAGTTAGAAACTTATTTCTAGCCTCTTGAAGTTGTATTGTAAGGGTTAAAAAAAAAGGTACAATTTTCTTTAAAAATTTTAGCTATATTGAGTTACGTAAATTATCCACATCATCCTGAGCGAAGATTGCTTTAACTCAATAAATACAACACAGCATTTTCCAAATAATCAGCAATTTTCCTTCTTGAGTTGTCTGAAAAAGACTCTGAATTCAGAAACCATCTAGCAAAATCTTGCTTAGCTGTGTAAATAAGCCTGAGGATGCTCTGCCAAGCATTACAACAAACTAGCTAAATCATTGACTATAACCCACAACAGAAAGGCTTCTAAATGGAAGACGATATGCGCTGGAAGCCTTTTCCTGACTAGCAAAAATAGCAGCAGGATGAGGACAAATAGATAAAAGAATAGATTTCTGAGAGCCATACTCTATTCCACAGACGAATGAGGGCATCCTGTTATTAACTGTCTAATGACATTTTACAACATACCACTTGAGTCTTACTTCTGAAGATGTTATTTATTTTGAAATATTACTTAAACATAAATATGGCAAAATATTTCTGCTACTCTTCAATCAGATACTATTAATTAACGTGTCAATTTAAAAAAAGAAAATTAAGGTATTTAAAGTTATACAACATTTACTTTTGCAAGGCATGAACTACCATAAGTTTATGGGCATATGTTTCAGACCTGACATGTTTTTTGGATTCATCTGGAGTCTAAAATACAGAAATAGAGACAGGTAGAAATCTTTAAATTGGCTATTTTGTTGCTCTCAGCAGTCAAATGGTTTCCCATGGGTATCTTTATCCTGTTCCTGTTTCACTGAATAAAAACACTGGATCTGACCAAAAAAAGAACAAATGCAGGTGGACATGCTTACTTGTCTCTGACCCTCCTGCTTTCTCTTACTTGCTGAGATTCCACAAGAACACTGACAACCAGTTTACAGAGCAATGAAATCATTAGTTGTGCATTTATCGCTATTATTTTTTTACAAAGAGCCATATAAAATGACCTCAGGAAGAAAAAAAAAAGACTTGGAATTCTAATCTCTAAACTCACAAAATCTAATAACCATGCTTAATTTTAAACATTTCTAGCCATCTTTTTATTTAATTAAATTACATATTGTGTCTAAACCTAAGCCTGATGATTGTAGGATCTCGACCTAAACACCTGCATATAGTTAAATGTACCTCAGTTCTAAGACTCAGGTTTAGAACTTACGTAAGAGAATATAAAAAAAAAAAAAAATTTTCTAATATGTATGATGTGTAGTGCTGTGTGAAGATTAAAAAAAAAGAGTTCATTTTTGCTTCTAATTCTACTAGCTGTACAGAGATTTGAGAAAAATCATGATGCAAACAAAACTACATTATGTCATGTTCCAGGGCATTCTGTAGTAGAAGAAAGGATATCAGTGATCTTGGCAGATCAGAAGCAATTCCACTGAAAGCAGTCATGTAAAAATGCTTAGAGGCCAGGGAATAAGTCTGTGACAATGCCTAAGATGCAATGTTCCTTTTCATGACATTTACAGTCACTTCCCAATTTGCACTAGGACCTTCTCCTACCTTTTTTTCTCCCCAAAGACAAAATTTGAACATGCTGCCTCCACATTTGTGCTTCTGCCCATCTTTGAGAAACAAACAGAACACATCAAGTCTTCATTTCCTTTCCTTTCTTTCTTCCTTCTTATCTTTTTCTTTTTTTGTCTCTTTCTGTCTCTTTCTCCCTTGATTACTTTCTCTCTCTTTCATTTTCTTTCATCCCCTGAATGCTGATGGAAAACAAAAAGCTTTTTTAGTTCTAGAAAACTTTTTGAAGTTTATGTTGCATGTGTTTGTTGATTCCTTCTTTTTAAATTCTTCTAATTATTATAGATAGCTGTAAAAGCCTCATCCCACACTCGCTGAAATGAAGTTTTAATGTCTTCCCCTAATTTTAGAGCTGGCCTTTATTATTATTAGTCTGATTTTTTCTGATTGCACTTTTTTCAGGGTTAACAAAATAAAAGTGAAGAAACAGCAATGCATAAGAATTCTTGATAAAAGTCGACATGGAAAGAAATTATAAAACTGAGTTATATACTCAATACTTACAATAAACTCAAGAATTATCTCAAACTTGTAGCAACGTCACTGGGACTGATAGTATCAGCATTACTAAACATATTTGTTTATATGTCTTGGATTCTTACAAAGAATACAAATCCTACTTTTTACAAAAGTAGTATCTCACTCATTGCAACTGGCATTTGTTTTTCTAACTGTAACACAGAAGTGGGACATGGATATTTTTGTATTAAAGGAAAAATGTATTTGTTCAAGACTAATGATTCCTTAGGTACTGTGGTCCCAGCTGCTAAAAATCTAGGAAGGAAATCAAGGAAAAAAAGAATAGAATAAAATCATGAAAGTTCAGGGAGCAAAGCAGCATACCTGCAATATTATTTGAGACAGAAACAGAGAGAAGAAAGTCATTGCTGCATTGCATTATGTTAGAGGTCCCCAGTGGCAAAGACCTTGGAAAGGTACTATATGAAAAACTGTGAGGTGAGAAGATATTTAATCCTTATTATTTCATAAACAGAACTACTTCTTACAGGGAATTACGCTATGTCCCCCTGCACAGAGGGAGGATTGACAATATGTGAAGGGAAACAACAACTGTCATCAAGCAAATGAGTGATGCAAAATGGGAGAATGTTATTAATGTTCCAGTAAGAAGCATGTCCATGTTTTCACAATTTCCCCAGGAGTCATCCACTGTTTCTTGCCTGAGGGTAAAAAGAAGGAACATTGTATCTCTGCCTCTGATGCTATACTTTCCCTCACTGGGAAATGTATCTCTCCTTTTCAATCTTTCCAACCACATTTATTGAGTGACCCCGGAAAAACCAAACCAATACAAAGAATTCCAGAAGGGCAAGAGCATCTCTTGAGTGTAAGTTTAATGCACACTACTGCAAAAAAATATCTGCTCACACCACTGCACACATGCACCAAATAAATGCATTCAGCATAGAAAACAGAGACTATCAGTATGAATTTCATGGGGGAAAAAAAGAACAAGATCTCATTTTCTTCCTTTTTTGTGATACTACGACACTACATGCTGCCAGATCCTTCTCTTAAATTGCTCTCTAACAGCTAGGTGCCCTCCACAAAGCTGTCACCAGAGAAGAATAGCAAACACCAAGGTTGTTTTCATTTGTTTAAGCTCCTACTGTGCTGCTTGTCTCCAGTATCAAAGCATTCCTTTTCCAGAACAAATTTCTTTTAACATATTGTTCTCCCTTTCTAAGATTCTGCTTGGTTCACATAACAAAATCTCCACCAAACACTCACTGATTTATTGAAAGAAGTAACATTTTCAAAAAGGAAAAAGCTGCTGGGATATAGATTTTCACATATATAAGAGAGCAAGCACTGATATAGTAGTAACATGCGATCCAAAATCATTACTAGGTTTTCCGGTACCATGAAATGATATTGTGGTCTATTTCTGTTGTTTTCATATCAGAATTTTACCTTTAAATCTTCTGCTTCCAAACTTTGAAACAGGTTCTTTTTACCACGTAAATAGCTTAATACAATAAGGGCCAATCTCTGAAGATATTTCTGCAAATCTAAACAGTAATGTCAGTATAAAAAATTAGGTGATGTCTTATAACATTTGTTGTCAGAGCTAGTGATATTCAGGGTGTGAATCCCTACAGACTTTGTGTTTCTTTCAACTTTCTCAATTTATGGAATATTAATAAATATGCAACACAATACAGTAAACTAATGTTACTAATAAAGAGTGAGATCAACGTTGTTTAAAAAAAGAAAGAATAAGTAATTATTTAATGAATATTTAATTGTTAGATTTGTTAATATACAAAAAAATAGAACCAGTAAGGAGACATACCCCAGAAAGGAAGCATCACCCTACCCACAGTTTATTTTTCATCTCATAAATGACAGTCGCAAAGCTGTACTATTTATTAGCACTGTAGTGTGATGCCTTCTAGCACCTGGACTTAAAAAAAACTCCAGAGCAGTTAATTGGGGTGAGATAAGGAAAGGATTTTACTGAGCTATAGCAAAGATATTACATGACGCGCGCCGAATACAGCTGTGTTACATCTTTTATAATACTAATTGACCAATCCTAAAGGTGTCCGCCCTGTAACTTTTGCTCTGGTCCACCCACTGATCCACCCCCAAGAATTGGGTCTGGGGGCGTTTTGGGACCACCCTTTCATCATCTTCAGAGTACAGAGGGCACACAGTTACCCAGTTTCTGACCCTGTTTTGTTGTTCAGGCTCTAATCCTGGTGTTCCCAAACAATTCAGGCCTTGCTTTAACAAGAGACTAAACATCTTCTACTGACTCCAGGGGCAGATGTGATATGGGGAGCATAGAACGGGGTAAAAGGGTTAGGAATTTTACTACGGGGTAAGGGAATAAGGGACACTACTTTATAAAACTACTTCTACTACTTATAAAACTTATAAAGCTTACAAAAATTAGAAAACTACAAAAAGCCATCAGGGCTTAAGGCAACAAGTGAGAGCACACTGCTTGATTCAGTCAGTACTGTCCTTCCACCCAGAATTTCAGAGCAATATAAGCCATTGAGTTTTCCTAGCCTTACCTATTTTTTTTTTTCTGATCATGTCTTTCCTACTTTACGTGTGACCAGCTCAGCAAGTCAACATGATGAAAACAAATGTTATTAGACCTTCGTTTTCACACTGAAATCCCAGAAGGGGATCTATCCTGCTTGCAGCTCTAATTGCTTTAACAGCACATCTTTTCGCATTTGTTCTTGTGGGTTTTATTCTGCAGCCCTACTCTGCTTGAGTAGTACTGTTCCTCTGAGTAGTTTCATTGATACCCAGGAGCCTCCTCTCACTATTAAGTGCTTCCCAGCAGGAGTAAAGCTTGTAGAACTGAGTAGTGTAAAGTTATTTCAAAAGGGCAAAGCAGCTGCACACAGATTCCAGTGAAAGGAAACACAAGCTTTGCTTATCTCACATTTGCCTTTCACACACAGTTATCCTCCCTACCTGCCATCACTACTTTTCAGTCTCTCAAGCACAAAATGAACAGAATTCTGCCAAGTTGGAAACAGTCAATTCAGCAGATGTTGTGCTTCATTTTTAAGCCAATGCATGTTATTCAGGATATTTCTATATAATGGAAAAAGTACAACTTCAAGTGGCTGCAGAACTCCTGGTTTGCTCTCTTAAGATAATTTTGTTGAGCCCGTCTCCATTAAAGTTATGTTAGACCAACAAATGAAAATAATTTATGAAAAATTAAAATAACTTTGCCACAGTATGTTACGTATAGTATTTGATTTTCAGAAGGATTTAAGTCAGTTACTCTTCCAGTTCCTTCAAAGTTTAGCAGAATTAGGTATGTAAAAAATTGCCTAAAGGAATGTATCCATATGCATTTGACACAAAGGTTTATTAATGCTAAAGCCCATTATATAAAGCAGAAAATTGCCAAATATGGTTTCACCAATAAATATCTTAAGTAGGAAACATAATCTGTAATAGAATCAGATAAAGGAGAGAAAGCAGCAGGATACAGACCCATCCCAAATACCAGGTGCAACACAGCAGCGTTGGAGTGTTCTGTTTGTTGGTTTTTTTGGTTTTTTTTTTTCTGGGAAAATAAAGGTATTTGAATGCAGGTAAAGTATTTCCCAAGAAGAACTGTATGGCCTCCCCTGTCATCCCAAACTCACCTCCACAGAGCATTGCACTCTCTCAGCTTCATACACTCAGAGATTCACAAATTCTTGTCCTGATGCCCAGAATCGTTCCCCTAAATGGAACTTCAAGAAGATCCTAATGTCAAGAAAAAGAATTGAATGATAGAAACACTGCTGTATTAGGTGACTAATTAATATAAACCATGTTTCATACAGTCCATGATTTTCATGTGAAATTCAGATTGCTTAGCTAAAATCAAATCCTAAAAATACCTTGAGTATTTTTTTTCACTAATCAGAAAAGATTTTACACTTATATTAAAAATACAGATGGAAAAATAAGGTAATTTATCTAAAAGGTTTAGCACACAGAATTGCTACTTAAATAGCAAAAAATAGCAAATACTTTTCTCATAGACATTTACACTCATAAGCTCTTTTTAATTCTGAATTGTTTTGAACAACACAACATAAGTATAAAATGTTGAAATTAATGCCTACTGAAATTGATGGTAAGACACAGTGGAGGTTGTGAAGATACATTATATATTGGTATATATAAGATATAATTTTTATTATTGTTATTATCATAATCATCATCATATCTAGCTCTCTGAAAATTCTTAGGCATATTTTATGCCTCTTTCTTTGAGTTCAAATCAGAGTATAACTCTAATACCATCCAGAGTCTAATTCTTTAACTGAAAATGTCAAAACTCAATCCACTTAGCTCAACAGGTGTTTGGTTCAATTTCTGAAACTCCCCAAGAGGGATTGGCAGAATTCTGTAAACTTACACACTGCAGACTACAAAGACTACTACCGTAGTTGATAAAGTTTTTCTTTCTACACTGATTTTGTAATGAGGAGCTATGGATATTTTGTACATATGTGGTAAACAATCACAAATGCTAGTTCCTGATTTCCTGATCTCTTTTCCAGACTGGATATTTATGTCTTCTACAGGAAAAGCCTGTGAGAAAGTCATCTTTTTATTATTTTTTTTCCCCAATATTGGTGGCCTGACTCCTTTCAAAACCTCACACTCTATCCTGCTGCAGTAAGAATATCTTTTTGTGCATAGAGTTTGTTTTTGTGGGGTTTTGGATTGTGGGGTTTGTGTTGGTTATTTGTTTTTTGGTGAGGTGTTTTCATTTTTAGTTTGTTTGTTTTTGTTTTTGTTTTTTTTTTTCCAGATACATATACCTGAGGATGTCATCTCAATCAAGGAAAGGTTTCTTTGGATTCATGTTTATTTCCATGTTCCTAACATTCTGGATTACTCACATTTTGTTCTTTGAATTACCCTGACTACTAATAATTATGTTTAGCATGTTTTCCTTTTGTTTCCACTTTCTGTCTTCTGACATTATGGACCTCGCAGTCCTTGCAAAGCTTTAGCAGAATCACACTTCTGTACAGGACTTCTAAAAAGGCTTCCTTGATAAATTTTGCATGATCCTGTCTGCCTTTTGATACTGTAATGCCAAACTTTTCCAAAATCTGTTTAATTTTTTTTTTAATCTTTCAAGATCTCTCAATTTAAGTGGTTGAAGCTTCTATGATGTTTCAGTAATTAGTCAACTAAATTACAATATAAAACCTTCATCTCTTATTCTCCAAAAGTCTCAGCTTAGTTCAGGATTGGAATATTAAACCGACATATAAAAATGCAACCTTTGTTTAGTTTTCTTATTTGATTTATAATCAGAAAGTGGGTATAATATTCTTCATTATATTCTTAGCAATTCTTGTGATCATTCATTTCTCACAAACTCACATCAACCAGATTTATCTTTCAAAGTAAAATAATAAGTCTTCATCATATCACAGAATCCCAGAGTACGCTGAATTGGAAGGGCCCCAACAGAAGCATTGAGTCCAACTCTCAGCCCTGCCTAGGACCATCCCCAAGAGTCACACCATGTGCCCAAGAGTATTATCCAAATGCTTCTTGAACTCTGTCAGGCTTGGTGCTGTGACCACTTCTCTGGGGAGCCTGTTCCAGTGCCCAACCACCCTCTGGGTGAAGAATCTTTTTTCTAATATCCAACCTAAACCTGCCCTGACATTTCCTTGGGTTCTGTCACTGGTCCACCACAGAGAAGAGATCAGTGCTTGCCCCTCCACTTCCTGTTATGAGGAAGTTGTAGACTGCAATGAGTTGTAGACTGCAATGAGACTGCAATGTGTTTATCCAGCTGTGTGCTGGACATTTTGTCCAGAAAGATCCTGTGTGAGATAGTGTCAAAAGACTTACTGAAATCCAAAAAGATTATATCAACTGGCTTCCCTTGATCAAATAGGCAGGTTACCTTGTCGTAAAGAGAAATCGAGTTTAATAAACCTGACTTTCCTCATGAAGCTGTGCTGGCTGTCACCAATGACAGCGTTGTGTTTCAGATGTTTTTCAATACTTCCCAGAATAATCTTACCCATAACTGTAAGGTTCTGAAGTGAAACTGACAGGCCTGTAATTTCCAGGGTCCTCCTTCTTGCCCTTCTTGAAAATCAGGACAACATTCTCCAGCTTCCAGTCAGCGGGTGCTCTCTGAATTCCCAAGACCACTCAAAAGTCACTGAGGGAGGTTTTGTGATGACATCAGTCAGCTCTCTGAGGATTCTGGGATGAATCTCATCAGGCCCCATAGATTTGTAGGGATCCAGCTGAAGCAGTAGATCCTGGACATTTTCAGGGTTGACTGGGAGTTGATCATTCTCTCAGTCATGCCCCTCCAGCTGAGGGCACTGAGACCCCCTTGGTTCATGAACCATGTTGAAGACAGAGGTAAAGAAGGTGACAAACACATCTCCCTTGTCTCCGTCACTGTTTGTGAGGTGACCATCCTCATCCTGTAAAGGGCCAATGATATTTTTTATACTGCCTATTTCCATTAATATATTTGAAAAAACTCTTTTTGTTGTCCCCCACATTTCTGGCAGCTTCAACTCCAGTGGAGCTTTGGCCGCACAAATTTTCTCCCTACAGTGGCAAGCAGCATCTCTGTATTTTTCCCATATCCCTTGACCTTGCTTCCACTGGGCAAGCACCTTCCTTTTTTGTCTTATTTCCAAGTGAAGAGCTCTGCTTTTTAGAGACTGGATTTGTATCTCCCTGACTGATGGGTCCAATCAACCATCTTGTCTGTGTGTGGGGGAGGTGTGTGGGGGGGAAGGTCTACCCCTAGGACTGTAGGCACATGGCCAGGCCTGCCCACAGAATGCACACGGCTGACTCCATGGAGCACACATGTGGCTGGGCTGTCAATCAAGAAAGGCCTGCCTGGTAACCTGCCCACAACACACCCCCTGGAGCCTCTTATTGGCTGCAGCACCCCTCACTTCAGCTAGGAGGGCACTGAGTGGTTGGTGAACCAGATGTCCCACCTGGGGGAGCAGCCGCAGTAGCCAAAGTCTATAAAAGAGGCTCACACAGGCTCCATCTTGGAGTCTGGCCTTCTCTCCTGACAACATGTGACCTCTTGGTGATAATTATATCTTTCTCTCCTCTCTTTCTCTCAAGGCAGTTGCCTTGGAAATGTCCCTCAGTTCTTCCGAGAATAGTTTGTTGGCATCATCGTTCCGGTTAGGAGGTCTATGATGACATGTGCATTATTTGTTTGCCCCTTGATTCTCATCCAGAGGCTCTCAACTGTGCCACTGCCAACTGTGAGATCCGTACATTCCAACCCTTCTATCACATACAGTGCCACCCCTCTGCCTCTTATGCCCTGCCTATCCCTCCTGAAGAGCTTGTAACCATACAACAGACTCCAGTCACAGGACTCATTTTAAGACCACAAGTCTCAAGCTATGAGCTCACCAAGAGAGTTTTACTTTAAAAAATTCCAAAAATTCATCCACTGAATTATTAGAAGACAAAGCATTCCACAAAGCATTGACTTAGCACATGGTGACCCATACAATTTAGCAAAATCCAACCAATTCATTCTCAAGTTACCCAAAATATTAAGAAAGGAGATAAAGAGAAGAAGAAGGAGCAAAGAAAGAGAGAGAAAAAGATAAGATCATAGCTACCACCAGAGTCCTGTGAGAGTCCAGCTTCCAAGTGGCCAGGTAGTAGGTCTCAAGCAAAAATGGAGAGTGCATGTTGCTGCTTTTATTGCTTTGGCACCCTATGGCCACCGCTCCACACAGGACTTCCAGCTCACTGACCACTCTGGGGCTCTGGAGCAGGGTGGGGGTCTCCCACTGTGTGAACCAGTCAGAGGCTGGCTTAGGGGTTTCCAGGAGGCATGGTGTGGGTGTGCTCCCAGGCTGTCTTTGACTGACAGCTGCTCCAGGACTGCCCCAGGACACTCGCAGGGGCTGGTGTGTGGGACAAGGCATTACCTCACCTCTGTGAGATTCGACCTGTCCCTCCCCACCCCACACACACACTTGATTTGTTCCAAGTCAGTCTAATAATTCCAGTGTTTCATGCTCATCCCAACAGTTTTCACTTATGCCAATGATGTCAAATCTCTGGGACTGGACCAAAGCTTCGAGCTCCTCTGGTATGCTCCTAGTGCCATGTGCAGTGATGTAGAAACATTCAGGTGTGGTACATTGTAGCCAACACCTCTTGAAGCAGATTGAAGTATCCCATTAGTGCTGGTTTCTTCACAACATCCCATTACTTGTCACTGGCAAGCCTGGTTTTGTACCTTATCCCTTCCAAGCTGTTTTAAAGCTCTGTCAATGAGTACTGCTAGCTCCTGTGCTAGAACTCTTGGATAGTCAACACAGATACATTTAGACTGAAATCTGCAGCAGTGTCCAGCCTTAGATCCCCACTGGAAGAAATGGAAGTCTGATCGTAGGCTCCAATTTTAAGTGAAGGTGAAGCTGCTACCTGAAATGTTTCACCTGGTTATTTAATATAGCCTTTCAAGTGCAATTTATGGCTTTGTTCACTATCTGCTAAGTATATTAATTAATCAGCACTTTATGAACCTAACACTCTGTGGATTTTGCTGCTTAGCAACAAAACTTCCAACAGTAAGGGACTATATCTAGTGTTCTTTAACCAGCTTTCATCTTCCATGGCATTTTTAAATTCAGTTAATTCATTACTTTTAGAAGAGAAAGCACTTCTAATTTAAAAGGATAAATTATTTTATTTAATTTTTTCCTTCCATTTTAATCCTAAAATGACACTTAGGAATTACTATAGCTGCATTAACATATTATTCATGATAAATGCATACAATAAAATCCAAACAACAGTAAAATAATTTCATCAGCCAAATGTCAGCAGTTCTTTTCATTGCTCTGGGACACACTCTAGCTCTTTCCAAAATCCCTATTAAATCTGTATTAATGTCCTCCATCTCTGGACACAAGTAATAGAGTAGTAAATTATACTTCAGTGTAAACTAAATTCTAAAATTGAGAACAGGACCTTTGCAATTTACAGACATTTTGAGTTCTAGTGTTTTTACACCAGGTATTTCTCAGTCCATGAACTCTTCCGTGGAACAAATAAAAGCTCTGTTTGGTGCATCAAGGGTTCAGTTTTTAATTCCACTGTTATGCATAATGTTATTAGAATTAATATTGGTTTCTCTACTTTATGGCTCATCAGCTGAAAGCTAAATTTATCCCCACTCATGAAAACATCAGTTTCAGAAGGTACTCTATAAATTTTCATCCTTCCCAAGAAATGTGAACATTTAACAAATATTTGGTCTGATTCTTGATGTTGCATATCCAATTAACATCTACTTCAGAAGTTCAGAGCTGGAATTTTGTCTATGTCTAATTTAGAAGCAGTAGTAAAGTCAGGGGTGCTAACTCTTTACAGTAGGGGAAATAGCCCACACAGTAGATGGGAACTAAAGCAAAAAAAAAGAAGAAATGTGCCCATATTTAGATTAAACAGTACAATCTTACGCTTTTCAACACTTGATTCATAACACCAGATGTTTCAATTTACCTTTTGATATACATATACACGACTAAAGAAAGGATTTGTTTGGAGAGAAAATTTTGAATGCACAATGAAGGCATCTGGATTCTGTGTTAATGAAGTTAGCCTTTGACAGGTGCTAAGTATGCATTTATGAATTATGCTTTTTTAGTTTTTCAGTATAACTTGAATTTCACAATGGTGGAAGTTATGTTCTCCAATGTACATACTCCACTGCTGTTCAGTTGTTTAGTGTATGTGGCTATTGGGATAAAAATGTGATTCTGTACTTCCTCTTTTCACAGTATGTGAAATAAACTCAGGCATAATCTTTCCAATCTGTGGAGTGTCTCCCTTAAGAAAAACAAATGTGAATAGTGAGGGGTACAGCTGCTTCCAGGAAAGTACTCCACTTGACAGGCATTCTCTTAAAATCTGTGTGAGACATGAAAGGATACTTTTAAGTTGATAAGGTCTTTTCTAGAACTGTGCATGCTTGGTATATGCTGCATAATGTACTTACATGAGCACTAACCAAAAGTTTGGATTACAGCAGTTATTTTTACAGACAGCTTTTGAGAAGGTTTTTATTTTGTTTTGTTTTGTTTTGTTTTCCCTTTGGAGTCACTGAATTCTGTTCTTTGATACAGATGAAAAGATGGCATACAGAGAAAACAAAGTTACATTGAAATGAAATATGACTCAAAAATCCTTTGTAATTCTTTCTTTAGGTGTTGCTCATCCTTCAGATGATCGTCTCTGTTCTTCACACTTTGTCTTCATTCAGAACATTGTGAAAGACTGAGAAAACAAAGCATTAGCCTTAATTTTTTTTTCCCTTTTTTCACTTGAGGAACCTTGTTCCTCTCAGCTATTCAGCTAATATCACATGGGAATGTCCTGAGGACTACCACTCAGTCACATGACATTAATATGGAAAAAACTTCCTGCTACCACAATGGATGGTATTCCATGGACATATTAAAGAAAAATGTATCTGTCTGCATTTTTTTCCATGTTGTTCTGTGCAATCAGTACTCAGGAGAAAGGACTCGTGAATGTAGTTTTGCTTTGTTCTCACTTTTTGACAGAACAATTGTGCCATTTTTCAAACATTTCATTCTTCATGGTAACATAATAAGGTGCATAAGGTTTTCTAAAATGTTAATAAGGCACAAATAAATTTGTGCAAAAACCTTTTTTTTCAAATAACTGCAAATATTTATAGCTTCCAATTACTGCAATGAGTGATCTGTCGAAAAACTATTCTGCAGACAGGAGAAAAAAAAAAAAGCAAAGCAAGATCTCATTCATTTTTTGTGTCTCTAAGTGGATGTCTAAAAATTCTGAATGCATTTGTAGAGAAAGGCAAACATTCATGCAAGGGTGTAGGTTTTGGTCAGACTGAAATATAGAAATAATAGTGTCATACAGATGTATTAATGGACTAAGCCATCATAATCATTGAGGTCTCTGCCACCTCTCAAGTAAACTTTATGAGCCTCCTCATGGCCTTCTACATTATTCTATAGACATACTAACTGTAGTTACCCAGTCTGGGAACTGGTTAGGATCTGCCTCGAAGCTCAGAAAGGAAAACCTGTATCTGCCGCAAAAGAACATATAAATTTTCCTAAAGAAACGTCAATATTCAGAAATAGTTAACAGAATATTTGGAAAAGGGTTAGTCATGGAGCTATTTAAGACAATTTTTGCTGATTTGCCCTTAAGAAGTTAAAATACTACTCTTTATATACTGAAAAAATGTGGCTGAGTATTATTAAAATAATTATTACAGAATTTATTCTCATCATTGTGTTATTTTTTTTCCAGTTTTCATAAATACTGAGCACTAAGTTGCTACAATTATGAAGATATGGAGTGTTTAAATACACTTTTTAAGTCTAAATTCATGCTTAAAGGCATCTTAGAGTAGTGTGTTTGTTAGGACAGACTCAACAAACTAAGTCTTCAACAGTGCTAGTACATTCAAGATTCCCAAACACCCTGGAAATGACACATGAAACATCCATGCATCTAGAGAACAGTCGGAATACCACTAGGCATTTCAAATTACAATAGATGTCAATGTAAAAGTGACTGAATCAAGTCTTATTTATTGTTTGTGGATCATTTGACTACAGCAGGAGCTCAGAAATAGTAGCCAAAGCTGCCTGTAGTCTGGAACTGAATCCCTCTGTAAAAGTGAATATTCTGTTACCTTAAGTACCTAGAGTCTTTTGAGTTCATGTAACGTGTTTCAGCTGGCTTCCATTTGTTTCTGCAGAAAGGTGCCTCTCTAAGCTCTCCTTCTATCCCCCTATGAACATTTTGGCTAGCCCAGCAGATTTGACATGTCACCTGACACTTATGTTTAGACAACTGAAAGCCACCAGAGTAAAGAGATTAACGAGTACAGTACAATTTTGGAGTGACTCATTTCATAATAAGAAGCCTTTCAAAATGGTAAATTGTCCCACTGATGCGAGACACTTGTGTTTCATCAGTGAGTACAGACATCTTCCCTTTAGGAGGTCAGAGTTCAATCTGATTAGTTCAGCTACAGGCTGACTTCTGAGTACCTTTCATCCATTTCATTGATGGGTAAGTGGATAAGCCTTTTTGGAAAGTTCATGACACATTCATCTGCTTCTGCAATCATCTCTTTGCTTTGAAATATCTGACAATTAGCTCTGTGATTCTATTTTAATAGCCTTAGTTAGGAAAAATACACCATCCTAAACAGAAAATAGATCTCAAAAATAATTTAGGTGCATAGAAAAAAGCATAAGCTGCAAAAACAGTAGCAAATGTTATGAATCTTTTAAAGTGCTATTTCAAGTTATTGTGATATTCATGGGAGCTGGAAGCTGAGAAAAAGCTGCCTGTAACCAGAAGCTACCTTATTTTTGCTTGTTTATCAAATCCTTATTTCATTCTCTAGCAAGTTCTGAATTATTGATTTGCATGTTGATAAAATTCACCCTAAAGTTAAAAAATGATGAAAAGAGAAATTTGAATTGTAAATATTTCTATTAAAGTAATTGTTTAAAAAAATGAATAAAAAGCCCCATAAAAACCATAGAAATTTAGCATATAGGTAAATCATGCATATTATACAAGATAATAGCCTTTCATCTCAACAGTTTGCCTAACACTGAAGAATGAGATGAATACAGAATCCACAATTTCTGTGAAGTTATTTGTGTGGGACTGTTCCTCTGAGATGTATGGGGAAGAACTTTGAACTACTCCTTTTTTTTTTTCCTTATTGCCTTACTGCTAACTGCTTACAGAAATATCTTTTTTGTACATATCCTTCCCCGAAACATTATTCTTTAATCCTAATTTTTTTTTGGTTGGATACTAAACCTGAATGACTGGTACTTGTCCATTATATTCTGTTGCTGAAAAAAGAGCTTAGTTATACGGCCGTTGAGTTTATTTTTATCCTTTTCTTCTTATGTGGTTCTCCCAGACACAAAAACTATCTATTTCAGGTAGGCACATAGAGATGAAAACTTTATCCACATCATGCAGATACAATGCATTATTTTCTTTCACCTTGTATTTATTAAATGGTTAGATGGGTAGTGGTTTTGACCAAATAACTTTATTCAAGAAAAATATGCTGAAATATATCCAAGGACACTTCCTCTGGACCAGGAAATATCTGAAGCATAAATCCCTATAAGCTCTAAGAAAATCTTTATTATTTTCATGTAGTGCATTCTCTGGGATTCTCCACTAGTGGTTTCTGTGCATCAGACACCAGATGGGTCTTTTCTCTAATCTAATACAGTTTTAAAGACATTAACAAAATGACGTAATGTTGTATTTCAGGTCTTTTCTGCAAAATTTTGAAATTCTAAGGAAGGAAGAAAATCTGAAATCCACAGCAACACTAGGATGTTCTGACTTAAACAGCAGGATATTAAAAAAAAAAAAAAAAAGGCTTTCAAACATGTTTTAGACTCTACACATTGTTTTACCTGAATGCATGTCACCAGATAAAATAACACAGTTATAATTTATCATGATAACCAGTGTTATTTGTTCTATGTTTTGGTTAATAAGACTGTAGAATAACATTTCCTGTGCTTCCCCCTTAGATTTTAATTTCTTATCCTTTCCTTTCATTAGGAGGGAAATTTGTGCAACAAGGTACTTTAAAGTAAAGAAATTATGAAGGAATAAAAAAGTTTTTTCATCAAACAGATGCTCAGGTATCATTTGTAACTCATCCAAGACATAAATAAATGTTCAAAAATATAAATCAAGTCATTTTGGGTGATGGGGAGGTATAGCTAGTCTTGTGACCTTTTCTTTGTTAAAGCCAAAAAAAATCCAATATTTAAGCAATGACCACAACTTTTGATATTTCATCTCCCATTATTCTAAAAATAAAAGTATTAAACGGAGAAAAGTCAACACACTGAAGGAGGCTGACTGGATGGTTAGTAATAGAGCAACATTTAAAACTATTATTACACAAATGGCTAAATTAATTGCATAGGTTTTTTGTTGTTTATTAAAAAGGCTATTCAGAAGTTGGAAAACATTCCTAGACCTGTGAATACCACTAAATCTATGGATATGCATAAATACAGGTATAAAAACCTGGACACAAGTATTAATTTATGAACTGCCTATAACGCTGCCATATTATAAGAGACTTCAGTGACTCTTTAGGCTTTTCCATTAACCATTCCATCTACCTCTATCAATCTAAAGGACCAAACCAATATCTAACAGAAAATCTAAAAGGCTTTGATACTTTAAAAATGTTCTAGCTTTTTCAACAAGACACAAATAACATTTTCATCTAGCCAAGATGATCCTCTTATGAATTTCCAAAGAACTGCTGTAACTTCTCCCTTCATCCTAAAACTGGCAAAATTGAAGTTATTCATCTGATTCAGGATGTGATACTTAGAAAGACTTTAATGTGACCTTATTTTCTTTAATGCTAAGACAAACAAAACTAAAATATAAAGACTTTACAGATTATTTTCAGAGAGATTGTGAGAGTGGACCATCTGTCCTGTCCTTTACTAAATTAGGTGCCTTTCTTTGCACTGAATTCTATTCTGTGTGAAATACTAGAAGACACTATGTAATCTTGACTCTGTAAAAAATAATGAAAGTTTTGCTAGACCACTTCTTATTGACACAAGATAATTATAATCATGAAAGAGAGTTTGCAGGAGATCTACATGTCTTTCTTTTTGTCACTATTCTAACTAAATTTACTAGAAACTGTTATTCCCAAAGCCAGATCTGAGTTTTTTGTTTGTTTTTTTTTTTTTACTATTCTTATTATGAGTAGTTAAATTTTGTTTAGCAGTTATGCATTATTTAATTTCAAAAGTTTGCCATTCTCTTATATATATTTCTAGCAGTTTTTTCCATTTTCAGATTAATGTATTAGTGTAGTAAGCTAGTGGATTTCCAACATGAAAGATACAGACATACAAGTGTAACCAAAATTATTCTTATTTCCTATGACAGCATGAGTAAAGCACTACTACTTTTGGCCTTCAGATTTCTGTTCATTACAATGTAGCTTGGAGCAATTTTTTTAGATCTGGTTATTTCTTATACCACGTAGTTATTTTATGTATTTCTCAAATTTTTTTTGAAGGGGCAGTGATGTAGTTTTCTATATTGAAGCATTTATAGAGTAAATGCATAGGTTTATCTTTTTTTTTTTTTTTTTTTTAATCCAGAAGTATGAATTGCTTTTGATTTCTGTAAATCACTGACTTGTCTTCGCATGAAAGGCCTGTATCACTATTTTATACACTAATCTATTTTTCTTAATTTGTGATTTCAAGATGTTTATAGGTGTTCCCATTTCTTCATTCAAAAAAGAGAACACAAGGCAATTTTCCCCTGTATTTTAGAGTGGAAATCTCATTAGAATACACCTGGTGCCTTCAGTCGTATAAAAGTTGTGAAAATGTGATTGTGCTTTTCTGCCTCAGTAAAGCGTGCCAGGACTACCAAGAAAAACAACCTTCCAAAAACTATTCAACAGCCATATATGGGAAAATGCAGACTAAATAACCCCTCACTTTAGTGTTTTGCCAACCTGAAATAAAATAACATGTTCTTTTAGATATTTGTTCTTGAAGAAGACTGACTTTTCATTGATAAATCTGGTATTGATTCAGCATCTGAAACATGTTTGCACTAGGGTTATTTGACAATGTTCATAGGTTTGATATGGGCAATTTATTTTGGGCTTAGTACATACAAGTCAGAAGTACCATAGAACTGCTTGCTTCAACCTCTTACAACTTGCAATACAATTACAGGTCCTTCATGGAAGGATGAATAATCAGTTCTTTGTTATTCTGCGTTATCAGAGCAGTACACAAGTATTGGTGAATTAGGCTCAACTTTCAATCACTGCACAATAAATTTGAAACAGGCAGGTCATGGGTAAAATCTTGATCTATAATTCTGTAGCCATGTAATATCATATTTCCAGTGTGGTAAGGCCATAATTTCTTTATTGAGTTTGAAAGGGTTCAGGGCTACAGCTTCCTACGACCACTCCATCTGAACCTGTCTTGATCAATAATTATTTTTAGTTAAAAATAACTATTACAGTGAAAGAAAGAATACAGATACGTAGAAAAAGCTTAATATTTATAATAATGCCAATAAAATTTTTATACCACACCCTTTAGTTTCTGTCCCTTTTCCTGGATTACTTTCAAAGTACTGATGCCAGAAGCAAAGAATTGGCAAGGTTGGAAGAGACTTTTGAGATCATCCAGCTCACCCAGCACTACCACAGTAACCCCTAAACCACTAATCCATATCACCCAGCACCAGATCCAGATGCTTCTTGAACACCTCCAGAAGGGCATTTATTCTACAGGTCCTCATATCTTGTATTTTAGATACGTGCAGGCCTTGGTTAGCATTTCAAGTGATACAATAACACTATCTTTATGCAACAACATATTGCCCACAAAATCACGTTGAGGCATTGTAGGCTCAAAATGGAATGTGTTCCTCAACTTCATCGTCCATTAAAACAGGTTACCCATTGAAGTTGTGCACGCCCCATCCCTGTAAGTGTTGAACGCCAGGTTGGATGGAGCTCTAAGCAGCCTGGCCTAGTGGAAGGTGTCCTGGCCCAAGGCAGGAGGTTTGGAACAAGATGATCTTCAGGGTCTCTTCCAACCCAAGCCATCCTGTGATTCTGTGATCCATTGCAAAGAGTCATAGGTCGTCATAAAGCCTCAGTTGTTATCTGCTAATCTCGTGCAGATGTCTTAATGTTAAGCAAGATACGCCGGTGTCCCCAGAAATGCCAAGGCAGTGGAAAGAATACAAGAAGTTTATTTAGAAGGCCAGAACACGAGAAACCTACAAAACCCCTAACAGTGCAGTTTATGCACTGGGCCCCAGGGAGAAAAAGGCAAGTTCCTTCCCTCTCAGGGCCTCTTTATCCTCTCTGTTCCTCCCTCACCTTCCCAAGGCCTCTGTACATGTCTGCTAGGACTATCTCTCTCCAGGGTAGGAGAGAGAGAGGCTGAGAAAGCATTGAAACTGCCTTTGAGAAAGAGTTACCTCTTAGGCAGAAAGCCTTCCTCGAAACAAAATCTTCCAGGCAAAAAGGGTATTCTATCCTCACACTTAGATACCTCATAGTCCTTCAGAGGGTACTCCAGCTGAGTATTATCTCCATGGACAATGGCAAGAGCTTAAACACATCTGTAGACATCTACAGGAAGGTTTCAGCACATTATTGTAAGCTAATGATAATTAATCTAAAATAGAATCCAATAAATACAGAAAAATTAACCAAAACATATGGAATCCACTTTAGAGTGGGGATGTGCTTGAAAAAAAACACTAAATATCTTAAATTAAGATATGGAGAGCCTAAAATCAAATCCATTTTCTGAACCATAATGGAGCAGAGACCTGAATCTGTGTCTCCTGCTTCCTAGAAACCAATTTTTTAAGCCCTTGACTGACTAGTTAAAGTGGGACTTTTTCCTTTTTATTAAGCTGAACTAATTACTCAAATTCAGCATAGATTTTTCAGTGAATCTAGCTTTACCCAGACTGAGTTATAATTTGGGAGTCTTTCATCAAACAAATTATGTGTTAAAATAGAAAGAGAGATAACTACCTTTTCCTGTCCTAATTAAAATAACTTCACCAGAGTTCATTTTAGTATTAGTTCTCTTGGTGCTATTTTGTGAAATCCTAAGATACTTTAACACTCTCAGTGAATTATATTTACACTGCAGTAGCTGTCATCTTATTTTTCAAATCAGATTCTACTTGTCATATCTTTAACCCTTAGCTTTGTTACCAAGCACACTGCATCAGGTTTGGAAGGCAGAAATAGTACTTTTTTTCTTCTTCTTCTTTCTTCCTCCATCCCCTCTTTTTTTTCTGCTTTGTTTGAAAAGGAAAGGATTAATAATCCTTGGGAATAAATACTTTCATTATAGCAGAGGGTTTATGTGGAGAAGAAAACAAATGCCATATGTGCAATCTGTAACACATGACATGTTGGACCAAACTCATTCACATTACATAACATATCATATGCCAAATAGGGTCAAGATATTTACTGATAACCAGCTTAATTGCTTATCACTCAGAAAAGTTAAGTGAGACACATTTTAATCTTTTAATTATCACTTAGGCACACCATCCTGATGAAAAATATTCATAATACGAACCTAACTAATTATATTACCTAGAAAGATAGTAATTTAGAGTTTTGCCACGTTTTTCATTGCTGTGCATTTGCCAAGATATTTTTTGTTATACCACTGTTGTCACCTGTCAATCAGTGAAAATGCTTGGCTGGCATTATACAGCATCATTGATCTTTACCTAATGTGAAGGAGGTGACATAACTTACGGCTTCTTCAATCATTTCTTGAATGTAAAAACTTTGGCAAGTTTCTTTAGATGTCTAGGACATCAGAGTGTATATCGCACCTCTCATTTGGAAAGCAAGGATATTAATTCCTACCAAGACATTAACAGCAAAAGAAGGAAGGATTTTCCTATTATAATAGCATAACTAAGGTTTTCCAAAGATGAAAAATTAATAATACTTTAAAAGAAGAGAGAGTATTCCAGAACAAGAAGTCTTCTTTAGGGATTTTTATTTAAATAAGAATTAGCTCAAAGTCTGCTTTCAAGCACGAAAGGAACCTTTTTCTGGTTTGGCTCTATCAGGAATATACTCAAAACACTACTAAGATTTGTTTAACTTCACCAAGTTCTCACAGATTGCTGTAGAAAATTCTGTTTTGGAGACACAAAGTGTTTTCTTTGTCTACATGTGGATAGATGTGTTTAAAAACCTTGCACTACATATTTTTTAAATTAAATTGCTTTATCTTAATCTCAAAATCTGTTACACTTGAACATTTATATTATTATGAATTTATATGAACTTGTTTAATAGAAATTTGAAGCCAAGAACTTAATTAAAATAAAAGAAAAACCAATCAAGTTCAGTTTTTCAAAAAATATTTAGAAATTTTTGAAGACAATTCATTTGATGAACTTCACCACTTTTGCAATGATTTCTAATGCTCACTTGTAAATGAGCATTTGGTAAATTTTTCTTTGTATGTCATTGATAAAGAAGATTTTGATATCAAGGTAGTCAATAAATGAAGAAAAGGTTAACAGTAGTGAAGAAAAATTAAGAAGTTTATTGAAGAGCAATAGGCGCTATGCAAAATTTAAGGATAATAGGAAAGCAACTATATATTAGCATGTAATACATTGACTTTATATTTAAGCTTATTTACATGTATACATGCAGAGTACATGCATGTTTGATATATATAGATATATAAATATACACCAACATATATGTGTATAGATAGACATATATAGAGATATATATATATGGATATAGACTTAAATATTTATATGTACATAATTTTTTTCATAAACTGTCTGGTAAATGGGAAAAATACTGATATAAAATAGGCATATACCAATGAAAATGATAAAATAATTTATATCCTAATAGTATTTAAAGGACATTTTAAGCAGCATCTCTACCAGTACTTCCAAAATCAGAAATTTTTGTAACCTATCTAAAAGTATTCTGAAAATGCTGCCTGAGGAGCACACCAGCTCATTAACACTGTTTTTTGTTATTGTTATAGGACTGGGAAAATCATAGAAAGAGAAGGAAGCTAATGCTGGATTAACACTTTAAAAAAGAAACAGGATAACCTGTGTCAGCAAATAAAAAGATATCAGCCCTTGCAAAACAATACACTACACATTATTTAATTAGTAAAGAATTAAAGCCATGTAATTTATTCTATTGAGTATTGCTAACTGATTTTTTGTCTTTCTTTGATAAGACTTCAAATGTGGTACCTCAGTTTATGCCTACATATTACTAATACCTCCTTTCCAAATGATCATGTGTAACTGCCTTCTACCCACATGTATCCTATAGAAATTGCAAAGTTTATTGTCTCTTCATTTAGTCTCATTTATACATTAGAGTGCCAGGTTAGTTACAGACCTCTTTCAGTAGTGCAGAGAAGGATCTTGGCATTATTAACTAAAGGCTGCATTTAGGCCAATGTAAACAACTCTGTACCAAGTGTAACAAAGTAAAACTTAAAATACATCTGCTTGAAATTATGAGTAATGAAGACCTAGATAATTTTAGGAGCCACTTTTCAAGATGTCTTCTTATTACAGAATTGCACTTTCTCCCAAAACATTTATGCAAGGCAAGCTGTGTGTTTTGCATTAACACTTTAACTAGGTTTAAATTCCTTCCTTTTTATCTGCATCATTGATTGTTAAGGTGCAAGGCACGTACTTTCAATATATGATTGTCAAAATATCCAGAGAAAGACCTGATTTTTCTTCAATGAGGAAGCTGTGTGCTGGGATTTGCTCTTCAAATCATGAGGTAGTTCGGAATCTAATATTGCTGAGGAGTGTATTTCATATGCTACATGTATTTTGTTCAGCTACAGCTGTCTGGCAAAAGAAAAAGCAATAAAAATTCTTTATTGAAATTCTACTTTAAATTCATCTGTAAATTCTAGCTACTCAAACAGTGAACAAAAAAAATAAATAATCAGATGTCTTCTCTGATGTTTTTATACTAACCAGAAAATAAAGCTAAAACTACAGAGAAGCCAGTAACTCCAGAGTCAAAATGCAATAAAACCAGGTATAGGCATCCACCATACTCCACGTACATCCAAAACCAAATAAGAGAAGACCATGATAATTCCTGAGAAGCTGAAACCATATATCCTTAGCCACATTTTCCTAAGTGACAGGTGTTTCCGAAAGAAGTCAAGCCCTCTCCTTATGCAAACAGACATCTGAAATTGAAGCCTCTTTTTGTAGGGCAGTCCTTACCCACCAGCAGTCCTAGTTTCTTCCTTGTATTACAGTTCCAGAATGTGTATGTAAATTATTTCTTTCCTCTGTGGTTTGAGAAAAATGTTAGAGATATACATATCACTGAGTAGGTGAAATAGAAGTTTTCTCAAATACAGTAAATTTTACATCTGAAATAAAGATGCTACAACAGCTGAAGACCCAACTCAGTACACTGGAGGAGACACAAAACAGGAGATTGGGATGCAAAAATGGATTTCCAACGTTGCAGGTTCTCTTGAGCAGCCTCCAGCTATGGCTCCAGAAGGCTGTAACGATTTCCACCATGCTGTATCAGCCATCACCATGCAAAAGTTTTGGATGTCTTCAGACATGTGAAAATGATACTGTATGCTAGATAATAGGTGGATATATATATTACCTTAGAAACATGATGGGCTTTGTATTCCAGGACATCTTGACCTGGTTCTGAATGTAATTTGATAAACTGTCTGGGGCTGTATCATCTGTAATCTTTTTATTAAGTTATTCTAAGACAGATTTTGGGAAAGAAAGAGATGCCATACAAGGTTCTAACATTCACAAATATCTTACAGAACTATTGTCCCTACACAGATATACTGTTAAGCTCTAAAATATGAAGCAGTCTTGTGGACAGAAAAATGCAATTAGTGCTAAAATGCTGCATATACTATTCTCTTGAATTGAAAAGCTCTTTAAGCTTTCATTGCTTTTTATAATTGTATAGATACTTCTTATTTATTGTGCTTTTCACAACAGCTGTTGATGGCTAGATATGCATTAAATATGTTTGATATGACCAGACTATGAAAATTTGGCTTTAGATTTTTAATGAGGTTTGAAAATACAATCCAAACTGCAAATTTCTAGAAAACAGCTGTTCCTATATCACAAAAAGAAAGAAAGAAAGAAAAAAACCTCTTATTAAGACCCATACTTCTTTCATTACTTTCCTTATTAATTTCAGGAGAAGCAGTCCATGTACACCAAGATGTTCTGGAGAAATTCCTGTGTTTTGACCTGCTGTAATCTCTGTAATTTAACAGATCTGGTCCATAACAGAAAAAACAGCATTCTCCTCCATGTCAGCTTTTTAATGGACTGATGTGTCAGGAATGTGGAGCAATAGAAGAGATGTTTTCTCTACTCTGACCTTTGTAGTAGCAGTGATGTGATTAAACTGAATGAAACCTTGCTGTCCTAATAGTGCAGCTTCATAGTGGAAATTATTGCCAAATAGTATCTAATTGTCTGCTAAATATATTTCTGTATTAAAATATGTTAAACCTTACAATTTATGGGTTTCTAAGCAGAGTTAAGTTGGTAGGGAGAGCAAAGGTAAATCTTCAAATAATATTCCTCGGAAGTGTGCAACAGGGAAATCAGGACACATAACTTCATAACCAAATAAAGACCTTTGCTCCTGTTTTTGTTAGAAAAATATTTCGTGTTCAACTGAAAAGAACTGAATGAAAGAACAATCTTTTTTCTAAAAATTGGGTGATTTGTAAACAGTAAGTAAAACTAGTTTCAAAGCACTCTAAAAATTCCACAGTCATTCCAGTGGCTTGATTTTCCTGCTGAACTTGATGTTTTGATTATGTCATTAAATATTTAATGTTTTTTGTTTAAAAATTTCCACTTTTATTTTTCTATTATGAACTAAAAATGAATATGTAAGTAAAACATAAGGCAGGAATTACTTTCTGGGGGAAAAAAACTAAACAAATTGTCATTTACTGCTGATAACAGCCTTCCATTTTAGTGTGACCTGTTTGCTATTTCCAAGATTAGTTTTGCTACTTTGCCAAAACTACCCTGCATGCCCAATAGTATTCTATATCAGGCAATATTTTGCATTATTGCAAGAATTAACATTTAAAAGAATAATTTATTCTGATTGTGTTCTGCATTATTCTTGGCCAAAATGTTACCATTAAAAATATGGGAAAACAACAGCAGGAAGAGTTACAAAAAATTTAGTATGAGAACATGTTCTGAACTCAGACAAGAGCACTATCTGCTGTCACTTACCACATCTGAAATGCTGTGTTGAATGTGGTATTATATGTTTCCCATTAACTCTCAAATCAGAAATTAGGATTAGCATTAGAATTATTCCTTTTTTCTCTGACAGTACTTACATCCCTTATATGTAAGTCAACTATACTAAAGTCTCACAGCCTCTGTCCATAGTAGTTTATAATCTATTTCTCTAGATTCTGCAGACACAAAAAAGAATCACCTATTTAAGTTTCCTGGGAACCTAAAAACTCAGATTTGTATGTTACATAGATGTCCAAGTTCAGATTTTTTGCTCAAGATGTGTCAAGATGACACATAGATACCATCTGCAGAAGACCTAAAATTGGATTCTCCTAACGAGAGAATTCTGACACACATGCAAAAAGGCAAAACAAGAGGTTTTGGTCTGCATTGCTCTTCTCTTCTGAACAGATTTCTCTGAATCTGTTCCATGTCATCAAAAGTAATTAAGTACTTATTGATACCAGGATAAACAGTAAGACAAACACTAGGACACTTGTTAGGATGGCTAAACATCTAATATAGATTTTTACCTCAATTACTGTAAAGAACCAAAGGATAATTATCTGGTCTGAAATACTCACTTTTGGTTAAACTATCAATACAGGCACTATCTGAAGATGACTCATATTGCCTTAAATGTCTCTCTAAAAATGGCTTGTCACAACCTCCAAAAGGTCTTCTTTCCATTAATGTGCAGGGAGTTTTGATAACTACAATACAGACATTAGCTTCAGATATCTGAGTTAATTGAAATGAAACCTACCTAAAGACATATATCTCTGGTTTAAACTCTTTTGGGGGGCTAAGGTCTTCCACCAACTTTCTGTTCATCTGTCACACTGAATGTTTAATTGCTTGTGAATGGCATTATGATAGAGTACTGCTCTAAGTCTAGAGATGTGAGATTCCTTTCCTTTTTGCAGTTTTCTTCTCCTTTAGCTTTTATGGATACAATGCAAAGGTAAAAAGGTGGAATCACAAGTAGATAATGTCTCAATGTTAGATACTGTGATATGAGCACATGAGCTGCAACTCATACTTATGTTGTTCTTAAAAAAAACATAGGCCAATAATTGACTCTGAAAACAAAACTGTGTCAACTCTGTCGGATTTTTTTTTTTTTTCTTAAGCCATTTACCTGAAGTTCATTAAGTTAAATGATAGTGTCCATATTATGGCAAATTATTTCATGCCTCCATGTGTATGAAATTTTCTGCATCTATGATAAAAATATTGCTATGAAAATTCAAGCTCAACAATGAAGAAATTTTATCAACAAACTGTGCAGAGATCTAAAAAATAAAGAAATTACCTAGCATAGTTCCAAACCTACAAAGATTTTAACCCCCGCGTTTAACACCCAAGGAACTATTCAGATATTTAATTTTGAATGCATGTTTGTTAAAGTCTATGTTATAACAGTATTGCATAACTGTTCTTTCGCATTAAGAAAAGAAAAAAAGTTTATAGCCTTAGGTCATTTGAATATTTTAGAGACAGGAGAGTGACTTTAACTTTTCCTTGTGATACTCCCTATTGCTTCTTTCACAGTGACTTATATAACAAAATTCAAAGTCAAGTACAAACATAAATATGAAAATCACATTCAAGTCTCCCTTTGATTTTAAATAAATAAGGTAAAAGAGAATTCAATTCTTCTACTTTCTTCTGTCAGTTAAGGAATCTCTTTTTAAAGATATCCAAAGTACAAGGATGACTAAGATCACTGTTTTTTTAGGATCAATTTATCTATTGAATGTTCTAAAACATAGCCTGATCCTTTACTGCACAATTTTGCAATCAATGCCATGACATTTAATGAATTTTATAATAAATAACATTAATATATTAAAATCAATAAATATATTCATAGACAATATCTTATGAATTCTCAGATAGATGCCCCAGAGTAAAAAGATCAATAACATGATTGAAATTTTCTTAGCTAACTTTAGATCTCAAAAATAGTGTAGGCGAATCATGTACATCCCCTACCGTCAGTGAAGATACAGGATATGTACTTGAAAGAAAAATAAATACCACGTGTTACAGGCCCCTGTATAGGGGAAAGGACAGTGAATCACTTCTTTCTGAATATTATTTTGGATGACTAACTGTAGAAATCCCAGAGAGATGGTTTAGACCTTAGAGCAATGCTTTTAATGGTTGCAATTTGGACAGGTGAGCTGACACTTTCTGACTGCAGGACTGCCTAGGTTGTGGTGCCCTAGTAGTAGTGAATGCTGTTTTCAAGCTAATCAGTTCTGCTGTTTGCAGCTGAATTGTTGTTACACAGTATGAATGTGTTTGCTCAGGTCAATAGCGCTCAGGTCAGGTGCTCCACTGAGCAGTGCAGTCATGCCCAAGTGTGTCCTAGGAGAAAATGTTAGTATAGAAAGGACAGTGATTTGATCAGATAGACCCAAATATCTGTGAGAATAGCACAAAAAGAACCCCCAAAATAAAACCAACCAACCACCCATAAACAAACAAACAAATAGCAAAAACACCTTCACCAAAAAAGCCAAACCCACACAAAATCCCCAAAAGAAATACAACAGTGTTTCTGATTGCTGGAAAAAATAAATTCTGTAGATATTTTCCAGCCTGTTTGAAAGCTACTGGACTCTTACATTTTAACCAAAAAGTGTTAAACCCCCTTTTTTATTTAATATTTTTAAATGGTAATCGCACATGTATTCTAGATGTTTTGAATTAAGAAAGGAATTGGCAATATTTCTGTGATGTACAGAAATCCTTGTTTACCAGTGCCATTACAGAGGAGACACGCCTCAGAAAATGCTATATCTATAAGCTACAGAACAACCTAACAATAGTTAGATACCTCATTAACCAAGTGAGCTGTCTTTTAGTAGTCATTATGCTGCCCTGGATAGTAAACAAATTCTTCTTTATATTTAGTAGGCTGTGCCTTTACTTTCATCGCAAGCAGTGCTCCTCCATCCCTTCCTTCCTCCCTCCCTCCCTTCCACTATTTGGAATGGTGTTTTCTCTTAAGGTCTTTGCAAACAAATAGTCTTCAGCTATTTTCTTATTCCTTTATAATTTGTCCTAACACTTTTACAATTGAAACTCAGTGATTTCTAGGTGAGTCAAAACAAAATTAAACTGTTCTCTCTTGCTTCCCTAAAAAGAAGGCCAAGATGTGCTATAATGCAGGGGGTTTTTATATTGTTATTTTATAAAAGAAAAGAGAAATCAATTTCTGTTTTTAGAGCCTTAGTATAGCACTATACAAATCTTGTTAGTCTCAGTTCAATTACACTAAAAGGGTATTTTGGGGTGATGTAGAAAGGATTTAGAAGATTGGCACAAATTAAGTGTTGCAACAGATTTTGGGCAAAGAATACCCACAAAAATAGGTGAGCAGCTTGATGACTACTGAACATCTATGAAATACATACAGTGAATGGGAGACAGACTCCTTATCTACCATGAGTGGATAAAGTTTTTTATTATCTTAATCTAGGTAACTATTTAGTGTAAACTATTTACTGTTTTATGGGTGTAGTGGATAAGTAAGACGGACTGTAGGAAGAGTGAGCTGCCAAGTCGACTTAAAAAAGAATCCCATCTCTGAAGACAATATTGTTCCTTGTTAATATTTGTACAATAGTATTACCCCAAAAGACTGTGAGTATGTGCAGGTGGGTATGTATCTACCTTCCTCTATGTAGGGTAGCAACAGACACACTTTATTTGGCTAAACACTGCACATTAGTAAGCGATATGAGCACATGACTGTTTTGACTGCACATAGAGAGTTTTGACCGCACATAGAGAGTTTTGACCATCCTTTTGATTAAAAGGACAGAAGATGCTATCTGACTAGTTTATCTAACAATTACTTTCTCTAAGCTCAATTAAAGTTGGAGTTAAATACTTCCTTTTCCTTCGGTGGCTTAAAGAGTGATACTACTGTAAACAGCAGCTGTGAATCTGAACTACAGAGATTTGTCTTTTTGACCTTGGTTGGAGCAAGAGCATAACACTGTTCATGAAATTGCAACATGAGATACATTCTCACATAAAGCAGTTCATCCATCAGTTCCCATTCAGTTTGAAAACAACAGTGATGATGAGTCCTCAAGATGTTTGCCAAGTCCTCAGTCAACATTCTTACAAACATAGCAAATCATGTCACATAATTTATGTAGGAAATGAGTTGAGTTATGATTTCATTAATTTAAGACCATCAGTGGAGTAAGTTTACCCACAGAAATCATCCTAAATATAATTAATGGATATAACCATAAATAGTATTAATTTGAAGCTGTTCTCCAAGTGTTAAGTGGTTGTTATGGTGATAATATATTAAACTAAAAATTACTATGAAAGTTACTCAATATTAATTCCAAATTTGCAAAACTATCAAGAGAATTAGGAAATTAAGATTTTAAAAAAACTTAGTCAATGCACCTGCATGTGTTTCATGTGCAAAATTAATTGCCATATTAAATTAGCAGAATGACATTAACATTAAGGGATCATTAGTATCATTCATAATTATTCATTATCTTTAAGTTGAATTATATGTCATTTCCTTGACATACTGTATTTATTATTAAAAAGGTTGGCTTTTCAAAACTCTAATTATGGGTACAGAACATATGGAAGATATGATATACATAGTAAGGAAACCTAAGGATAAATATTCTAAAACAATTTTCTTCTATAAAGAATGGAATATTTTATCTAGAAACTTAATCTAGTTGGGATCAAAGCTGGGAGAAAGACAGAAAGTTAGGATAAAATATAGTGGTGAAAAAAATTTAAAAAAAAAGGAAAAGAAATGGTATCAAGCTAATCAACCACTGTTTTCATTAGTCTAGATGTTACAACACACGTTTCTTTATACTCTTTGAACTAGGGTGAGACAAAGGGACCCCAAAGTGTTATTAGGTGTATAGCTTAGTTTCCAGTGCTAAATCTTTGATTTTTTTTTTCGCTGATTTAAGTATTTTCATTGTTTATATGAAGATGTGTGCTTCTTTTTGAGATCCTACACATAAACTGTGCAACCAATCTGAGGTGTATTTTGATTCTGTGTTGTTAGCTTACACACACAAAAAATATAATTTAACATTTATTCTGGTACAGATTTCTGCTCGTACAAGCTAGAGGTTGTAGAACCATGAGTTTAGCCTTTACTCAAGTGCTTTGTGACAGATGGATTGGCTGCATGGTCCCGGTTCTCTCCTGACACACCCCTAAGTGGCAATTAGTCTACGTCTTACAAACCCTCAGCTGTTCTGCACTGACAATGATAAACCATAATAAAAGCTCTACTGTCTTCGCAGATTCACACCAGCTGAAACTATGATGCTGTATTCCCAATATAATACTAGCTACTGACAAAAGCAAAATCATACATTTCAAGATTATCTTAAGTTTTTTAGGGAAAAAATACAGTGAAATAAGGAAAAAAAAAAAAAAGTAGACACTCAAACAACATAACCAGTTCCCTTGGTTTCTACATGAGCAAATAGGTTCAATGTGCCAGGATACTGGCGTAAAGAATTTTGTCCTCCTTCCAACCAACTCACATATACACAAACACCTTTAGACACTTAATGTCTAAGTCCCATCACACTCCTGGAAGCATCTCTGACTGTGCCAGTAGATGAATTCCAGAAAGCAAACCCTAGCCCAGGAGTCACATTGAGCCTTTTACCTTAAATCTACTCTTTTCACATCTTTCTCTGACACAGTTAAACACTATTCTTTGATTATTAGGCACTAATACTATCTAGTATTTACAGAAGTCCTAAAAGATCAGGAAAGTTTCCAAAACCAGTGGATGGACTGCATCTTTCCCAAAATACGCAAGGATATCCACAGAATTCAGCTTTGCAATGAGGGTTGCTTGAAAAAACTGCTTTTTTCTTATAAGCTGTTATGAAAATCAGATGCCAGAACAACATCTATTATTCAGTTTTTCAATTAAAAAAAAAAGAAAAATTCATGTACATCAGTTATTTGGCATCGTTCTTCAACCCTTTCTTGGTAAAGTCAAAAATACTTCAAATTTAAGGGCAGTCATTGCTGCAATCAATTAATTTTAATTTAAAGTATTCAACAAGTAGATTATGCTATGTTTGGGTCAGTTTTGATGATCTTTTTAAATTTAAAAAATAATAATTTATTTTTTTTAAGATAGGAAAACATTGGGCATTGCATCACCTAAAATAAACCAACACCTAAAACAGAATGATAACCTAATGAGCTGCAGTCAGCTGTTGATAGCAGTGGAAAGATAACGATAGTTCATCATATTGATGTTTAGCTTCTCAGGCCCCTCTTGCTCCATGCCCTCTCTCTCTTTCCCTAGCAAATACTGGAAAAGAAGATATTTGTCTACCTACCTTCTCTTTCACAGATGTTCTACAGCATGTCCACTGTCATCTTCCCACTTTAACTCTAAAGGTGGACATTCTTTTACTGCCCACGTAGCCTCACATGCTGTATGCAGCTCAGTAAGGGAAGTTAGCTATTGCACTCCTATGATCCTATATCACTGGTGCTATGTTCCAAGAAACTGGGCTAAACATTTTTGCACAACCCATTAATGGAATAGGCCTGATACCTGCTATGTTATTGTTCTTCTTGCTTCTCAGATTCCAGTACCTGAATATCTCACTTTCATCTTTCTGTTATCTCAAGAGTTGGATGCTCTATTCTTATTAATAATCTGCCTTCATCTTTTGCTTCTCCCTCATCTTTTCCTTTGAACTAGCATAAGTGAAAATAACCTTACAAAGTCTCTATGTAAGAAACTCTTAAGTCAATGAGAATACTGCAGGAATAGAGAATTACTTAATCATCCAAATGTTATTTGGCTGATGTTAAAAAGTCAGCAGGAGGAGCTCACCACACTAATTTTAATCAGTTGTTTAATAATTCTTCAAAACAGTGTCTCATATAAAACCTGTTTGCACAAATCCCCTTGGTGTTTGGACACAGCATATATCTGAATGTAACTGTACTTGCATTTAAAATTTAACAAATGTGATAGATGTCTCTTGGGGAGGAGCAGCTGGACCTCTGGATGTAAAAGATGTGAGTACTTATTGCCTGAACTAAATGACCTAGCATTCCTAGCTCAAAGGCTAGATTAGATTAAAAAATGATTTGTAGTCCGGTCACTACGAAGGGAAAGAAAACCACACTAATTGTGGGTTATGTGCGTATTCACATAATGTTTTCCTTTATCCTTGATTATTGCCTGGTCTAAGCAGGCTAGTCTGAGTATGGCTTCAGAAATCTGTTTAGTGTTTACTACAAAAAAACCTATTTGCTATTTATTCTGACCTGTGTCAAAAATGTTTGAAGGAGTCTGCACTTAACTTTCTACCTTAGACACAGCTCAAAACCAATCCACTGATCCAAAAATTAGTTTTGTGGAGTAACACACTGAGGGGAGAAGTCAGAGATGGGAAAAGTCTATTAAGGCATCCTCCAGGCATTATATTCATGCATACACTCACTTGAGAAAAATGCCTGGAGCAGAAAATTGCACAATATAGATTTATAAAGTTCCTGTGTGTAGCAGTAAATAGGCAGGATTTAAATTTAAAACTGATAAAGGATATACTTTGTTGCACATGCATAATTAACCCAGGGAGCTCATTGCCCCAAAAATATCACTGAGGCCTTAAAGATTAGCAGAATTTTAAAAAGGATTAAACATTTATATGGATAATGAGAGCATTTACATTTGCATGGAATTAGAATTATTTCGTGAAAGAAAAAGTTACACACTATCTTATTTCAGGACATAAAACAAAAGGTAGTCATCGGGAATAGGAGGAAATTTCTCATCTCAGTAAAATTATTGCATAATTGTTCATTTCATCTTCTTTATGAGTATGTCGTTCTAGTCACTGACAGCAACAAGATGCTGGACTACACACAAATATTGCTCGATCCAGAATAGCAATGACCAGGCTCCTATTGACTTACCTTAATGACCTCACAGGTACTATGGTGGAAAACTAAGTGTTTTATCATTCAGATTTGTTCACAAAGAGATAAAGGTGGCATGCAGACATAGAAACATTTTCTAAAAAATTCTTGTTTCTTTTGCAGGAGGGAATGCCTCTGGATAGATGTTTCAGGGTATATTTAATGAGTGAGTGGCATAGAAATAAAATTATTGGCATGAACAAGTTAATGACCAATTAAGTACAAAAACAAAACTAAATTACTTGCATTGGTACCTAATTTAAAACTGTGATTGTAATCCAGGTAATGGAGCTCTGCTGGAAGTGTTCTTAGCACTCTCCTAACAAAAAAGTCATTACTGACTGTCCTGCTGCTTCATATAATTGCTGTGATAAGCCACCACAAATATAATGGGCTTTAGCTAAAAAATATTTCATCATAAAGCAAGAACTACATTTATACTTTGATTTAGGTATTTATAGCAACTTAAGGAAGATCATTAACACATTTAGCATTCAGGCACTTTTACTGAGCCAGAAAGTGTAAAGAAAAGATCTTAAATGATCTTTAAGAAACAATTTGATTTTCCCTAAATTGTGTTCCTTTTGAACATTGAAATAACTTAAATAAGCACATTTAGTCTGTTAAAGCCAAAACTGGCTTCAGATTAATTTCTGCATTGTTTTGGCAACTTTTGCTATTATAGTTGGACTGAGAAGCTTTCTGGTCCCCAACAGACTCTGATGAATTGTGTATATTTCCTGTTTTTTCATGGATGTCCACTAATATTCTCTGTTCTCTTGCTTGTCTGGCTCAAACAAATAAGAATTTGTGATAGTGATAAATATCTTTAAAATAGAGTATGAATATTCAATGGAAAACCATAAACCCAAAATTTCATTCTCTTGATTAAGAACCTCCAATTCCCATTCCTCCAATGCTTGTTCTAACAAAGAGGTTTATCAGTGGGAACTTTCATAGAAACACTCATTTTTAATTGAGTATTAAGCATATTCATGACAAATTCATTTAAAAAATTATATACACTGAAAACCCAATTCTAAAAAGCTGCAGTCAACCAATGAACATCAAATCATTTAACACATGGCTTGTGTGTCCAATGAAAGCTAATCGAGGGTATTTTAAAAAAAAATTCAGTACTGGCTACTACAAGTAGCAATTTAGCTAGACACTTTTGTGTATCTTTATTTCTGTGTTGTCATACAAACACAGATACTAAATATTCTCCTTGCCATTCCAATGCCAAATTGTATAGACTAGTTGGAGTATTTGGATCTCAGAGCCTCAAAGTTTCAAATAAACAAACAAACAAACAAATAAATTCATGCATAAAATGCTAAAGGTGTGTGTGGTGGCAGAAATCTTGCAAAACTATTTGCTTTTGTTTATCTGGCCCTGGTTTTATTCTTCATAGGAATAAATTTACAGCAGAAAATGAAGCAAGTAAAATTGATAAATTAAAGTTTCGGAAAGAAACATATATCATGATGCTTTGTTTGTTTTGGTTTACACCTTCATTGCAAATATTCATGGGGTTTTTTGACAGGGAAATTACTGCAATTTTATTAATTTTTAAAGTATTGCTGTATTGTTTTAAGTAAAAATTTTAAAAATTGCTTTTTCATAAACATCCTTTAAAAAAACTCTATTATTTTGAAGCAGAAATTCAGAAATCTTAGATATGTTTTTGTAGATAATAGTTATCAACATGGGCTAAGGGTTTTTAATAAAACTTTATAGAATTTTTTACTAGGAACTCATAAAATTCTTCATAATAACCTGAAAGGTACATCTGGGTTAACAATTCAGCCCACTTTTGCAAACCTTTTAGAGCATGTTGACCTTTGAGTGTGAAAGAAGTTCCACAGACACTAATGGATTTTGGATCAAACCATAAGAAAAAGGGAACTATCCAGAGTAGCAACTCTCATCAATGGAGTACTATGTCTGTTCATTTCCTATATCGCTAGCAAAAGAGCCAATCATTCACAAAGGTTACAATGTCATTGTGAAGACTTTCAGGGGTCACTGATGGAGCCTTATAAACAGTGTATCTTTGGAAATATTATATTAACCACTGAGTCAAAAAGTGATCTGATCCATTGTTTCATCCCGTGTATAATATCATACTACTACATGATATTTATGTTCCTTTTTTAGCCAGAGAAAAAGCAGAAGATAAGGAATAAGTCTGATTAATTTAATATTTAAATATTTATATTTTAAATATAAGAAAATATTTATGTTGGTCTCCTCTACTAAGCAGTAAAAACATAGTGGAGGAAAAGGTGTCCTATTCCCTTGGGAAAGAATATAGAAATTTTTGTGTTAGAACATCTGTGTTTGAAATGCCAATTTTCTTTTGATATGTTTTCCTTAGAAAAAATAACATTTTCATAAGGCAAGTAATTGCTGTTCTACTGAACTATTATACTGGATTTAGGTGGAGTGGAGTCAGCTTTCTTCACTGCAGCCCATCTGATGTGTCTTTGATTTGTGCCTAAGACAGTGTTGATAACAACTAATATTTTAGCTGTTGCTGAGTAGTGCTTGAACAGTGTCAGGGTGTGTTGGTTTGACCTTGGGAGGCGACCAGGTGCTCACAAAAGCCACTCCATCGCTCTCTATCTGTTGAAAACATGAGTGAAAAATAAGACAAAAACCTCTTGTATTGAGATAAGGACAGGGCAAATCACTACTAACTTACTAGTTACCACCACTGGCAAAACAGACATCTTGGAGAAATGATTCTAATTTATTATCTATCAAATCAGAGTAAAATAATGAAAAATAAAAACAAATCTTAAAACACTTTCCCCCTACCCCTCCCTTCTCCTGATACAGATAGGGGAGGTGGAGATCTCCTGATCTCCCCTGAATGGCACAAGGGGACAGGAAACGGGGCTTGTGTTCAGTTCACTATGTGTTGTCTCTCATACTTCCTCCTCCCGCTTTTCACTTTTCCCTTGGTCCTGTGTGGTGTTCCTCCCACGAGAGAAAGTCATTCACAAACTTTTCCAATGTGGATCCCTCCCACGGACTGCTGCTCTTCACAAACTGCTCCAGCATGGGTCCTTTCCACAGGATCCAGTCTTTCAGGAATGGGCTTCTCTAAGGTGAGTCTCCCATTGGGTCACACATCCTGCCAGAAAATTTACTCTTGCATGGGCTCCACTTCATGGGCAGTTGTTCCTGACTGGAACCTGGCCCAGTGTGGGCCCTTCACAGGGTGCAGCTTCCTTCTGTGTTTATCCCCCTGCTCTTGCCAGAGCACAGAGCAGAGCTTCAGGCCCTGACAGCTTCAGGCTGTCAGTCAAGGCAGAGCTGCCTGGTAGCCCATCCACACCACAGCCCTGCAGCCTGTGAGTGGCTACAGCACAGATCACTCTGGCCTGGAAGGCACTGACAGGACATCCTTCTTGGAAGGGAAAACTGAACTCTATATAAATATATGAGACTCCATGTGAGTTTATTCTTTTCCTCTCTTGCAACCTGAACCATGTGAACCATCAGATCTTGTCGGCAGCTATTTTTCCTTTCGTCTCTCTCCTTCTCTCTTTCTTTAGTCTTTTAATCTGTTTCCTTCTTTCACTCTTTTCCTTCTCTTGTGAGTAACTTTAAACCAATAAACTGTGTTTTACTAGAGCTGATTATTAATTGTTTTTAATGTGTGTTTTCTGTGGAATGGGTCTTTGTGCTGGGTGTTTTAGTGAAATGCTTTTTCTTGGTTGTATTTTATTCCTGTAAAAACCTTTTGCCAAAATATCTTATTGTTCTCACTAAATTAAAATAATTTCTCTTAGAGAAGAGTGTGTGACCCTTTTTCTGGGTGCTAATTCAATGTTATAAAGAACCAAAAGGCTTTTAAAAAATCTTAAATAAAATGTAACTGCTCTGGGCAGCTTATGGCTTAAACCTGAAGTGTAACACTGTTTGTGCAGCAGCTACGCCTTTTTACAGGTCTTTACCCCTTCCTAAGTGTATATTCCCTGGAATGCCACCACCATAATTGGCCCAGCTTTCTTCAGTAGTGGATCCATTTTGGAGCACATGGAAGTGGCTCAATCCAATATGGGGGCTGCTTGAAACATTTTCTCACAGAAATCACTCCTGAGCCCACCCACTACCCAAACTTTGCCACAAAAAGCGAATACACAGGACTTGTTCTTACTCTGCCCCTCAGAAAGTAGGCTGGGTTTGACCAAGCAAATTGGTTGGGACATAGCTAGCTTGGTTGATCCACACACAAAGGGATATTCCATCATGTAATGCCATGTTCAGCAATAGAAAATGTAGTAGATAGAGAATTTGGTGGTTTTGTCTTCCATGATAACTCTGAGTCAGACGCTGACTGGCCATTGATCCATTTGTAGGTTAGTGGTGAATCCCTTTTACATTTCTTTTTCTTTGACTTATTAAACTATGTCTACCTTGACTCATGAGTTTTATTGCTCTCTATTCTCTCTCTGATCCCATTGTAGGAAAGGGGACAGGGAAGGAGTGAGTAACCATGTGACTTAGCTGCTGGGCAGGATATACTGACCATAGCTTATGCATGCATAAATACTTGCAGACAATTCTACAACACTGATAACTTCAGATCATTTATGTTCTTTAACTTGCTGCTGATATCTCAGTAAGCTAATATCTGCTGGGTTACATGATGACATCTACTAGACACACAGGGCTGGAAGAGCACTGCCTGATAGTATGAAAAGAGGACAGATCTCATCAACTAGCAGAACCATCATATTTAAGTATACTGCAGTTTTCTAAAGTAACTTTCAACAGATGTAATGTGAGCAGATAATCTCACTATATGTCTCTATTTTGAACCAGAACCACTGAAATCATCTGTTCTTTAACTACTTACCCACTCTGTCTAACCTATTCAGACATAAAATTGTCACTCAAGAGGTAGTGACACAGTTGGAGTTTTGATCACTGCTTATCTATAAACAGCATCAGTGAAAAAAAAATCAGCAAAAATCAGCATCACCCAAGAAAGCCTAACCTTTATTTTGTCGCTCAGATTTTAAAACAGGTTGAACTATGGTGTTTTTTCCATGTAGGACTTCAGATATACAAATCTAAAAGAAATTTTAGTTTCATGCTTCATTTAGGTACACAGTAAGTTCACCCACACAAATCCATGATCTCTAGAAATTGTTTCATGGATACCAATTCATTCTCCTAATGTTACTCACTTCCCACAAGAAGCTGCTACTGCCCTTATGAAACGTGTTATGAAAGAAAGAGGAAAGAATTCTGTATAGGTGAAGTCTGTATAATGCAAGTGCTCTGCCACTTAGTATTGTTTTCTAGGTCCGTAGAAAATTAGGAACTCGTTGGCCTCAATCTATTGTTACAGTTTCTCAGCCCCCAGAGTGTTGTTTATTCTCTACTTCATTAGAAATTAAAATAATTTAAGAGTGTTCCTGACCTAGCTTTTGAGGATTTTACTGGGACAATGATTCATGACAGAATTCCAGCAGAATGGAATGAGAAACAGGGACTGTACGATAAGAATAGGTCACTGGGAGTTGAACCCACTAGGAATTAGCAGATGTCCCTCTAACTGATGCATCGACTTAACACACTGAACAGTGCAGAAGACTCAATAATAATAAGAAAGGGAATCTTGATTTACAATGTTATGTTATTTTTGCTGTCTTTCAAAAGGTGATTTTGGTTTCGTTTGCTAAACTTCAGCTCACTAATCAGTTAGGTGTTTGCTCATTAGATATGCCTTTAACAGATCCAAGGTCAATGAAGGTTATCTACATCACAATTCATAAAACAAATGCTCTTCATTCAAACTAAGGGCTCAAGTCTTTATTTTCTGGGAGGAAAAATAAGGTACTAGTGATTGTGTTTTACAAAACTGACCTAATTTGGAGAATGTTGTCCATAGTTTTGTATGTGTGTGGTGTGTTACCAAGAGACTGATTACAGTTTTTGCTATTTAAAACTCTAAGCGTTCCAGCATTTGCATGAATTTGAACAATTTAGGTATTGCTCTAAATTATGACTCTTGGCTGTGATTCCCCTGGGAATCACACTCTAGCTGGGAATTACCCAAACAAGTCTCACTCATCCCCAGCTTTTAAACAACCTGATCACATCAAACAACAGGAAAGTATATGTATGCTATCCTAAAGGAAAAAAAGCTCTTAGAAATGGGTTCTTGGTTAATCTGATGTGCAAAATCACCTTGCTTTCAGTAAAATTACAATAACTGATGACAGTAGAAAATCTGGTCCCAAGAATTCAGCAGCACTGAAAATTTTCAATTTGATTGAATTATGCAATCGCTTATACAATAAATATGTATTATGTGTCTTATCTATGCAATTTCAATGATTCATTTTGTGATCGGTTTGCAGGACTATATTTTTCTTTTTTAGTATGGCACAAATCTTAAAACACTGTAAATACATATTTTCTCCTTAACTTTCATTACAGTTGATTCCAGCAGAAATCTTCCCAGCATTTTTAAGGGATTGAAAGAATACTGGCACAAAAGTCCTTCTTGAAGTACCTTCAAAAAATAGGCTTCCCTCCCCACCGCTGCCCTCTCCTATTCTCTCCTCTCCCTTCTCAAGTTTAAAACATCAGGTTCGGTGATATTGAGCAGTTTTGTTTTTCTCTCTTTTTCTAGACTTATAAGAAGATCAATGTGCTATTTTCCCTGAATACAAATTGCTATGAGAAAGATTTTTACTAAGATTGAAAAAGTTCTGCGTATCGCTCCAGAACTGTAGTTTCCACAACGGTTGTCCGGAGTATTTACAGTTTATATATCTTTTCCCTGTATTGTCTAAGGGCCTAGTATTGTTTCAGTATCCCTGAATTCATAATTCTCCATTGTTCTTCTTATCCCCCACAGAGCACAGAGTCTGTGGAATGTTCAATCTCTCATTTTTAAAAGCAATTGAGAGAAAGCAATTTTTCTTCCCCATTATGCACCTCCACACTTCCAAAATCAAAGCCTTTCATCATCAAAAAAAATCTGAGGATCTGCCTCCTGATATGGATAGATTGAAATCCAATATTAGTGGATAGTCTTTGGCAGAGTGTGTGTTTACACTCTTAGTTTTGTTACTTTATTTCCCATTTTAAAGCACCATGACACATCCTGTGTGAATAGCACTGTAAAAATACTGTTGTTGTTCTAAAACTAACATTAGGCTCTATGGGTGCCAAACCATGGTAACACATGGAGCTTTCACAGTTCAATACTCAGAGTCACAGTCTTTTAAGGGAGAGTTCTAAATGATGCAGAGTTACCAGCTCCCTGAAAAGTGACTGGTTGCCAAAAAAAGCCCTCCTATTAAAGAAACACATATCGTCATGAAATATTTTCCATTTTTTAAACTTGTGCAGTGATGATTTGAATTCATGAGCTTGAACCATGTAAAAATTGGCTGCTCCTTTTTTTGGGAATGTTTACTTATGGAATTCTTTATTTATATTATATTTCCCATTTCAGATAAGATGAAGTTCAGGTTAGCTTAAACAAAGGACAAGATTAAAGAATAAATATATGTCTTTCCTTCTGCATTCTTTCCTTCTGCATTTTTTTCCAAAAACAGTAATGTATTCTTGTGTTACAATCCTTTCTACTAAACAAGTTTTTTGTATTCACTTATATGGTCTTTATAGCAGGCAATTCTTTCCTTCTCCTTTCCTTAGCTTTTATACCTGAGCCGATGTCATATGGTGTGGAATATCCCTTTGGTTAGTTTAGGTCAGCTGGCATGGTTGTGTCCCTTCCCAGGACCTTGACCTTGATTGGAAGAGGGGAGAAATGCTGAGAGACAGTGCTGAACCTGTGCCAGCACTGCTCAACAGCAGCCAAAACACCTGTGTGTCATCGACACCTTTCTAGCTAACAGTGCAAGGCACGGCACTGTGAGGGCTGCTATGGGGAAACAAACTCCATCTCAGCTAGATGCAATACAAAAATGTAAGACTGTGCAAAATCATTCTCTGTATCTTCACACCTCCTAAAGGTGTCTATTGTTATGCTTATTAAGTTATGAACACAAGTATTGCCATACATATAGTCATCTTTCCATACCATTGAATTTTTTGAAACAGCTGCATATTCCTCCTGTGTGTATCAGCTTTTCTGTAAATCTTTAAGTAAAGCTCCAGCAAACACATCCTCACAGCCTATTCCAATCACTTGTTAAGCTTGATGAGATAATCACTGGTGTTACTTCTGCCAGTTATCTTTGAAAACTGTTTGGTCAGTCAGTTGAAACTGCTAAAAAGATGCAGGATTTAAAACTACACGTAGGTAGACCCTGCTTTCATAGGAATATCTTTCTTTATGCAGAAAAAATTTAGGTATCTGGTAATTCAGGTATCAAAGAAAGCAATTTATTTTCACCTGAGATCTAATTTTTTGAACTGAAGAACCAGCAACTTTAATCTGAAAGGCCAAGATTAGAAGGCAATAATTATTTTTGTTCTCCAGTGAATTGATTTGATAGTTTAGGGAAACTATTTCTGAACAGATGGGTAAGGGTAGAAAGCATTTGTACCTTTTATGCAGAAATCATGACTATATGCATTTGGGTATCATGTGCACTGGTGTAGTCCATAGATGTCTTTCACTGCAATTTAAACAACTAAATTTGAATAAACTTTTCCTTTTTTTTTTGTCTGCAAGAAAACAATTACCTTCAGGGCTGATCCTTTCCAGTTTAAGATTGATTTTTGAGATAAGGTAGATAAATCATTTTCCAGATGTGTGTATTTCTTGTTATTGATTACAAAGGGAAACGATTGCCTCAGACTTAGGGGTCTGATTGTCAGATACGGTAAGTCAGTTAAAATGAATTCTATGCAAAGGAAAGAAATTCAAGATTTTTTTATCCCAAAAACTTAACCAACTTATCCTCATGTGGCAAAACCAAATTCTTGTCTTACCATATTTTTGTTGCAGCTCTACACATTCGTTAGGTGTGTAGTCTAAATGATAGACAGGGCTAATTTTCCATCACTGGGGGATATTGTATGAAATTCAGGTATGATTTCTCCATATATTATTTGTCTTTTCCTTCTTCATAACAGATATTTCATTTTAACTGTCTTTAGGGTGAAATTCCCAAACAGTATTTCTTTGTAGTATTTGAAGAAAGAAGAGGATTGTAATCAGACTGAAAATGAGAACTGTTTCCATTATGATTTGTATGTTTTGTCTTTTGGGGTTCTAGGTGTATACCACACTTTGAAAAGTATGTAATTCCCTCCAAATAAAGAGAATTTTCAGTATTTGTGTTTTAAGTTATGTCAGGAGTTCCCAGAATAAAAGAGTGGATATGAAACCTCAGTAAATTAATTAAAGTTCCTTTAGGAAAATGATCTACATTTCTCCAGAGAGATGTTTTGATATTTTTCATACAAACCCATCCTGAAATTTTAAAATAAGAAACTCCAGCTTGATGTTAATTTAAAATTTAATAGCATATTTTGCAAGTGAGTACTTTGCTGAAAACAATGTTCAGTGACAAAATACATGACTATGTTTGTTGTGTGTTAACCTGCAAGCTCCTCACATGAGACACATTTTCTCATCATTAAAGGAGAAATTAACAAGTCAGTAATTCACATTCTGAACTTCGTTAGCACACAGCTCACCAACAATCTACTTCAGTATCTGCAGGTCAGGAGACAGCCGCTGTAGAACAGTATCTTCATTTTATGATGGTTTTAAGTGGAAATATATGCATCCTTGCAATAACATTCACCTCTCTATTTACATACACAAGGTTGATTCCCAAGGCTATTTTCATCTGGTCAGAGAGCACAGATTTGTCTTTTGTAGAGGCAGAAAACAAAAAAAAGTTATTGGAGAAACTCCTGGTAGAAATATAGATGGAAGGAAGGAACGAACAAATGAAAAGAAAAAAGAGAAAAGAAAAAGAAAAAAAAGAAAAAGGTTGAGATCAATGTTGAAAAAGAGGAATAGAAAGAAAAAGAAAGATTAAAAAAAGCAGGTTTATACAATGTCTTGTAGTGTTTTTCCTTTGCTGATAGGCATGAAAGAAGAATTTAAATATTGTATTATTTAATTATGTTTTTCAGATTCAAACTTTTTTCTTGTTTAATTTATTTCTATTAATGAAGTCCATAACAAGTAAACTTTGACAATTAATTGAGCACATATTCTACATCAAATTTCAAAATATTGGCATGGCTGCGTGATGATATTCAGTACAATGAAATTTTAGTCATAAGAATTGGAGGAAGTTTTGAGGAGTGGTTGCTTATTTTAGTTGGTTTAAATTTTTTAGTATCTTATCATGGGTTTTAGTGTAAATCTTATTGTAGAAGAAATCTGTTCTATTTGCACTGAACAAGGAAGGGAAGTTGGGTTTCTAATTTCTTAATAAAGACATAGTTCTCAGAAGACCAACATAGCCATATATAATGTAAGAATCAAAATAGCAAGTAAGATCCACTGAGAAATATAAGATTTGTCTAATGATAGTTTTAATAAAAGTTGTAAATATTTATACTTATTTCAGATGAGAAAAGGGGAGAAAGATCTGTCACTAAAACCAGTATGTAGAAAAACACTGCAAATTCCATCATTAAGTCTCTGTTAATAAATAAGATAGTCCAGGGACTCTTTGGACCTCAGGCTAATTGGAACAACAAAGTAGTTTTCTTTACAGCTAATCTCTCTTTACTTCCTAAATAGACCAGCTGCGTTCAAACTGCTACAGGGAACAATCCTTGACTCAGGCTTTGAATGGGAGAAAGTTGTTGATCTTAACGACGACATGTCAGGGACTGTGTTAGCAATTTTGTGATATAGGTGACTGCATGCCAGTGATCAGGCCCTTGCCATGTTGTATTAGGTTAACTGTTGCGAGAGTATTTCAAAATCACAGATTGCTTGGCTCACATTACTTGGAGTGGATTAATATCCACAGTGATATCTATCTACAAGGCTGAATAGGGTAGGTCTAGACCTATGTAAATTTGGATCCTGACAAAGTTGACAAGTCTACTAGGGCACGTACATGCAAATCTATTTTATCTATATTTAAATTAAAGTTATGAGTGCATTTGTCCTATTCCTTTATGCAGACAGAGGAACTTTTTTTTTTTTCTCCTGAGGGCAGTGTAAACATACCTGGGATAAACAATGTTTTGAAGTCTGTTTGTTTAAAACCTAAGCCAGCTCTTTCATTAGTTGCTATGCCTCACAGTGACTAAAGAAAATGAGTTAAATCTGGTCCCTGGCAGTCTTTTTAATTCTTGGATCTTGCAGGAATCTAACTGTTAAGTGGTTCATAATCCTACTTCAGATTAATAGTGTAAAAGAAAAAAAAAGTTGAAAGAAGATGTAGTTGTAATTGTATATGTTACCTTGTAACCACCTCTGTGTGGTTTCCACACAATTAAGTCTCTTCATGCACTTCTTAAATTCTTCTAATTTCTTAAAAGTAGTCAGGGTGGAACTCTGACACCAATGAAGTCACCTGTTCTGATTCAGTCCAGTTTTCATAGAGGGTGTCTAGAAAAGAACCCTCCAAACTTGTATAGGGACATCAGGTCTTCCTTTTTCTACTCCAAGAACAAGGGGATTGGCTGGCTGTACAAAAGGGGCAATCCCCATCACAATCATTAAACAAAGGTAAGAATGACTTGAATGTATTTGCATCATGTGCTGGCTGAGGCATGTGACCAGGGGGACAGGACAAGGTGTTCAGGCTGCTACAGTGCAGCCTGTGTAGCTGCAGTGGCGTGTCACCACCTGTCCCTGCACCCTAGCAGGGTTGTGAGAGCTGGAGGTGGAGTAATCACATGGTTACTGCAGTGCAAGGGAACTCATGTAATTTATAAAACTGCATACATCTGTAATTAAATGCTCTGGTGTCTAAGTCTACTTAGTCACCACACTGCCATTTGGTCCCGAACTGTGACAGATGTGGCAGGGGTGTATGTCTCCTCTTTTCAGCAGTGCTTTGTAATGCTGCAGCAGAGCATAGCTATAAATCTCTTATCACTTTCCAGTTTGACTCATTGTTAACATTTTTGGCTTTAGTTACACATTAAAAACAGATCATTATGTTCATGACATGACTGTCTTGTCTGAAGAGTTGGTGAAGCTGAATGGCCATTTTAAGTCTCTTCCACCCTTTGGTAAAAATTTATTCCAGTGCATTGAACTTTCTCAGATAAGCAGTGGCTTGAATTGGGATCTCTCCAAAGGCAAATGTCAGAAATAAAACTCTCACTGCCCTATGCAAACACATCTAAAATCACAGACAGATTGAACTAGGCACACAGCTTTTGCCTGAAGTCAGACAAGGTGAATCCATCTCTGTATTCTTTGCTTAGATACCCCAGTTCGTTGCCTAAAAGCAAGAGGAAGAAACCTGGAACCTCATATTAATGAACCTCTTTATTTCAAAGGGCAGTTATTTTTAATAACCTAGTGAATATCAAGACATTATTCTCTCATCACAGAGCTTTCCTCTTCCTGTGTCTCTGTTGTGAATTTAGAACAGACAACCGTACAACTCTGATAAGGAATCCCAAGTTTCTCTTAGGTATGCAGAGTTTAGGTGAGACCATGAGTTTGGCCAAAATCAGTAGAGTCCACATCTGGGCTGGGCTGGGCTGGAATGGGCTGGGCTAGGCAGGGCAGGGCTGGAGTCTGCCACTCCTACAGCATCACTGAGGAATGGACACATGGACCTTAGCGGAGCTGAAATGGGATTCCTGGGCCCATGGGCAGCGGCTGTGAAGAGGCCTGGGGGGAACACAGGACTAGGCAGCATGAGTGAGGCACATTATAACATTGAGACAGGGTCCTGATAATTTTCATTAGTGAAAGTTGTATGTGCAGAGCAAATATGGAATTACAGACATTTAGAGGAACCTTAAACTGTTTCAAGGAGAAATCATAGAATCATAGAATCATTAATTCTAGACCCCTAAGAGAAGAGAGAAGACACTAAGAGAATTGAGCTAACTTGGCCCAGCCCAACACTAAACCATGTCCTTAAGCACCGCATCTGCAAGCAACACATCATAATTGCACAGATTTTGTCTTATGCATGGGTTTTCCCAAGTGTATTTTGTCATCTCATACTGTAATACTTCAATGAAAGAACTTACATGTGTGATGTTTTGTCTCTTGATACAGGTGCTTAAAAGTCTCTTTGAACAGCTTCCAACTCATAGATTCAGTGCTGGGGCAGAGTACTTATCAGCTTCATCTCTAGCAAGCCTTTTTTTTTTTTTTTTTTGCCAGGAATGACAGCACAGTAAGAAGAGTTTGGTTTGGGTTTCTTTGGGGGTTTTTTTGTTGGTTTTTTTTTTTTTTTTGGTTAAGGGATTTTGGTTTTGATTTTTGTCATTGTTGTTGGTTTTACTGCTTTTACTATTTTTCCATAGCAGTTCATTCATTGGCATGCATTCTCCTGTTAATGCTTTGGCGGACTTCAGAAGCATGCTTTGTAGTGTCCTAGCTGTCAAATGAAGGTTAGTACTTCAGTGGAAACACATCAGAAACGTGGACAACCTAGAGATGAATTTCACAACACTGAAATAGTTAAACACTGATTGTAATGGCATGCCAATACAAAGTATAAATGGCTCACAGATTTCTGCTGAGTGCCTACTTATCAAGGAAGTCTGTCAGTAGAGGTAAGGATATTTGTGCCCACAGAACCTCGACTTTCCAATTTAATTCTATTGATTAATAGGTTTATCTACTTCCTTATTACCTGTAGGCATTAGATAATGTGAATTTAAAAAACAGAGCAGAGTAGAAGTCTGTTGCCGCATCCACGTATTGTGCTCTTTATTGTATCTTCAAGGAAGACTATGTGTCAGAATCAATACAGGAAGCAAAAGTCCACCAGAGAAACTCTGGGAGTAATTGTGCTTGAGGTAAGAATAATTCCTTCTGTAACTTTGAAGACTAGAGAGGAAATGTGGATATCATGCTGAAAATTATCATTTTAGTCTTTACCCAACAAGCTTTGAAATCTGACACAGGCAGGGAGGGTTGACAGAGCTATCACTTTGCAGAAACCAGTGGCAATTCCAGGGCACACTTGGAATTTAGAAATCTCTTGCTCAAGAAAAAAAGCAAATACTCACATTTTACCTGATCTTCATTTGATGAAACTAGATATTTAGGAGAAAAATTTTCTCTTTCACAGTCAAAGCAAGGGCATTTGTACCCAAAAATTTTAAGGGAAGCACAAAACTAAATAATCTCTGTCTGTAAATGACACATCAGGTGTTCCATAATGTCAGCTGCTTTAAAATTAGATCTTTTAATTTCTTTTTGAAGCTAAATGAACCATAGGAAATAATTCAATTGAAAACACATCAAAATCACATACAGAATGGATTTTGCCTGCAAGCAGCACACAGCTCATTCCATATTCTGAATTTTTTCCCCCAAAAGAAACTAGTTACCATTATATTCTATAACCACGACAATGGTCTTGCTGTTCTTTTTGATTTATTAATTTACTTGATTAGGTTAAATTGGGTTAGAAGTTAATCCATGTTGTAACTGAGTACCAAATCTTCCCCATCCCATTGCTGTGATAGCCGTTTTAAGACAATATACTATGGGCACAGGACAAATAGATAAGAAAATGTGAATTCTGTACCATGTCTTATGGTGTTGAAAAGTTGCAGCTTCAGACACTAATGAGAGTTTTTAATAACAGTTACTATACATTAGTATCTTCTTAAAAGATTTTTAAGACTTCCAAGAATATTTGGTTATGGAAGAAGAACCCCAAACAAACAAACAGAAAACTCTTCACCCATTAAAATATCTGTGGCATTTGACCTTCAGTTGAACAGTAAATCTGTAGTCATTTAGGAAATTCAAGGCCCTTTCAGGTGCAATTCCGGTCTCTTTAAAATGGAATCTGATATACAGCTGATGAATGGCACTCTGGTGGTGCTTATTTCTCTTTTTTGACTATAAAAGGGCAACTGATGGTGACTTTGACAGCAAACTTTAGACCTCTATAGTGAGTTTAATCCCACCCAAGGAAATTTACCCTTTTACTGATGAGACGCACAAGCACGGCTGTGCCACATTTGTCCTTTTGGTGAAACAACCTAGACTTCAATCATGAAATGAGACCAGCAATCAGGTATCCCAATCTCCATTTTACACATTATATAACGCTGACAATAGGAAAAGGTAGTGTTAAAGTGGAGTAATAGGGTTGCTCTGTATTCCTCCTGTGTATTGGTTTTGAGATTAAGGACCACACAAAGAACAAAATACATGAAATATTTTATTAACTAGTAATGAAAGCATTCACTTTAAAGGAAGCAATTGTCTGTTCTAGGTAGAGCTAAAGCATTTACATTAAACATTCAGTGTATAAAATCCTAATAGACATTACAGTAAGCTGTCTGCCTTAAGATACTCATTCACTATAGCCTTTAATGTTCATTTTTATTTTTGTGGTAATTTTTCTTGAATGTCTGTATTTTTCTAGCATCCCATTTTAAAATCTGGACTTCAACACTGTGAAGTATCCTAGCATATGTCTCAGAGCATTGACTTTCAGTATAAAATGTTGTTTGTCGTGAGTTACACAGGATAAGTATAGGCATCTTCCTAGTTATTCCCAATCCAAAATTTCCACTTTCTCTTACCACCTTCTATATCCTGCAGTATAATTAAATGTACCATTGACTACCTGGTCTCTCTTGGACTTCCCATGCCAACTGCCCTTTCTCTGAATCATCTCTGCCAAATTTCTTCTCTACTGCCAGAATTGCTTCAGCGTTGCTGATTTACGCATATGCCATTTGGCACTCAGCAAATCTGTCAGAATTTCCAATGTATTGGATGCCCTCTATTCTCCACTTGGCTCCCCCTCCTCAAATAATACTATGCTACCTTTTATTGTCTTACAGCCACAGTACCGAACAAACTGACATGAGACAGAAAAGAGAGGAAATAGGGTAAAGAACCTCATTGTGTTGTGTACAAGTCTGCTACTCCTCATCTCTCTTTCCAGGCTTCTTATACTCTTTGGTCGTCTCTTATGCCTGTGTTTTCTGTTTTATGTGTCTTACTTAGTTTATTACTTTAATAATCATGGGTTTCTTTCAGTGTATTTTCCTGAAATAATACAGTATTTTCAGTTTTCACACGGGCACAAATAAAAGGCCATTTTAAATATTTGAAGCCCTTGATGTTCCCTTCCAAGTCAGGAATATATGTAATCCAAGTAAGCATATACTCATTCATTAGGCTTTCACACCTGCCGAAGGCAGCTCTGCATATAAACCTTCCTGTTTGGAACTTTGCATGTTTCTTGTATGTTAACATGTGGTCTCAGTTGTGGCAATACCAGTTAAGAGAGAATATCTTTTAGTATCCCTGGCAAAGATACAACCAACAGGGTCAATGATTTCTTATGTCCGGGTAAGACACACACTCATGTTCACAAACAGCACTTTATTATTAGAATCAAAGGCTAACTGTCTCATAGTCTAGTTTTAAGATAAGCTGCAATAAGCAGCCCTTCAAATGGAAGGAGCTCCATGAATAATGGCTTGTCATCTAAGCAGGAGCCAATAGTTATGTACTCAGGAATGACCTTAGTATGTTAATCCATTTTCAAGTAAAGCTGAACAGTCACCTATCTGGGCTGCCTCCAAGGCTGACCCATTTAATTTTCTGCCTGGGAGACATGTCCGTGTTCTGCCTTCTCTTCCAGACCAAAGTGAACAGTTACTTGCCTGGGAGGCACTGTACCAAGTTTGATGAATTACCTCACATGCTGACCCAAACCTCTGCCTGTCTGGAAGGCACTGTCTTTCTATTGACCTAATTATTAAGCAGACTGTAACAGTTACATATCCTAAGATGTGTAATGTAAATTATATCTAAAAGTGACTGTCTGTAGCTTTAGATTAATAATTCATATTTAAAGTCATCTTGGGTTTAAAATTAGCAGTGACTTTTCCTTCTGAAAAATGTTAGAACATTCATTTAACCATTGCAAATATTTTGGTGGTGGTGGTGGTGGTTTATTCGTTGGGTTTTTTTCTTTTATTTGATCAGTTTCCTGATCTTTGTCATTCAAAACATAGAAAAACAGGAATTTGTATTTCCGGTTTTCAAGCTTTCAAGCTTCATTGTGAAGCTTAATTTATGATCCTGAATTCCTTTGTAATCTTCATTGAAAAGATGTTGTAAATGCAAAATAGTAGTGATAGTATTTCTTAAATTTGTTCTGAGTTCACTAAACTCAAAAAATGAGCCATTTACATGACAGCTGAGATTTATGGGTGAACATTGTCAATGACTACAGAAGAACACACAGGTGAATATGATAGTGGATGAGTATTAAAATTTAGTAACAATTTATATGTTAAATACAGAAGGTTAAAAAAAGACAAGTAAAAGATGGTTGTGGTAGTAAGATTAAAAGAATAATAGAGAATATAAACAAAATTGGAAATGGAAAAATCATAGTTGAGAAACTTTCAGAAGTAGTAAATTAGTAAAGAGAACAAAATAAAGCAGTCCAACCAATTAAAATATATACTGACATTTTTTAGGCTCATTTGATCTTTTCCTTATAGTACTCAGAGATACCTGCTTAGCTATTTTCTTCAACTTTCCATTTAGAAAGAGTATGATTTTGAAGTAAAAGTGTCCAAGCAAATTTCCATGTATGATGAATCAGACATAAGTAAAATACCTGCATGTGCAGTAGGAAGTGTAGAGGGATTTGGACATGCGATAACATAGCCAACCTTCAAAGTAAATAATTAATTTTCAAGGTTATGGATGTTAATATCATTACAGAATACAAGAGGCAGATCAGAGAATGCCCCTGAAATCAGAGAATACATCAGAGAGAGGAGGTCCAAGTCACACAAGGCAGACTATGAGAGAGGACTGAGCTGTAGCCTGCCTTTGTGGGATCCATTAATGACACACACTCTGTACTATGGACACAGTCTCAAGGAAAATTGCTCCATTCTCTTTCTGCATAAGAACCTAGGTGCAAAATCTATCCAAACAATTGACTTCTTTCCCCTGGATAACAATGAGACTTCCCCTTTTTTTTTTTGACGTTCTCACTCTCCCAGCTCTAAAGGTTCTCTGTCCTCTGTCGTGTGAATCTGAGTAAAAATCTGGTGGTGTTTTTTCAACTACCTCATCATGCTACCTCAGGCTGCATAACTATATCACAATTTTGGATACAGATCAGTATTCATTTTTAATCATTCCCATATTGACAGAGGTAGTAAACAATCTGCTTCTCTGATTAAAGTAGTAATTAAGGTGTTTCATAAATTGGGAAAATTCTTACTGCCAGTGCTGTTACCACTAGAATTATTTACTAAACTGCGCCAGTGGTTTCATAAACCTCCAGAACATCAAATGAAACACATCAAACAGCTTGACCAGTCATACAAACTTAGTTCAAAGGTAAACCAACTTGACTCTTTTGCTGTTAACAAAGTCTATGAGAAAAAAGAAAAAACAAAAAAAAAAATATATAGTAATATAATGTCCAAATTGCTATATCTATGAAATCAAATGTCTAAAGATGGAGATCTCTGTTTTCTAACGAACAGAACTGCTGAGTAATTGCAATTTACATTTCACAAAATTTTTCATATTTAACAGACATCATTTTACTTTGAGTCAGCATATATGTCTGAAAAGGTAGCTGGTTCCCCCGAAGGGAAATTTTCAGAAATAATTGAGCTGCTTATTCTGTTTTACTGTAGAATACCAATCACAACAGGTTATAGCTTTTTTCTAATTTTCTTTCTTTCCTTTTATTTTTTAAAAGCATAGAAAGACATAGAAAAAATATTATTTGATATTTAAGAAAACCTATTCAAATAGAAAAAAATACTCCATAAATTAAATATGGTCTTACTGTTTAAATTAAATACCCTTATTTTTTGTGTGCCATGTATTTCATACTCTCATTTTTTTAAGTGTTCCAACTGAAAAGTGCCATAGAGGATCTAGATTTCTGAATAATGAAAAGGTGAGTTCTGTATTTTTGCATATATATTTCTCTTTAAAAATGCTTTCAGGATTTTTTTATATACTATAATTGAAAAAAATAAATGCATAAGGAAAATTATTGAATACATATGAAAAAAAAAAAAAAACAAACCACAAAAGTTCAAGTCTGCTTGAAAGATCTACATTAAAAATGGGCTTCTTTAAAAATGTGGCTAAAAAGCAAAAAACCTGGAGAGTTAAAAAAAACAAAATCCACTTCACCTTGTGCTTAAAAGCCTGAAGGGTTGCAGTTACAACGTGTCACCTTATCACTCATGCTTGAAGTGCTTTACTGCTTAATCATGTAATACTCCCATCTTGAACAATATCTGAGAGAATGAAGAATCTCTGTCTTCTTCAAATCTCACTAGAGCACAGTGTGTGATAGAGTAGAAGGTTTGGTCAATATGCTTTTGCTTTTTTACTCCTTGTTAAGATTCTGTAAAACTTACTGCAAAATTCTGAAAGTAGTAGTGAGAAAACTCTCCTCCACCAGGATTTCTCTCAGCCCACTTTTAAACATGATCCATAATTTGATCAAATGCTCTTGGGCACTATTAAATAGTAATAATGAACTTCACCTAAAGCCCTTAGTAATTTTGTTCCACATTTCCTTCTCTAATTACCCACTATTCCCTATTTATTATTGCTTCATTCCCTGCCTTGAGGCCTTCTAAAAATACTAAGAATGATAAATTAAACAATACATTTTGGCACCAAGTTAACCAGTGGGGAGGGTTATAATTTAATGGGTTGTCTTCTGAATTAATTATTTCTAAATTATTTAATTGCAGTTTCTAAACAAAATTTCTTACTCAAAGTGTAACATTGAAAACTAAAGTATCTTCCTATGTTCTCTAGCAAAAGGTAAAGCAAAACATTAAAACCATAAATGTTTAAATTAAATTTACAAGGTGTCTCTACATTGATCAATAAAAGCCTTCCATTTGCTTTTATATTTATACATTTGCTAACCATCAGTGTCTCCTCCCAAGAGTCATAACAGTATTTTTCAGGGTAATCTCACAAGTGTAATCACTAGGCAACTGGCACTTTGGAGTCAACATCTTTTTTCCCATCTTTGTTTTTTAAGTAAAAGTAGTCATTGGCTTTTATATGGCATCGTTATACTTTTCATTCAGAATCCATTTTAGGTAAAGCTCTGATTTTATTTTTAATATTAGAGTTCTCTGTTCACACACTGTTCTTTTCCAGCTTTATTATTAATTCCTGATATGACTTCTCTTGTTCTTAGTTTCTAAAGTAATTTTTTTGTTATTTTGAGGAATATTACGTTTGGACAAATACTAAGTAAATGGTGACATTTTTGTGTGTTGTCTAAACAAGATCATATGGATTAACCCATATAAAAACTTTGCTGAGGTACAGCAGAGCAAATCTATCATTGTCCAGATGCATACACTAGACACACTTTTCTGGATTGATACTGAAAATTCTTATTATGGAAATATTTAAACATGTTATTCAGCCTGTAACTTGTCTGGGATCAACAAAGGAAAGAGAAAATCAGGTCATGTGATCCATTTATCTTGATGCCCTACATTTTGTAGAACTTTCCTAAATAAAGGAAGGTCATGTAATTCTTACACTTAGTAGACATATGGAAATCTGAGGTTTATTCCTCATGCTACTAATTAATGTCTCTTATTCAACATAAAATTTTCAATACCACTGTGTACACAGTTTCCATGGATGCACAGTTTTATTTCAGATTGTTTGTTTTCCTAGTATTTTTGGTACTACGGCTATGAGGTGCCAGAGCGATACTCCATTATTTATCATCCTACCAAAAACTGGTGCATAGAAAGAAAGGAAAACATGTCCAGACACTCAGAAATTCCAGATCATTTTAGCGTAAATTCATTGGCTCCTGAGTAGCCACAGATAAGAATATACTCTAAGAAAACAGTCCTACTTTCACCACTTAAATATAAATTTACTGAAGCTTTGGTGACATATTTTTCAACATATTAAGAAGTGTTGTTCCTTCGAATCCATCATATACCTAATGGTGTTTCTCTATTCTCTATCCTTGGGTATACCTGCAGAGTGATCCAGGTTCACTTTAAGTCATTAACTATCTTTGAATTAAGAAGGCAAAATTTATGTAACATGTTTGCTAAGGGATAGAACAAAAAAAAGCACCCCAACAGTGTGTAAGATTGTGTGAACTACAATTTGGCACCTTACCACTTTTTTTATGTCTTCGCCACACCCAGACCCATATTTGCCCCCTTTTAATTTACCAGGATGCTTAAGGATACATTGCTTATGTAAGCTATTCAGTCACTTATGTACTGGATGCCAGGCAGAGAAATCCTCTAACCCAGCTTTTGTCACATGCCACTTTTCTAACTCAAGACTAAGCTGTGAGCAGTCATGTCTGTAGCAGTTGTCTTACTGGCCTAAGAAGAAGATGATGATACAACGACATAAGCTGTACTTGTCTGGAGAATCCTAAGCTGTAAGGCAAGGCAGCAAATTAAAGCATCTGAATCTGCAGTAGCCTGGAAACTTTCCACATATTATCTGAAGCAAGGTAAGGGCCTGTGGGCCAGAGTTCTTCTTACAGTTGTGACAATTCTTCTCTGTCCTACTCTGAATTTCAGTCTGAAACTTCTAGAAGAATTTTGGTCCAAGAGGTATGGACAAAAGCCTAACAATCCTCTGCTACTAGAAAAAGTATTTGTGCTGCTCCCCGGTACAAACACTCAACGTACACAACACTGTTGAGTCTCAGGTGGGGCTAAGATGGAAAGTGTGATAGATTGCAGAGGTGTTTATACTAAAGGACTAAGTATTGCATGTTTTCTGGATAGGCAGCACTCAAGAAGGCTAGATATTTGCACTACCTCAGTTTCTGATTTTTAGATCAACGGAATCAGTAAGGTATACAGCAAACTGTGATCTTTTGGCATATGATGAGGTTAGGAAACTCCTGAGAAGAGTGTATTTTCTTGCATCAAGTAAGATCCAAGCCTTAGAAATGACAAAAAGAAGGAAATTTTCTGAAGCACCCAAAGATGACTGTATGACTCTGCTATTCACAAATTCATAGATTGAAAAGGAGTGGAAGATTTGCCTTGTGAAACTGCAGAGGTGTAAGTTTATTTTTATTTGATTTGAATCATAATGATACCTGCAGTTTCCCCTATTTGAAGAATTGTTCTGTTCTAGTATCTTATTTTCTGTTTCAAGTATATAATTGATTTAAAACCTGGAAGCAAATGGGAAGACAGTCTTACTGGAACAACTTCATAAACCAACCATTTGCTTGTGTTTCTCTGATCTCTATAAGCCACTTAGAGGCAATGGCTTGATGAGTATCTTTTCCTTTGTTGTTAGGTTTGATCATCCAGGACATAATTAGTGATAAAGATGTTCCAAACTGCCAGTCTTCCAAATCCAGCTGATTAAATCTAGGCATAATGGTCTCAATCTCTTTAATAAGACTCCTTAATATATCTTCCTTAACTTAAAGTCTGGAAGCTGTTAATCATATCTATGTTATGTGTAGGTGATTTTGCTCTCCTTTAGTAATCTTTTTATAAATAATTGGCACATATATGGCAATGAAGAAGCTTGTTTGCTGAAAGCATGCAGTCATATATACGGTCAATAGCATGAAATATTAATTTCTGCCAATAAAAATGTCTCATTTTCTGAAGACCAATAAAATTTATCAAATAACATAAAATTAATAATAATAATAACAACAACAACAAAATATTGGATGAGGTTAATATATTAACCTGTTAAGAAAATAAAGTAGGAAAAAGTTGTTTTAAAATGGGGAAAAAAAGAGATTTATATATTTTTATAGTTATATTCCACTCTTTTGTGTTAGACAAAACTACAGGACCGTTTCAGAGCATATTTATGCATTTACTGACAGTTTGGATAAGCACACATGCACTAAGATATGTTTCCTAGGAAAAAAACCCTGTTTCACATCTGAAAATAATGAACATGATAATCCTCAAGTATTCCATAGGTTACACAAAGTCTGAAATAGGCATGCAATTTTTGAACATGAAAACATAATATGGTTTTAAAGAACTGCATGGGAGAATTTGGCATTTACAGATACCTATGACTGAGTAGCTCTTTTACTTTTGAAAATTTATTTATTGTTTTGAAATAATATCCACAAAAATACCGTGTTCCTTTTATTTATTTTACAAATATCATAAAATATTTTTGTTCAAATAATCTATTTTTCTTTTTTCCAATGGACTTTTTACAAGGGCGTGTAGTGATGAGGGGTAATGGCTTCAGACTGAAAGAGGGTAGGTTTTGATTAGATATTAGGAAAAAAATCTTTACTCTGAGTGTGATGGGGCACTGGCACAAGTTACCCAGAAAAGTTGTGTCCGTGGGGTGCCAGGTTGGATAGGGTTCTGAGCAACTTGGTCTTGTGAGAGATGTCCCTGTCCATGGCAGGGAGGGTTGGAACTCGATGATCTTTAAGACTCCTTACAACTGAAACTATTTGATAATTCTATCATTTAATATTAAAATAACCCGGAGTTCATAAATACAAAAATAAAATATATTCAGATTATTTTATTTACTTCTAAGAAGCTTTGTGTCTGTGTAAAACTACTTTCTCATTCTTCAATTCGTACCACAATGTTTCTGATTAGTTATATAAATAAAATTTTAAGCTATGTTTTGGTACTGTCTTTAGGAGAATACAGGTTTCGCGTATTTGTTTTTGCTGATGTCCTAAGCTGTCAAATGAACTAATGGTACTAAAGTATATACACGGGATTTTTTCTTTAATAGAAGAAGATGAAAAAGAACTGCCATTCATCGCTGAGTTTTGAAATAAAGATTAGTGTTTCTAGTATAATCCATATTCACAAATCTTTCTTACGGTGTGCACAAGATTTTGCTGGTAGCTCTATCAGCACAAGTTTGATTTTTTCCTTTAATTTTATTGCAAGATTCATGAGTTGAAGTTGGCTACATTTTCTGTTCTATTTCTGCATTTTTCATTATCCCACTGTCATGTACCTGACATCCTCATGCAAATGTACAGTGACCTGTTCTACTCACAGTTATTCGGAGCCAAGTAGAGTAGTTATTTAGGGTGAATGCAAAAACTGAAGTAGCATTTTGAGTCTCAATGTGAATTTTTCAACTGAAATACCACAATAACATAATGTATACTATTCATTGAGCTTCCTATTCCTTTTGTACAAAATTGGAATTCAAACTTTTAGATAATTTTAAATGTCTCTACTTTTCAGTTCTTGTGAAAAATAACAAAAATGTTTTGAGGAATTAAGTAAATATGTAATTTTTTTGGTGTACTGGTAAAAGCTAAATCACTTGGACACTTTTTCCGAACACATACTATAATCAACTTTAAGTATTTTATGCACAAAAATAACTACTTATAGACGAACTTTAGCAATTTTTTCCTTCACTGACAAAGTGAGACCCAGCTCTTCATACGTTTTCTGGCTTTTCAGTCTTGACAGAGCTATAGAGGAATTCTCATTATAATGTCTGTTATTCCAAAATGTATATAAGCTGCACACTTAGAAAAAGTTGGCATGTGCATATCTACACTAGAGTTCCTAAGCAAGACTGTGTACTCAAGGCCCAAAAAAATGTATGTATGTGAAGTGATCCCAACACATCTGTGGAGTGAATACCATGGTTCAGACTGTCCCAGACTCTAGGCATAAAGTGGGGGACAAAATAAAACACACTAAAATGGAGTTTAGTTACTACACAATAGCTATTAAAAAAAATAGCAGATAACATCCCCCTTGAGAACATCTGTATCTCAAATATTTATATTTCATTGAGTATCTGTGTTAAGTAAAATCAAATTCTGTAATCTGATTTTTCCAAAGAACCCTGGTTACTTTTTATGAATGGAGAATAAGAAAAATATTGAATAAATGAATCCATATTCTAAATGCTGGTAAATATTCTTCTTAGAGAATATATTTCCTTTTAGACTAATGTGCACATCAGGAGACAAGGATCAAATTTTCTTTCTGTCTATACTTTCTACCTGGTAGGAAACTTCCTTCAATGCTATGATGAAAATACAAGGAAGTCCTGAATTTTCCTAAAGCTTAGAAAGGATGGGCTGCTCACAACATTACACGTCCAGCTCAGGTCAATGGCATCCAGCCTTATCAAAACCCTGAACCCTAGCTGGAGAGCTAGCTGGTATAGGAGGAATAATGCTGAAGGCCTCTGTACAGGAAGAGCTAGAATATTTTGACTCTTTCATTATTACTGAAAATCTTAATAGCGCTCTGCTCTGCAGGATGCCCTAGAGACACCTCTTTTCTATCTGAAGTTGTACTAGGATTACCCCATGGTGTTTTCAACTTGTGACATACTGTGACATTAAGGCAGTTGAGGTGTAGGGAAAAAGCAAAGTTAAATTGTTTCTTTGCCCTCCTTTCTGCCATAAGGACCTTGGGAAGTCATAGCTGGTCTCTGATGTTTAATTTCTTCATCAGTAAATTGGAATGAGCTCCAGTTCTTCCTTGGCAAAGAGTTTTTTGTTCCCTGGCTGAAAAAGAAGAAACAGACGCTAATTATGTATTATGGACATATTAAAGTGCTTTAGTAGCAAGCACTCCTATGTGTGCTAGACAGACAGATTTGTATTGTATTTATTTGTAAAAATGATATCATGTTATGATTTTTAAAATCACCAAGTGAACCTGTTATTGACATGTTTCTGTCTTCATTGTATGATTTGAAAACATCTTTTTCCTATAGTGCTGTTACATTGAGGGAGATAGAGAAAAAAAAGTAATAGAATAAAACTGGCTGTAAATCACCGAGGACTCATGGACTCAGATTTCTTGTAGTGTTCTGCTATGGAGAAGAGCACAGTGGTATTGTTTTATTATCTATACTTTCAATATAACATACTATGAATACTAATGTTAAGTGGCAACAATGAACAAAAGATAAAGTGTAGGTATATAATAAGCAATAATAGAATGTGTTTGTTAGCTGTTACTTAGATCTTTTATAGAATAACTAGTTCTAATCTATATGCTAGTAATTTTTTTTAAAATGGTGTACATTCACACTGTAGTGCATTGATTCCAATTTTGTGAGCTGCTCCTGAACTAAATAATTTTTTCATTAGGCATGTATAGTGTCATGAAACTAGAAAACTCACAAGTTGTCTTTCAGAGGAAGTTTGAGCAGCAATGCAAAAACATTACAGTTCAAAAATTCCTGAAAAAAACCCTTCCTCCAAAGAAACCAAACCCTTATAATTTCAGCACATGTCACATAACAATAGTCATGGATAGCAGGTTATGTGGCAGGATAAGATATGTTACACTATGTTGTCATTAAAATTATGCCACAAAATGAAGTATAAAAGGAAAGCAAAATATTTCACAATAAACATACAGTACTTTAGATTGGACAGTCATTTGGTCTCACCTCCTGCTATATGTTAGATGAGGTTGCTCAGGACCTTCAAGATTATCCAGCCTCTCTGGAGAACCTTTCCCAGTATTTGACTGTCCTCACTGTGAATTTATCTATACATAGTCGATTTCCATTATGACAGCTTTTGACTGTTGTCTCTCGACTTTTCACTTTGCAATCCTAATAAGATTCTGGCACCATCCTCTCTCTAACTGCTAACAGATAGTTGAATGGAACAAACAGGTTGTCTCTCAGCCTTCTCCTTTCTGTGTTGAGGAAACACAGCTTCCTCAGCCTTTCTTTATTTCATGTGTTCCTCCTGCCTCTTCAATGTTCAGTTTGTCAGTCTTTCTCCTGTATTGGGGACCCCCAAGTTGGAAACAATACTGCAAGTGCAGCCTTAGAAATGCCCCACAGAGGAGCACAATGGCTCCACTTTGCTTTTGTGAAAGCTAACCACTACTGGTCTGCACCAGGACAAGCATAGCAGGAAGGCAGAAACTCACTGCTGATTCACACTCAACTTGTTGACAGCTAGGACCACCAGATCCATTCATACAAAGTTACTCCCCGTCCAGTCAACATCCACCTATATTGTGGCATGATGTTACTGCATCACAAGCATAGGACTTTTTGCTTGTATAAGTTGAATTTTATGATGTTTCTGCCAGCCCGTTCCTCCAGCTCTTGGAATTCTCTCTGAGTGACAGTGTACTAGTTACTTCCCAAATTTGTTTTCTTCTACAAACTCACTGTGGTCTTTCCCAGTCTCTAGGCCATTGCAATGGGTGGAGTGAAACACTTCACTTGTGAGAGAGAAATAGCAGTGTGTTTATTGATATAGAATAGCTATTTCTCTAAGTTTGATAATAAATGCAACAGTAGTTCAATAAGAGCCAGCGGTATGGTTGGCCTTCATTGTTTACTGTGTAGAGGACAGGGTCATGAGGTTCAGAAAGGACTTCCTTGCATTCTAAACTCTGTCTGAGGGGAGCTTAAGTGTGGCTAGATTCACATAGTACCAGTCTTGGTCAATGGTTTATGTCTAAAGGACTACATGTGCACAATCATGTGCTTTATATCACTTAGCTAAGATTTCAGAGGTTCAGCATGCTTATTAAAATCCACATACCAAGCATCTGATGAGATAAGGATTCTCTCAGCCTCGAGGAGTAAGCTTGTGAGGTGTCCCTACACAAGGGGAGATCCTGGTGTGCAGCCCACTGCTGTGCAAGAGCTGGATGGGCCCTGGACTGTACACTGATTGTGGAGTAAGATGACTGACTTGTACTCATATTTGCAAACCAGCCATATTTTGAGTTGGTACATGCTAAACTATCTCTCAACTGTTGAGCAAGACTTAATTGTTGAGCAAGATTTATGGCCCTTCACTATTGTACTGTTACCTGTAAGCGAGCTGCAGCCACCACTACAAACGTTGGTGGTTATTGCTCAAGAAGTAAAAGTGAGGGGAAGGATCACATTATCACAGTCATTGATGAAGATCTCAAACAGGATGATCCTAGTGTTAATCCCAAAGGAACACCACTCAAAAATGTGCTATTGAACTGCTGATGACTTATAAGCAATATTTTTATCAGTCCAGTGAGCTTTACCTACTTTTTCTCCATCTTTTTTAGGCTATTTCTTTGCAGTTATACTGCAGAGATTTTACAACTGACCCTGTTGCACTTGCCCACTCAGCCAGTTAACTCGATGTAGAAGACAACCATATTGAACAGGCATGATTTGCCTTTAGTGAGTCCACGCTGGTTGTTTCCAACTACCTTTTTGCTTGGAAATAACTTCCAGAAGGATTTGCTGCATTTTCTGCACAGAGAGCCTGTATTACCTTGGACCTTCTTTCCGTTATAGAAGATGGGCATAATAATTTCCTTTTCCCGGGCTACAGGGAACTCCTCTGACAGGTACAACCCTTTGAAGATGACAGAGAGGGACCTTGAAATGATATCTGAAGGGTCTCTCAGAAGAATGTCTTCAGTCTGTCCCTGTTCAATGTTTGTACAGTTTGTTAACATGATCCCTAAATTAGTATTTTCCTACTGTTAAGTTGTACTTCTTTCAGTCAGACATGGGAGGCCTGACAGCAAGTACAAACTGACACAAGTGAGAAAATTAGTATCTCTGCCTTTCATCATCAGCAATACACTTTCCTCACTAATAGCAAACCTGCATCATCTTTGGTTTCTGTTCTTGTTGTTGCCAGTGTACTTACAGAAACCCTTCCTGTTGATTTTCACATTTCCAATTTCAACTCCGAACTTTAGTTTGCCTGATTGCCTGATTCCGTCCATGCATCTCATTCCTATTTTCCTCTAGGCAAGCAATCTGAATTTCCTCCTTCCATAGGCTTCCTATTTGCATTTGAACTCCATTAGGGATTACCAGTCTGACTTCATTATAATAGGACGGACTATCCTTGTGCTTTGAGGAGTTTGTCCTTGCAATAACCAGCTCTCTTGTTTGCGTTTTTTGTTTGTTTGTTTTTTGTTTTGTTTTGGTTTTTTTGGTTGGTTTTTTGGTTGTTTTTTTTTTTTTTTGTTTTGTTTTGTTTTTTTTGTTTGTTTTTTTTTTTTTTTTTTTTTT
>VXAY01004178.1:424050-444316 GCA_013399855.1 Oxyruncus cristatus
TGGTTTGGTTTTTTTGGTTGGTTTTTTTTTTTTGTTTTTTTTTTTTTTTGGTTTTTGTTTTGGTTTGGTTTGGTTGGGTTTGGGTTTTTTTTGTTTTGGTTTGTTTTTATTGTTGTTGTTTGTTTGTTTTTCTTTTTTTTTCTTTTTCTTTTTTCCCCCTTGAAGCAGCATTGAAGGGATTCTTTCTACCAGTCCGCTGAACAAGCAAAAGTCTGATCTTCTAAATCCCACGGCTTTACTATACCTTCTCTCTTCCTCATTTTCCTGAGGATATTCAATTATATCATCTGATGGTGTTTGGAATGAAGATTGCTGCTGACAAATCACAGTACTCATTTTCATTTGGAAGTAGCACTTCTGGCAGATCTGACTTACCAACTTCTGTCCATGAAGAATCTGCATCAAAATACTGTCCTTATTGCAGCCCTGAAGTCTCCTGGTTTGCTTGTGTTCAAAGATATTGCCCTTCCAGAAGATGTTGGAATAGTTGAAGACCTCCATGATAACTTCGTATAGCAACCATGAGACTTCATGTGTTTTAATCAAAAACAGCATTAATCAAAAACTGTTTGATCAGGAGGTCAGTATCCAGTGCCTGCCAGAAAGTTTTGTTTTTCTGTCTCTCCTCAAATCCAGTTTCATAAGCAGCTGATAAGCCTGTTGCATCTTCCATAGCAGAGCTCTATGTATTTCATTAATTTATTGACATAAAGCACAAAATCCCTTTTTTCTTTCCTGACTCTTTTTCCAATATGAACCGATCCTAACATGCCACAGATTTCACTACTACATGACTGCAAATTTAGCAAGATTTGTAATAACATTAGAACTAACTTTGTTCCTAAATTATCCATCTGCCACAAAATCTGTTTGTCTCTCCTGTTTTCCATTTAATTACACTTCCCTTACCATTCTATATTTGTTGGGAATAAGAAGTCAGGTTTTGTCTCTAAAGATGAATCCAACACAGCTCCATAATGTCCTTCCCTGAGAATAAATATATACTGAATATACTTTTTGTAATTTTTTGAGGGTTATGGGTTTTGGGATTTCTTTTGGTGTTTGGCTTTTTAGTTGTTTTGGGGTTTTTTTTTGCCATTCACATATTCTCATCCTCAGACAAACTTGCCTTAGCAGCACAGTATGCTACAATGCCTTTTTACTACAAGTTATCAGCATAAATGTATTAGATTTCCTATATTCCTGTGTTCATGATTACATTTAAGTATTCTTAAAGAAGACTTGCACATTTTATTTAATATTTAGACATAAAGTGAACAATTGGCTGTAACACCATGACTTCACACACACAAATTAATTACATGTTTTTATTTGAGAGAATAGTAAGGTGAAAATACCACCCTTCCCAAGTCTCTGAAAACTTCAAAGTCAAGCCCCTTTGAGAAAATGTATATTTCTTGACCACTATAGTGATCCCTGCATGTTTTTGGTACATCCGACGTAGACTTTCCAAAGCAACTTGTCTGTGTGATTCAGCAGTTAACATGGCTAGGGGACTATTCCAAATCAACAGTTTGAATGTTGACATGTTTTAGAGAGTAAAAGAGTTTAAAAGTATCGACACAATCTAGTCTGTACCACTTGGCCTCAGGGACAGATAATGGCCATGTACACACTTACTTACCTAATACACACACATATAGTAGACAGTTCATTGTTACTTATCAATCAAATTGAGCCCCAATTTCAAAAATTCTTTATTATGTATGTGAAAAGTCTAAAGATTGTATATTTTATAAATATTGTGTGTGAATTCAGTTAATTATGTGAGAGGAATCACTCATAAGTAGGGAAGCACAAAGTAAATACAAATAAATCATGATGGCACTGCAGATAAATAATTGTTCTCACTGCTTTTCTGTCACATTCATTTATAAGACTTCTTCTTTTAGCCTTAGGTTTAGGAACATCTTATTTTTAGTCAACTTGGAGCTGTAACTTTATTTTGAGAATTAATTAAAACTACCTTATTAAAGTACTTTTTAAAATCATGTCTTATAATGTAGCATACTGATTGGAATGGTGGAAAGGTTTTATTGCCCTGATGTTAACTCTTATTGAAAGATGATTAACTGGATTTAGGATACTCTTCAGCTATTCAGATCACAGCTTTCTTTCAAGTCATTACATATTTTCCTTTTGTCAATTCAGTTTTTCCATTCCATTTATGAAACTGTACAGGCTGCCACATATTATAAATTTAATATATTCACAATATATCCTTTCCTTAAATCATAAAAGCTTTAAGTTACACTGGTGCTTAACATGACTGACATGAGTTAAAAGATATCAGGATTGGTGTGTTTTGCTTTTATTTTAAATAGAAAGCTATTGAAATGGGTACTAGTCAGGTCTCCACAAAAGAGTGAAATTAAGCGTTACCTTCTCTGTTCTAAGACATACGTACACAAAAATTTAGTGTGAAATTGTACCTATCTAAAACAGTACACTTCTTATTTTGCTTCCTATGTCTACTCAACACTTTATCTGTATTTGTTATTTTATATAGCTGTTATAGCCCATGTCTAGTTTGAGAATTCATTAGTAGTCTGTGTAGCTGCATTGCCTGGTTCATTGGAGGGACAGTATCAATTTTTCTTTTATCATCTTAACCTCTTTTACCATTCCCCTCCAGTCTTAAGGGAGAGGTGAAACAAATGTAGGGTTTTTTCCATATACATAAATTTTGTGATGCAGATCAGCAGTGTAGGGTTACATAGTCCCTCTAGATTTCCTGAAAATTACACAGGAGAGAGACTTACATTGAAAAATAAATTATTTACATTCTGACCTACCTTGACTTGGGCATCTAACAATTCAGTGTCTAACAGATTTACATCATGTGCTGGTTTTGCACTCAGTGAGATACAGTTAGCCACTTCTAGAAGGTATTTCATGTCATGTTAGGATGGGCAATAAAAACTACATTAATAGACCTCTGGACAACACCTTTATATGAAAACTCTTAGCTTTATTTTTAGAACAAACTTGAAAGTATGATTTTCTGACAAAAAGGCAATCCATACAAGTTTATAATACAGACAATAAAGTTATTTGTTTCTGGTTTTGCTTTTTTTTCCTAGGAGAATGAAATTTTAATGCAGTCTTATGAGTATTTTTAAAATCAGTGTTTGGTAATATTATTATTTTTTTTAAAAGCGTTTGGTTATTTCTTAGTTGCAGAGAATCAGAATAGGTAAAGAACTTGCCCTTCAGTGTGAATCTTCTTTAAGAACTCTTTATAACCAGTCTGGTACTTAACACAGACAAAATACCAGCAGATTTTATCATGACTACTGCTACTATCTATGACACTTTTACTGAGCAGGTTTCTGATTGCCAAATGGAGAAAGAGTGGAACTGATTGTGCTGCAAAAGGAACAGTACTAGCCATATCATCTTGCCAAAAGAGTTATCTCAGGGTAGAAAGAGAAAGATAAAAATCAAAGAGGTAGATAATACCATCTTATTAATTTGTGTGTTAGAGGAAGAAAGATCTAGAAGGCAGTCTGTGCTCCCTGAACAGTTTTTTAAAACTTGAATAGTTTTAAAAAACATAGGCTACGGAAGTGGGATTTAATTGGAGTTTGTTTATACTTTTATGCTGATAGAATTACAAATGGTATCATATCACTTACATACATTTAAGATGCGTGCATTAAGAAATTCAGAGAAGATTTAACACAAGTCTACGTGATTAGGTTCTATGCACGGTAGTAGCAGTGTGGATATCTATCTTTAATAGAAAGGCTAGATATGTTTAAACCCTCTCAAAGAGAATCATTTAGCAGTGTATGATAAATGTTATATGTTGACTAAAACCTCACATCCCTATTCCTTTAAGCATAAGACTGGAGACTACATCAAACCCTGCCTGTGTTGTCCCATATTCTCATCCTCCTGGCTGTCTACTTCTACCCTGAGCCACTTAGGTGCTCTGCCATTAACTTTTTTTATTGCAGATCTGGAGCTTGTCTTAATAATCATCTCTGACTCATGTACAGGTGTAAAAATAAGTGTTAAAAGATCATCTTGTACATTTTGAATCAGTGTCTGCATGTACTGAGAGAGAAAATGAGAAGATGACAACAGTGACAGTAGGGTTTTTTTTTTTTTGTCAGAAAACCTGTTTATGGGTATCTAATCCTGGTGGAGGTGTTTTAAACCTTCATGGCAGGAGAGGAAGAGGTGAAGTCTTAAAACCTAGTATTTTAAACATTGATATCCATATTGGCAAAAAACATTATCATACAAAGGTCTAAAATTATTTCTTTACCTCTGTAAAATGCAGATAAGTATCCTTAGCTGCTCTGTGAAAGCACAGTAAAATATCTGGATTGACATACAATCAACTCGTGTAGTATTTTTATGTCATAATTTTTTCCAAATGATATTTTAGTATATGTTGAATATGTCCAAAAGGATAATAATTTCTATATAGCAAAACGTGTGTTTTCCATGTTAAAAGTTAGGAAACTCTTACCACTGTAAAAAGTGGTTTGTCGCTAAAAAGATAGCTTCCACTCCTTTACGGAAAGGACCTTAAACCTCAACACTTGTCAGAAACAGTCAGACTTAGAATCAGGAGAATTAACTTTATTATTCTTATTCACAGTCTCCGACCTGAAAGAATATTTTTCATTGTTTTTAACAAGCTAAAGACCTAAATTTTACACCTGCACCTGAATTTTTCACCTGTATATCTACAGGACAAAAAAGAAGCTGATAGCATTTCAGATTAGAAAAATAAGAAAACCACCAGAAATTCTTTAGATAGATACGTATGATAACCATAAAAACGAATAACATGGATTATACCTTTTCTTACATTTCATCACATTTTAAATAAACAGTATGACATTCAAAAACTCCTACAAGTTATAGTAGAGGTATGGAGAGAAGATTTTACCTCTGGAGTTTGCAATATCATTAGAATATATAGATACATACAGTTCTTTATATTGTAATTGATAATCTATCTAGGAAAACCCATGCTGATGAAATCACTTGTCATTATAAAGTATTGTCTATCTATATTTTTGACACTGTACTCTTAACTTATGCCTTTTTCAGATGTTTGGTGAATCAGTCTTCCTAAGTGAGTGTATAAACTCTTTGTCAAATCAGTGGAGAAGGGTTTCACTTGTGAGCATTTCACTAGCTACTTCTTTTTTGGATTCAAAGTCATAAATCATGGTGATGAGTTTCCCCCTTAAAAAAATTACCTTTTCCTGGGACAGAATCTTTAACCACAGGGTGCTTATTTGTAATAAAAAAGATATGTTAGCCTTCAGAAACAACCACACTTCATATCTCTCCAGTCTATTAAACTCTGTATTATTTAAAGAAAGTGGCTAGTGATCACTTGAGACTGGGAGGGACTTTTCTCTATTTTCCCCCAAGTAACTCAGAATAAAAAAGATTTTGATAGAAATTCCTGCTACCTGGCACATAAGAGCATATCGAATAAGCTTTACTGCTTTTCAGTCATGAGTTTACCAGGAAAAAAAAGTTCTATTTTGACTTTCATGGAATTGTGAGTCTGGTAGTCATTCCACAGAAGTTCCTACTAAATCAGGCTCCAGCAGAGGAGATGTGGAAAACTTGTAGTCTAATGTAGGATTTAGGCATAGGATGACTAAACACTGAGATTCAGACAGTTTTCGTGTCTAATGTTAAACATTAAAGATATCTTATTGACAAACATTGAGGAATTTCAGCCCCATTCATAGTTTAAAAGACATTCTGAAGATCTCAAGACAGTTGTAGGTTGATGTAGCGGGTTGATTTTTGCTGGTTGCCAGTACCCCATCCAGCTCTCTCAGTCCCCCTCCTAAACAAGATAGGAGGAGAAAATAAAATGGAAAATCTCAGGGATTGAGACAAAGGCAGTTTAATAAGAAAAGTAAAAGCTGTGTGCAGAGGCAAATCAAGAAGGAATTTGTTCACTACTTCCCACTAGTTACTAAGTTGATGCTAAAAAAAGAAGAACGAGAAGCAAGAACAAATTCAGAGCTGTGTGAAGAGAAGAAATTTGGCTCAGAACAAGTACAGAGCCCAAAGCCAGAACTGAGAACTGGAAATAGGGCACTTGCTGCATATTCAGGTGCTGAAGAAAAGGGACCAGTTTATTCACAGTATGTAACTGAAGGTACCTTGAGAAACTCCTGCTCCACACAGGACTGGGATAACACCCTCTTTTTGTATGACACCTGCTGAGTTGCTTCCTTGGTGGGCATGAGATTTGCATGTTAGTATTATAAATAGCTGCCTTGCTTTGAACAATTTTGTGATCTACAGCGACTGAAGTTAATGGTACTCTTTAAAAAATGCCCTAAAGCATAACTGTGCTGAATCAGTGTCTTTAATGATAAATTCTATTGATTGAGAAGTGATGACATAAATAATTGCAGAGGAATTTCTCATGATTGTTCTCCCAGTACAAACTATCATCTCCACATGGTACAGTAAAATCTGTTCACTGAAAAAACATTGGGACTTTACCCAGAATTCCTTAACATCAATTATTTGCTGAAATTATGATAGGAAAATGATGTTTCTTTTCAGAACAGAAACTTATGCCTATAAAAATGCTTTCCCTTAAAAATCAGAAGTTTTCCCAAGAGGAATCCTGTATTCCACAAAGATTTGTTGCAAAACTAATAATCAATGAAGCTTATACACATAAAACTCTCCAAAGTATTGTGATAAAGAAATAAGATATTCACATCTGCCTTGCATGAGAAGTAGTTTAGCAGATGAAGCCTAAAGCAGTGTGTTTTTCACAGGGAAGATGTCAGAGTCCAAGAGAACGGCTAATATTTGCCTTTTCCAAAGTAAGCTACATGGTAAGTTTAGTGTAAGACAATTTCAATTGTGGATTGTTTCCATTTTTTTTTTTTTTTTTTTTTTTTTCTGTCTTTCTGGCTTTGAAGTTTAGAAAGATTAATCTTCGTTTCTCAGCAGCTGACTACTTAGAGTGACTAACTGGAATGACAATAGTTGCTGAAGCAGATAATATAGCTAAAAATGTGATGTATATTGGCTTGGATTCTAGACCATGTGTTGCATTTCTTTTATTCTCTGGACTGAAAGAACAATTAGATTCTTCATATGAACAGTGCAAAATTGTGATGTGTAGTGTATGAAGGTCAGCAAGTTTGATTCAGCTGGCAATATAAACAAATAAGCAAACAAATAGAAAAATAAAAAAAACCAAATCAGAGTTCCTTGATAAAACTTGCTCTGTAAACTTTTAAATTAGCAATCAAAAATTATCTTTTTCCAGGACGGAAAAGGAAAAAAAAAAAAAAACAATCCTGTCTATAGTAGGAATGATGGAATTAGATGAACTTTAAGGGCCTTTCCAACTCAAGCCATTCTGTAACTCTATGATTCTATGATAGTTTCTAAACTATATACGTGATATAAACCATATACACTATATAAACAAAGACCTATACAAATTAACTCATATATGTTTATTTTAAGGTTTTGGCTGCATAGCATTGGAATTAATTTATGTGTTTTCCAATCATAATGATGAGAACCCCTCTCACAGTAGTATTGTCACCTGAAGTAAAATGTCTAAAACCCCACACAATCTCTCTTTTGTAAAATTAATTTATCCTATACAAGTGTATAGGATAAAATATATAGGATAAAACGGTTTATCCTATACAATTTTATAGGAAGTAATTTACTTTGATGTTTGGTATAACAACAGATATTTTTTAGTTGTTTTCCTTGCCCACATATGTCCCTTTTTTCACCTTTTACTTGAAAAACTACCTTGGAACAGATACTTCATTTTGATACAAGGCACATGATTTTGGTACAAAACAAAAATTTCCTTAGAGCTGAACCTGGAAATGTAGAAATCATGCTGACTTCAGGTAAGAAGAGCCATTTGCCCTCATCCCCAGCTTTCAGAGACCAAGAAAACTGGTTCTTCTACTGATTATTTTATCACCAATTTTTTCAAATTTTGGTACTGCTCTCTAACCTTTCAAAAGTATCAATACACTACAAGCAGCAGAAAACAAAACTAAACAAAAACCTAACAAACTAAAAAACTATTTATCCCAAAGAGAATGATGGAATCATAGAATCACAGAGTCATAGAATGGTTTGGGTTGGAAGGGACCTTGAAGATCAGCCAGTTCCAACCTCTCTGTCATGGGCAGGGATACCTTCCACTAGACCAAGAAGGAAAGAAAATGAGAGTGTTATCCTTATAAAATACAGTTTTCAAGTCCTGCAATCAAAAAATTCTATTGATTTAGTTTTTAAAACCAGACTACAGGATGAGAAAAAAAACATAAGCCATTTGTCAAATGCATGTTTTAAAGAACTTCTTAAAACATGTAAATCACATAAACATCAAGTGGTCTTTCTGCTGGCATGCCATTTCACTCCCCTGCTAGCTGTTTCCCTCTATCTATATCATCTATCTCTCTGTCAAAAAAAAGCTTCGCAAAATTATTGAGCCAAGGGCCTCAGAGATGAATAAAGGACCAGAGCATCTGGCATACGAGGAGAAGTTGAGAGAACAGGGACAGTTTAACCCAGAGAAGAGAAGGCCCAGAGAGATCTTATCAATGCATATCTTATCAGTGCGTACTGACCTTATGGAGTCAGCAAAAAACATGGAGCTGGGATCTTCTTACTGCCCATGAATGGGACAAGAGGAAATGTCACATAAATTTAAAGTAATGAAATTCTGTTATCTTTTTTTTTTTTTGTTGTGATGATCCTCAAACACTGAAAGAGGTTTCCTAGAGAGGTTGTGGGATCACCACCCCTATAAATATTCAAAACAGGAATGGACATGGTCTTGCTGTGCCAACCCTGGTTTTAGAAGGTGCTTGGACTATAATCTGCAGTGCAGTCTGCAAAAGTGCCATCCAGCCTCAGAGACTTTGTGATTCTGTGATTCTGTCATTTGGTAAATCTTATTTGCAAAACTGTTTGTCCAATTCAATACCTCTTGTTCTGTTTATTTGTTTGTTTTCTTGCTTGTTGCAAACATTTGGAGACAAATTTTGCTCTATACAAACATTTCAGAAAGAGCTTTAATTAATAGAAGTACAGAGACTGATGTGCAAATGAGTGTTCTTGTGTTTGATTACACATTCTTGAGTGCAATTATGGGTATTCACTTCAAAAGTGCTATCATAGCCCTCCATAATGTATATTCATGTCCACTGGCACAACTCCTATTTCAAATCTTTGAGCAGATCTAATCAGCCCAAAGTTAAAAGAAAAATTTTCTCCCTACGTGTGAAGCCCATCATCATTACCAGAATCCAATCCTTAAACCCATAACTGTATCAATTATACAACAAACTACAGTTTAGTCATGTTCTCCATCTGCTGCTTGGAGAGATGAGTCCTCTCCTGCTCCAGTATGGGGTTCCTAACACAGCAGACAGTTCTCCACGAACTTCTCCAACATGTGCTCATCCCATGGTCAACAGTTCTTCACGGATTGCTGCAAAGTGGGTTAATTTTACATGTGTGCAGTCCTTCAGGCACAGGCTGCTCCAACATGGGTCCCCCACAGGGCCACAAGTCCTACCAGGAAAACCTGCTCCAGTGTGGTCTCTTCTCTCCATGGGTCAGCAGGTCCCAGTATGGACCTCCCACAGGATCACAGCCTCCTTCGGACACCCACCTGCTCTGGGGTGGGTCTCCTCCACAGGCTGCAGGTGGGTTTCTGCACCCCAGTGGTCTTCCATGGGCTGCAGGGGCACAGCTGCTACATCATGGGCTGCACCACAGGTTGCCAGGGAACCTCAACTCTGGCATCTGGAACACCTCATCCTCCTTCCCCACTGACCTTGGTGTCTGAACAGTTTTTCACATGTTCTCACTCCACTCTTCTCTGGCTGTAATTTTCATCTGTGCAATAACTTTTTTCTTCCTTTTTAAATATGCTATCACAAAGGTGTTGCTATCATGCCTGATTGGCTTGGCCTTGGCCAGTGGCAGGTCTGTCCTGGAGCCAGCTGGCATTGGCTCTACCAGATATGGGCGAAGCTTTTGGCACCCTCTCACAAGCCACCCCTATAGTCCGCCCACTACCAAAACCTGGTCACACAAACCCAGTATAGGAAATAGTATGAGTACACTCCAACAAAGACTGAGTAAGCAAATCTAATCAATGTTCAGCAAAACTCAAGGAAGAGACCTGTCGCTTTTGAACAACTGATTTACATTTGATGCAAAACATTAGAAGCAAAGAAGTGTTAGTATTTTGGAATTATCTCTGTAGAAATTACTTCAACTGCTAGGAAAATATGGAAAAAAAGGCAAATTTGAAAATTGTTTTGTAAAAACCTTTAATTTACCTGCAGGGTACGGGTAAAATTACCTTAAAACACATACCGTTTTAATAAGCAGAATTCCTGTGCAATTATTATGGACTAGCTAGTGATGTATAGAGGCATAACAAGAACAAGTCAAATTGGAGTCATTTGTGGTTTTCTCATTTCTTGCATCTACTTAACGACCTATGTACTGATCATGAGTGTGATAGTGGCTACTTTGGTAATACTCCATCAACAAATGAAGATGTCTCCATTAAATCTCAGTCTAAAGACCATATATATTATGGTCTTAAGCTCTGTCAGGGGAGGTTTAGTTTAGATATTAGGAAGAAGTTCTTTCCAGAGAAGGTAATCAGGCATTGGAATGGGCTGCCCAGGAAGGTGGTGGGTTCTACATCCCTGGAGGTTTTTAAGATGAGACTGGATGTGGCACTTAGTGCCATGGTCTAGTAACCACAGTGGTAGTGGATCAAGGATTGGACTTGATGATCTCAGAGATCCTTTCCAACCCATCTGATTCTGTGACAGTCTTTTCAGTCTGTAATGAGAAATTAATTCATATGGGTTAGTAAAAACAGCTGTAGCAGGAGTGACTAACATATATTATAGTGTTGCCCACAATAGAGTATTTAACTGTAAAATTAAAATACAAAAAGATGTGCTCTTACATTCGTGTGTAGCTGAATTCTACAGTTTTGAATGACTGCTTATTTTCAATGAAGTATTATTTCCTCTTTAGTTGAAGACTTTGTTTAAAAGGGCATGGTTGGTAGTGCCTTAAACCATGAAAATTTTAAAACGCTTTTGATATGTATTTGTTGTACATTTAAGAGGGAAATAAACATTTGTCCTCTTCCTTGATTTCAAGACAACAATTACATTGAATATCTGAAAATGTGAGCACTTTACTACAATCAGGTAAGTTACATCTCCCTTCACTAAAGAGTATCATTTGGATCTCATAATGCTAATGTTAACTTCCAGATAACTATTCTATTACTTAATTTAAAATCACAATGGATGTTCCCTTCTAACTGCTGTCCAACTCATTTGCTGCACAGCTGCAAAGTGAAATCTGAATAGGTCATCTAATCTTTCAAGCGTTGAAAACCTACATGAGACAGAAGGTGAGTGCCTTTCTTCCTTCTGCATAAGTACCTGGGATAGAGATGAAAAGCCAATATAAGAAAAATTTTAATCTTTAACTCAACAAAGTTTTGGAAACTCTTTGAAAACTCAAGGTAAGATTAAATTCACTTCCTCCTTAAAACAAAAAAATATAGTATCTGCGTTGGTTTCTCTTAGCTTCCTTCATAGTCAATGGAAAGAAGTGGTTACTTTTAGAGAGCAATTAATCTCATTCTGAGACAAGAAACTGTAGTAGGTCAGACGGATCACCTTTAAGGATTCATGAGACTACTCTGTTATACAGTTCTGTGGCTATAAAGAGAAACTGTAAAGTCGTCTTAGAGTTTATGGTTAGATGGCTAAAGTTAAGTAAGATTAATCCTAGCCTTAGTATCTAGAGTTTTGTATGCTTCCCACGTGGGTCCAAAGCATGATGCAACAAACACAGCCCCAACATGATGAGTACAGTCTACATTTTTTCCAATACTGACCTAATTTTTAGATTATGTTTTTGCTATTTATGGAGAGCAGGTCATTAAAATTATTGGAGGAGAAAACAATAAGAGTATCAAACCACAAAGATTTATCCCCATGCCTCTCTGGTTGCACCATATATTAGAACTGCCTTAACAACAGATACACAAAATTGCTGAGTTGCAGCTCTGACCTGTGCTGGTAAGAGCAATGTACAACTCCCACTCTGTGTAATTCACCTTAGTTAGAGAGTTGCTCTTCTTTGTCTGAGAATTTTAGTAAGGAGATTATAGGATGGAAATACAGAAATAATTTTAAAATAAAAGGGAGAAGTTAATAAATTCAGAATGGATAGAGAGTACTGGTGAACCTGTGACTTTGTTTTTAATGACTTGATACAAAATTTAAATAACAGTTTAATATATACTATTCAAATAAGATGCCTGGTGAATAAGTTGCCAAGAGACTTTGCTTACCCTTGCATTTATTTTTTATTTCATTTCTCATCTTGATTAGAACAAATTCTTTAATATTCAAGGCATTTCAATCAGCAAAGAGTATGGTATATTATTAATAGTTTGAGAACACTGTTAAAAAGACTTCTAAAAGAAACAGGCATAATTTCCTTTTAAAAAATAATACTCAGACTTTTTTTAAAAAAAGCAATTTGCTGACTATAAAAGGTAGTACTAGAGGTCACCATATTGCATACAATATTTCAAAAGAATGCCCATGCACCCACTGCATGAACAGAAAAGTTATTGATTGTTTTGCTTGGATGGGTGTAGATTAAAAATGTATGATAATAACGTTCACTAAAAAACACAAACAAGTGCTTTTACTGAGGTTTCTCAGACATTTGGAAATTCATCCAGTTTATGCAAGGTTAGTGCCAAATTTTATTATGAAAGGTCCTTGGTCCATCTTAATTTTCCTCATTCAAACTCTGAAAATTGCCACAGCTTCCTGAAAGGTTAGAAACATCAAATATAGTGGTTATTCTCTTTCTTATGGAACAGAAAGCATTCCCTAATTAGTTCTCTTGACTCATTTTGTCTTTGTCAGGGCCATAAAGGAGCTATAGGCTTTACTGCTTGTGTCCAGCCTCACCAAGGACCTCCCCACACCCTACCCATGGATCCAGGAGCCCCCCGTCAGCTTAGCCCAAGGCCATCAGCCCCAGCATCAGCAATGCCACAGGAGTGTTGGTCTCCAGCTCTACCACAGCCTGCTTCATGATAGAATCCTTTGATCTGAACTCCAACCCTTGGGCTGAGTTTCTGGTCACATCTCAACCACCACTGTCCCTACAGACCTGCCTGGTCTCCATAAGACCCAGTCCTAGCTGTGGCCTATGGATTGGCTTTCCAGCTTGACCTTAGACCTGCCTCTTCACTGGGTATCCTTATAATCCAGACTCTTGTTTGGATGTGACCGTCTTCTCTGAGTGTACCCTGCCCACCTCACTGGGTCTGGTGGAGCAGGGTCTGCTGGTCCTGGCATTTCACCCTGGATGCCTGACTCATCTTCCCTGACAGTGTATCAGCAGTACCAATGTTCAGTGCTGATCATATTAGGATGAAGAAATTTTATGTTGGCTTTCAAGATACACTAAGAAACAAAGGGCTGCCTTACACCCTTGTAGGGACACCACCAGGAAATTCAAAATAACACATTCCCAAGATTCTCAGGGGAGAATTCAACAGAGAGTATAGAAATGAAGTAAAATGCCTTTGGTATTCCTATTATACTTTCTTTATTTGAAAAATGGATTAATAAATGACAATTTCCAGACAGTCAAATCCTCTTTGGAAATGTTCTTGTTCCAGTGACACAGAATAACACATCAATAACAGTTTATATTCTTGAAGGAAATCCATAAACATTACTAAGCAAATACAAGATGCAAACAAAAAATGCTAAAAAGGATTGTATGGACTTTATTCAAAATTCAGAGAAAAATTGGACTGGAAATATGACCTTGTATTCTTCTAAATCTTTTTTGTATTAGTATGTAGACAATACATGATGCGAAAATTTTCACCAACTGGATTCCCAGAAAGCCACAGAATAAAGAAATAAATTTTAAATTCTACAATTGAATTAGCATATACTTCCCATCAGATCTATTATGTACATCCTCTTTATGGCTTAACAGATCTTAAAGCTGGTTTCTATTTTCTGTTCCCCTGGCAAAGGTGCCTCTTTTTCTACAATCCAACCATTAGGTAGTCATCATATATAACAATTAGTTTCCCCCCACCAGGGATAAAATATTAATTTAAGATTGTGGTACAATACCATGTGCTAGACATGTAAATTTCTTGGCTTTGTGTTATTTTTCATCTACTCTGACAATCTCTTCAAAGGAAATATAAGAACTTCCTGCACTTTCTACTTTTAAAAAATACAGAGATAATTGATTTAGGTCATAAAAGTCAGCGAATTAAGAACACCAACCAAGAAAACAACTCTTGGTGATTTATAAATTAATGTGTGCCTTACTGACCATTAAAAACTATGAACCTTGCTTTTAGCCTGTTTATAAGGTTGTTGTGAGGTTGAACACAACAAAGTTGATGTATCTGTAATCTACAGTGGGTCTAATAATCCCTCATCCTACTTGTGTCTAGGCATTAACCTATGACATGACCTGAGATGCAGCCCTCATCAATGCCAACTGTCTGGCAGGTACACTACATCTATTCTTTACAGATGAACAGAGATTTACAATGTTTAATACAAATCCTGCAACTTTTGTATTTATATTCCTTATGTTAATGTGGGCAATCTTTTGACTCATAATGTTGAGCTCAAATACATTTTCTTCTGAGCTCCTAAATTCCTAAAAGATTAAACCAAAAGGGATTTGTCCATCACAGCAAATTACATATTTAATATGATAGACAAATGGAATTTACTAGGATATACTGATTTTTAAAAGCTTTTGGCTCCATAAATCAGGTTTTCTGGTTTTGAGACTAATGTAATACAGGATAACTGATAAAATATTGCCATGTCTTTGTTCCTGTTAGTATATGAAAGCAAAATGTAATTGCCATAAACCATGAAATACAATAGCAATTTAAACCTCTAGTGATTTCTTTTCTTTCACCATTTCCTTGATTTTATTGCTTTTATTATTCAACAAAGTTTGGAGTGGAACTGAAATTCTGGTTGAAGTGCAGTAAAGCAGAGTCCTTCAAATCTCAGAGAGTGTATGGATGAAAATGAGGGGCTGGGGGGAGACAAGGATGGGAGACATGGGGCAACACAGCTTAAGAAAATGTGCCTCCCAGACTCCTCTTCAGCTATTAAAGACCTGCAATCAAAGTGGGGAAAAATCCTCTCCAGATCATGACCCTCAGTAGCAGGTGCAGCGAACCAATTGCAGAAAAGGAGTTTCTATGTAAACTAATGCAGTACATAATACTCAGGAGAGGAATGTTGAAGGCAATGAAGGAAAAATGTTGGTGAGCTGCAAATGAAGGTATAGAATGGAATTGCATAGGAAAGTGTGTGATCTCTTACCTTCATGACTTGTGCTAGGAAACAAGCCTGAAAGATGCCAGTAATTGTATTTTTGTATGTGGAGTTTGACTTGTTTTATTATCAGAGACTGAAATTAATCAGGAAGGGAAAAAGTATGTAAGTTCAGAGCAATGACAGAAAAATTGAATTTTACTCTTCTCCCTGTCAATTGTATCACTGAATTTGTAATTAAAGCTTGAAGAGTTTCCCCCTTTATTTCTCTAGGTTTCTCGAGAACAGGGTAAAAAAAGAGGTGGACTTGAACTACACAGTTCGTTGTCTCCTGCTACTTGCACTAGAACTGTTCATTCAGGCCAAAACTCTTTGTTTGAATCATCTCAGGCTTCACCAACTTTCAGTAAATCTAAGACCCAGCACAGAAACAATCTGCAAATGGACCTTCAAATCTGAACCTGTGACTTTTGTGTAACAACTCCCCTTGCAGCAGTGAAGAAGATAGAACAGATATAATGCAGTCTGCACTTTCTTGAGATCTGTCTCAGCTTGCAAGGTTGTTAGCAGCTTGAAATGGAGGCCACTCTGCTGATTGTGTTCTTCTGGAACACAGCAGCCCAAAGAAACAAATTCTAAAGATGGATTGTAGCATAACTCCCCATATGAACATTTTTTTTTTTTCATCTCGTGCATCTTGTCTGCTTAACCTGCTTGTTGTAGTGCTCGGTCAGGTACTTAACACATATCTGAGAGAGTTCATCCAAGGTTTCTGGGTCCAACACTCCAGGCTGTAAATTCTTCATAATTGTGAAAGCTCCACTGCCTTTTCCTAACATTTCTATATTTTTCTAGAGCTCCTAATTCTCCTGCAATATAGGTTTACAGATTGTGCTAACTAAATTCTAGATTTATTTGTCCTTTTGGGGAATGTAACATAAGTAAAGGAACACAGAGACTTTGAAAGGCTGTCTTAAAAAATTTTCCATCCTATTTTATACAGGAAAAAAATACGATTATTTGTAATAAATATACACTATTCATGTCTCAACACTTAAATTAATTTCTGCCTTCTGTTGAACCACTCTTTTGGACAATAGCAAGTTATCTAGGTTTTTGGGTTTTTTTGTTCTTTTTTTTTTTTTTTTTCTGGATTCTTTATACTTTCTTCTTTGACTTGTATCACACAATATAGTTTTTCTGCCCACTCGCTATTCTCCCTTCCATCTGTAGCAACATTCTTTCCATTCTGCTTCTCTAAATGCAACTTGTGAGTGATGTCTTTTACAGTTTCCAGGACTCTTAACAAAAAAAGTCCTTGATGGTTCATCCTCCCTATGTCAACTCATGTGATTTGGTCTCTTTCTTTTTCCTTGACAGAGCTATTAATACACCAGTGTATGTCCACACAGAAGACCTGTGGAGGCCACAGGTACCTGAGCTGCATAGTTGTCCATTAGACGTGTATTTCTTGCGCACTGTGAATATCTCCAGGCAGAAAAAAAATGCTAAAATAAATAATTAAACTAAGAAAGTTTATATTTAGTAATACTGGATTTTTTAACAAATCAGATTTTATAAAGCTTAGATTTATTTTTAATTTTAGAGGATAGACTATTTGACAAAGTAAAATATCATCCACTATTTCTTACTCGCAACTGCTTCCAGATTTGATTGGGTTTTCTTTCACCCTTAAATTGGAGGTTTTCATAGTCTGAATAAGGTTCGAACATTTCCATACAACAAAACAAAGAAATGCTTTAGAAAGTAGCAATAAGACCACACCAGAATATAGGTGATGATTACTATAAATCAATTATGTCAGCCAGGAAACAAAGATTTGAGGAAGAAAAGCTCCTATAGACAAACCCAGAAACAACATTTTATTTTCTGGATTCACTTTCAATAGGTTATATTCAATCTAGATGCAAGATTTCCTGTCATATTCTAAAACATACCTGGTTCTGCCCCCCCAAAATAAATCAGTTTTTTAAAATGGAGATTCAGAATAATGGGAGAAGTTTGTGATGCTCAAAAAGCATTGGTTTTTTGTAGTATATAAGTCAATAAGTTCAGTGAACAGAATTCAGGGAAAAAACCCAACACTGCTATTCTGTACATTAAGCATATTTGGCTTAGGTCAGTACCAGCTGTCCTTGGAGAAGATCCAGCTTCTGTAGAAAGCAATGTTACAAGATGTAGTGCTGTTTCAAGGTCTTTGAAAAAAAAAAAAGTGAAAAAAACTAGTCCTCCTTCTTTCTCCTTTCCCTTTCAGAAAAAAAAAAAAACAAAACACCCTTCACCTTCATGTTTTAACTTAAGAAAAACTGTAATTTCCTTAATGACTGTATTACTTCCAGAGTCCACTACTGATGATATAACAGGTAGTTAGTCTACAGTACTGGGACCTTATTTCTAAAGACCTCCTGGTCAATTAGTCTCAGGACCATTATATTTTTGATGTCTCTTCTGATGGGACAGGGAAAACTTCATTTCCTCTCACAGATCTAATACTCTGAATCTGATACTGATATTTCTGGTGTTAATTCTGTCTCATAAACCCCACAGTCATTCAAATGTCACTGAGTGCATCATGAGTCTCAAAGGATGAGAAGGCAGGAATGCATTGCTGTTCTTGGATTGTAATGGCTACCTACAAGGATCTGAACTTCACAGGCATCCAGTCCCATCATACTCAGCAAATCAGTTCAGATACTCATGGCTGAAACTGACAGCAAGTATCTAATTCAAACTAGGTTTTCTTCTAACTTGCAACTGTCTAATAAATTAAATCATTATTTTGTGTCACTTTGGTATACTAGGTGCTACTTAAGTCCAGGTGGACAGCAACCACAGTCTTTCCCTCATCCACTGCCATAGAGGAAGATCAGGTTAGTCAAACAGAACCTGCCTGTCATAAACCCTTTCTGGCTGAGCCTGATTTCCTGGTTGTTCTGCATATGCTGCATGAAGGCACTTAAGATGATCTGTTCCATGACCTTCCCTGGCACTGAGGTCAGGCTGACAGGCCTGCAGTTGTCTTTATCCTCCTGGTCTTTCTTGTAGGTGGGTTTACTAACTTCCAGCCAGTTGTGATCTGGCCATTATCCAGGACTGTTGATAAATGAGGGAGGGTGGCTTGGCGAGCTCTTTAGCCAGCTCCTTCAGTGCCCTTGGGTGGATGCCACCCAGCCTCACAGACTAGTGTGTCCCAGTGCTCTAGAAGTTCACTGACCATTTATACTTGGATTCATCTTTTTGCCTCTAATTTCCCATACTTCTTTGCCCTCAGCTCATACTGGTCTTCCTTTTTCATTTGTCCAGTTTTATCCTGGTGAGATTCACTGTAAGAACCATGATCTAAGTTTTCTCCTTTGATAGCCATAGAGAATATTCCAGCTGGAATATAAAAATATTCCTTTTGTTCCTCTGATCCTCTCTTTGTGTTTGCTGTGATTTGGTATTTATCATATAAACTAATAGCATGTAAGGTATAGAATATTTTATGCCTAACAGTATCACAGAATCATAGAGTACCAGGTTGGAAGGGAAGCTCAAGGATTATCTTGGCATAAGCACAGCCTAAACAAGATGGCTCAGCACCCTGTCCAGTTGAATCCTAAAAGAGTCCAATGTTCAGGAATCCATCACTTCCTTGGGGAGATTATTCCAATGTTTGATTGTTCTCATGGAGAAAAATTTTCCTCTTATGTCTAATCTGAATGTCCCGAGGAGTAACTGGTACCTATTACCTCTACTCCTTTCTATGGGACTTCTAGTGAACAGGGAGTCTCCATCTTCTCTGTAGCCATTCTTTAAAGTTACACGTGCTCTGTCAATGATATGACACCATGACATAACATACGAGGAATAGTGAGTCAAACATGCCCAGGATCATTTTCTGGTGCACAGTTCATCTGGTATGGAATGCTGAATCTACATACCATCATGTATTTTTGCTACCCAGAACACTGTGGTTGCATAAAAACAGTATATTGGAAAAGTATCATGTAACTCTCTCTGGGGATTATGCGGGACTGTTCCGGCTGGCCTGTGTCAAAACTGTGCCAAAATACAATTCTAACAAATTCACGATATGGATCACCAGTTCTAGTTTCAGGAACAAATTCAGGCACTGTTCAATATCCTAATATAACTGCAACATATATTTTGTGAGAAAATGTTTGTCTATAAAACCAAGGGACAATTCAGGACTGCCAATGTTAATTATAGAAAACCACATTTCATTATAAGATACAGACAAACAGGAAAACTCTGAGGATTAAATTGCATGTGCACAGATTTCACTGCCTCCTGTGATACTAGGTACATACAACACTGGCCCAGTCCTAATGGAGGTTTCCTCTCATACTGTTGGCTTGTTTAGGTAGATCCACATTCCTAGCTTTTGTGGATGCCTTGCTTTGTGTCATGGGTTTAGCAGCCCCATCCCCCACCTTCCCCCCCCACAGTTGAAAATAGTTAATTCTAGGTAGATTTCCAGAGCAAAGCCAATCACAAGTTTTAGGAACGCCTCTGCAAATGACATATTTAAGAAAAAACGGAAAAAAAACCTGTTGCGCAGAAGAAATTCCAACCCAGAGAAGAGCGAGTGGAACAAGAGACAGCAATGTAGCCTCCAAGGTCAGTGTAGCAGAAGCAGGGAGGAGAGGCCCAGAGGGGCCCCCTCTCCCCCTCCAGCAGGGGAAAAGACTTAAAAATGGAAACCCCTGCCACCTGTGGAAGATTAGCTGGGGTGAGAGACTCTCTTGCAGCTCATGAGAGAGCCTGTGCCCGAGCAGAGGAGTGCACGGAGGAAGCTGTAACTC
>VXAY01004178.1:451997-500536 GCA_013399855.1 Oxyruncus cristatus
GAGTGACGTAAACATACAAACCCACTTTTACAAACTGTTTAGACTTCCTATGCCCTGAGATTATGAGAGTCTCAGTAATAATAGAAAGAATGAAGGATATGAAAAATGGTAGACATGAAAATTGTAGGGATTTCATACAAGTCCATTACTATTAGTTTGATTTGCTATTCCCTCCTTTGATAATTCTATCACATGCGTTTTTGGGGGGATTGTTTTGGTCTGTTTTTTTTCTACAGTCTTTACTGTCTGCTACAAATCACAAAATTAAAAGACTCAAAAATCAACAAAGCAAGTAAAGAAACAAAGATTACAGAGAAATATGACTCATTTTGTAGATTTAAATGGCATTCAAATACATGTATTAAACTTAAATATATTAATACCTGCATTTTACAAATTTCTTTGCACAAGCATAAATCTTCCTTTCAGAACATGCCTGGAGTTTTCTGTTGATAAATAGAAAACTGTTGGTAGTGAAGAACTGTGAAATTGTCACCAGGAGAGGAGATGACCTTGTTGAGAGTGAACAGTTGAAAATATAACAATGAAGGAACAACTTCTCTTCATATTCAGAATAAAATAAAGTGGACACCTCAGCCACTGGATTTTCTTTAATTATAAAAAATCTTTTGATTTGCCTCCCTTTGAGATAAGAATTTAACAAATTATTAACAGTGGTCATGCAGGTCCTAGTTGTTAACAGTACTAAGTGCACATTACATTCTAAATTCAGTCTGCTTCCTCCAAAAACAGCAAAGGATAAGCAGAACTATTGGTTCAGATAGGTTTGGTTGTATATATAAAAGTTTCACACTTCCAAATTCTGCCCCACATATAAGGACTCAGTCACTCAGTTACATTGGTATTTATTTGTTGATGAACATTTGCAACTACAAAGGAGTTGCTTTAGAGGCTACTGATTATACCAAGGCTTGTGTCTCATTTTTATCAAGAATTGCCAAAAATCTTAGAGTATTAGAAGACTTCATTTCATCACCTGGAAATCCTCTGAGAAGTGGTGTAACCACTAGACCTTAACAGAACTCAGTAATTGAGAACAGGGATGAATACCTCAGTTCTGTTCTTCTGTCAACACTGAGAGCTATAGTAAGTTTGGAATACTTTACATTCAGCTTTGTAAATTGGGTATGATGCCATTTAGTCAGGTTTATGATGATTGATCCAAACATAATGACCAGTCAATAAGATAACCAGGAATGAATTGCAAGTTGTAGAGGAAGGTCTAGTCAAGGTCTGACTTTTAACTTGCAGCTATTATAATAACATGAAGCTAGCAAAAGTCTGAATCAATAGCATATTAACTATGTCCTATATCTAATTACAAATATAGGAAATCATAGGCAAACCCAACTATAGTAAATGTGATATAGCTTATTCATCTATGTTCACTGTTCTGCTTACAAAGAAAGGCAGTGGAGTTTTAGCACTGTGTGGGTGTGACCAATTTGTTCATTCCGTACCACTCATGTCATCGCTGGAGGTGTGGTTTGGACAGGAAAAGCTGGGGTCTGGAATGATAAGTGTGCCATCTTGCCTGGCTCTGTCCAGTGGTAAGGTGATGGGATCAGCCCCTGCAGACCTAGCCTCTCTGCCAGCCTCTCTGCTCTGCCACCACTGATTCCCTATTTGTTCCTTCATGTTGCTGCTCCAAGACATGGCGCTGAAGGACAGCAGCAACGAGCCCAAGATGCCACTCCAAGAAAAGTGGTGACAAATCTGAGCACACCGGGATGCACACCCTGCTCTGAGAAAAATGCCAGTGGTGCATCTGAGCTCAGAAGAGCAGAGCAGAAGCAGCTGCGGGAGGAACGGAGAAACTGTGGATTGGGAGCAGCAGCAGGGAACAAAATGGCAGTGGACATAGACACAAGGAGCCAAGCCAAGCCAAATACTGCCAACACAGCTGAGCACAGCAGTATGGAAAAGTGGGCAGCATGATGCAGACAATCTACCTTTTTGGGATTTATCTGTCATGCTTTCCATTGTATCAGGATCAGGGATGGGAAACGTTAGCCACAGGAGCTCCCCCTGCTGTATTGCCTTTGTTCCTGAATACCATGTGGCACAGGGCGCTGGAATGGTCACCATATTGCCTTCATCTGGAGACCATGTGAGTGTGAGTTATGAGAAGCATCCACCAACTTGGGATTTTTTGTTCCTGGTGGTCAACACCCTTTTGTGGGTAAAACCCCTTCTCTTTTGTATAGCTTTGCTATTAATACTGCTGTTGTTATTGTGTGTGTCTCATTCCATTGTTTTATGCCTTTAGTAAGCTGTTATTTCAATCCATAATCTCTGCTTTATTGTCCCTCCATTACCAGAAGGGGCGGGGAAAAAGGAGTGGTTTATTTGGAGTTTAGGCCCCTAACGGTGTTAAAACCAGCACGCTCATGTATCAGCTACCCTAAAGAAGATAAAAAAATGCATCTGGATGTTGTTAAAGAGTAGTTAGTTATCTGACATGTTATCTTTTGCTGTTGACTACACAGACAATTTTAAGATGTCTTGTTTATACACCTATATTTTTATTCAAAATATATGGCCTTAGCTGGTGTATTTTTTTATCACTGCAGTATAATAGTCTGCACGTGGTTGTACTTAGGTTTGATTTTGGTGTGGTTTTTTCCCCCTAAAGAATGCTATTATTTGAGCTGTTCTGGGGGAAAAAAAGGTTTGAAAACTTTTAATTAACTTCCACCCCAAATAGTAAGCAAAAGAGCATGTAATATAAATTTCATAATTTCATAAAATACCATTCTTTTGATTTATTTTTTAAGTAAATGCAAAATCAACTCCTCTTCATTTAAACTACTAGAAAAATACATGTTGATTCATTCTGTTGAATTTTTCCTGTGAGGTTGATGTTTGGGTGAAATGCCCTTTCTCAGAAGGTTTCTGCTGGAAGCTCAATTATCAGACATCACATAATAAATAATTTCAGTATGTATAAATAAACATGTTATAATTGGGTGTAGTATAATAGCAAAACTGTTACTGTGGATTCATAACCTATGCAGATCTATGCTGCATCACGTAGTCCCAGATAGAGATATTAAAGCTACCCCTGCACAAGCTGGATTTGGAACTAGAAGCGATACTGTTGTGCCAACATTATGCTGTGCCAGAGCCAAATAATTCTGTTAGGAGGTTGCTCTGATGCCAAGACCCAAGTGTGTATCTGATATTGCATAGTCCTTTATATACATACTAGGTTGTTTGGACATTCCTCACATAGTGCTGCGTTGTGTGGTGTAGGAATACATGAATGTCCTTGTTTACTATGCAAAACACAATGGATCTCAATATGCAGGATTTGGTGTTTATTCCTGTACTGTTATGAAAACACATTATGCAAATACTCATTATATGGCATCAAGATTTCACAGTGTCTAGAGCTAAAATTGTTGCAGCTCTTCTTCAATGAAAGGTTGGTACTACTCCAGGCTAGAGGGTTTGTTGTTTTTTTTCACTTCAAAAGTGCAACTGAGGTGCATGTAAACATAGGAAAAAGCCAAACTACCTAACCCTGGTAGTTCTGGCAGTCTACCCATGACAACATAGATGTCAAAGTGAGTGCACTGTGAAATACTGGATAAGTATTCAGAGGATAATGTCTGATGCATTATAGTCCTAAGGTGCAGAAGTTACACTTGTTCAAGGAAATTAAGAAGGTAAGGCAGTTATTCTTGTATACTAGTGCTGTTAGTGTCTAAGCTGACTGCTTTCAAGAGACCTCGTATTTGACTACAGAAGCTGCAGTTGCACATTTAAACAGCAATGTGCTTGTACAGAGTTAGTGATTTTATGTACATGCCTTAATTATAAAATTAGCCCTGTTCTTGTTAATAAGGAAACATTTGTTTCTCCATATCAGAGAAAAAAAAAAAAAAACCAAACAACCCCCCCAAAAACAAACAAAAAGAACCCAAACAAAAAAACCCAAACAAACAAAACCAAACAAAAAACAACCAACCAAACAAACAAACAAAAAAAACGCAAAAAATCATTTAATGGAGTTCTTGCCTTCTCTGAATATACCTATGTTCTCTTTTCCATAGTATCTTGATTCCGTGTGTTGTTGATCCTTCAAGCTGTTAAACTCTGACTGCATAATTATTGTCTCTATATATATCAGTACATATACTGCATATACACTCTAAATAGATCATGTGAGAAAGCAAGTACCATTAAGACAAAAAATTGTAAAATCCAATCTAGAGTATACATACCTCAGACTTGCAGTTGGCCCCTTTCTTACTAATATTGAAAATACACCAGAAACTTCTATATTTAATGGAAGGAAATAAGTTATAGTATGTTTCTTTTACTTTGGACTTCATCCATACCCTAAAAAGAGTACAGTTCCATACCTGTATCACTGCAACAGTAACTGTAATGTGTGACATTAGTTAAAGAAAACTAAGGCACTAACAGGGTATGTGCTATCTGAGCGTCAAAAAGGATCCAGACCTTTTGCATGGTGGAGCCATCTACAGCTTTGTTTCATACTTTTCCAACTATATCTTTAAGGTCTGATATATCTATGGGATCAATAACAAAATTTTGCTCAGTTCTAGAGACTGACTAAATACCATTACTTGTTCAGATTTCAATAGGATAGAACAATCTTTGTGTGTGCACCAAGTTTTAAGATCTTGTGCTTGAATATCTTGTTAAGCAATTTTGCCTAGATACAGCATGAAATATGTGATCTCTTTTTACGGTAATAAGAACGGTGATCTTTCAAATTAGGTCCATAACAAAGATTGATACAAAGAATCACATTAAAAAGTGCCAAGTCTTTACATTCTCATTGAAGTAAGAAAATGTTTAGATTACAAATGTTGATAAAAACATTTTTATTGCAAGGTTTGGTTTACTTTCTATCATTTCGTCTCTCAGAAAAGTAACAGGAAAAATAGATTTCACTGCACTTTAGTCTTTTCTTAGTAAAATATTTCTTCTTGTTGGACTTTTACTTCATTCTTATAATTTCTTGGACGTAAGGAACATAGATACAGAAGCTGGTGCATTATTTAATATGGTTAATTTAAGAAAAATAATTTTTCCACATCCAGTAGTGTAAGGAATATATAGACTAGGGAACCAAAAAATAAGTTTGGAAAACTTTTTTTCTGCAATGACCCTTCATTTCCAAGTGTCTTGTGCTATCTCAGTTTGCTCCATTTGCAATTTATAATCAGGATTGCTCTTGGAGCTTTGTAGAAACCCATACTGACAACTCTGCAATAATTGCCTTTTTAATTTCCTTGAATACATGGAACTTTAGCATTTTTGAACCATATGTGAGGAACCCTATCACAACTAAAAAAATCTTCAGGACATGTTGACATCTCTGGAGAAGTACCTTAGATCCTAATCCTGATTTCTGCAACTATTCAGCGACGCAGTAGCAATTACATAAGTCAGTGCCTACCTTGCATCAGTAGAGAAAATGTGACAGACTAGTGAAAAAGAAAATAAGCAATTTCAGTTATACATGAAAGCACATATAAATTAAATATAGTCCAGTAGAGAAATATATATCAAATAGTAACTTATTTGTTTGTAGCATATACCGTGTTCCTACGCACATATCTTTCTGGGTTTATTTATCGTCAATAGCCCCTCAATAATCTGGGGCAAGGGAAGGGTAAGCACTGCAGACTACTTTCCTTCAAATACATGATTTTCTTGGTGATGGAGTGGACAGAGTGAGAAATGGGCCAGGGGAATGGACAGAGTGGGGAATTTTAAATTTTAGATAAAGTTTAATAGGCAATAGTTTTCCTGTTCCACATGGATTACGGAGATGTGAACATTTGGGGTTCCCATTAAAATTATAAGAACCTTGAGTATTATAAGTGGTGCTTCTCTCTTTAGAAAAGACAGAATTAGGCAAATGGTTTCATCTAATGTTTTGAAAATATTTTAATTTTTCTCCTTTTTTTTGACTTGTCAATTATAACCAATATTTTAAAAGGTGGTTTCCTTAAAATGAAATTTTTTTTTTTCCATTTGCAAGACATTAAAATGTGGTGCTTCAATAATTTAAAACTTTCTTTAAAAAAGCTTTTGAAATGTAAAATTCTTTTAAACAGTCTTTTCCTCATAAAGTGTTACAATTTCAATAAGTGAATATATATGAGGAAGGATGGGACACTTCTTTCAAAAATATGGTAAATTTTGCAACCTGATTCTAAAAGCACTGCTAATCTACATCTCTGCAGCATGTGAAGGGGCATTTTCAGAGCTAGGTTAAAAATGACATTATGATTAAGGCATGAGGCTGTGACTGAGAAGACTAGTAAACACGGGAGTTTAACTACCAGCTTCCTCTGTGATGTCTGGTAATCTAGTTGTTCTCTGTTTCAGTCAGCTCTTTGAATGAAACAGATTTACATTTCAGAGGTGTTGTAAGGATAAAGATATTAATGACGAGCTGCTGTGGTGATGAAGGTTCTGTAAGTAGCCACAAAAAAAATACTGAATGTACTTGGATGGCAGTTCATTCAACAATTAATGAAAAGGTGTATTTCCTTGAATATAACTATGGTGGAACTATTCAATGCAGTATTATGTGTTCAGTATTATAATATTATTTATTAAGATATAATTTTTATCTTTAAAATTAAATACTCTCTGCAAATTTGCCCTTTGTGTCCTTAGCTCTCCTCTTAAACACTGTTCGAAGGAGTATTTTATACACCTCAATATTTAAGTTTCTTTGGGCTTTAGAAAAAATATGGAAGTCCTTTAAAATCTTTGAAGTACTAAAATGATATGCAAAATCAACATCATTGTGTGATTCAGATGGATATATATAGATCAGCACTATTCTACCTCCCTTAGAATTCAATGTTCTCAAAAATCAGTTTTATATTTACATTTCTATATAGGTAAAAATGCATACATATGACATATAAATACAGGTTAAATACATAATTAGACATATGAAATATCAAATAGGTGATTTGAAAATAACATATACATTCTAAATATATTATGCTAAATATTCTCAGTTCTCAACCTTTCTGCTTTGACTGAAGATAAGAGTAGTGTTGACCCTCAGAGCATAGGTGCTTTTATTTTGAAGTCTTCTGCTGCTTCAAACCAAGTTATTTAGAAAAAAAAAATTTAAAAGTAGGCATCTTCATCAAAAGTAAGACAAAAAGTAGATTTATGCATCAACATATGAAAATTATTATTCACAGTCCTTAATGTAATAAGGACATAACTGATGGCTGACTATAGCCCATAGGTACAATGCTAGTCAAAGGTATAAACTGCTATGTGTTCTAAAGTAGTCATGCATTGTTTCTTACCTTCAGACTTGATTGTTTTACTTACCCTTCACTGTCATCTTTTATATGTAATGTGCAATGTAGCCTGAAAGTTAAGGCTTATTGCCTTAACTATCACACTTAAACTTTTATCTACTTACACTCATTCTAATTCATTTTATCATATTATATAATGAATAAGAATAATTTGAAATCATTAAAACCAAAATTTTTTCCCCCACACACAATTTTCCAGTGATTAAAAGATATGGTAGTAAGTTTTCATTTCTGTATGTAAGCATTTCTTAATTCTACAAGGTTGGGAGACCACTGAATTTCATGATCCTTAGAGGTGCCTTCTGTTCCTAACTATTCTGCAATTCTGCAATTCCTTCTCGTAGAAACACTCTGCTTTTTGGGTCACGGTATTTCCCATCATCCTTGGTCTCACCATCTTCCCTAATTCCACAGTGGAATCATCTGCAGAAACTGCTACCGGGTTAGTGTATTATCAAGCATTCTTTTGCTTCAGAGAGGCTAGATATGACCCAGAGACAACATGAATATTAGATTGTAAAACTTAATCCCTGTAAATGGTGACATTTATGGTTGTGCTTAATGTATTTCATCAGTTAGAAACAGTAAACTCATCTCTATATCTCAGCATTTTTCAGTTTCCACAGATTCCAAAATGAAACCTGCCACCAAATACTGAGAAAAAAAAAAATCTTTCGTGCAAATACAGCAAATTGCTCTTATCTGTAACAATCAAAGTTGGATACATGGTTTCCCTACTGAAATTATTTATTCAATAAAATCCACAAAATCATAACCAAGGGCTCTCATTATTAAACTCTCTTCATTAAGCATTTGCATTTTATGGCCTAAAAATGTTTTCAGCTGAATTTGCATAAAACGACGACACATATGGGGCTAGTCAAGTTGATCTAGGTTGAAAAAAAAACCATCACACATCAAAAACCACAACATTCCTTATGGCTGATCAGCAAATAGTTTTCCAAGGCCTGTATTCTTCTGGAAGAAGGCATTCTTAGATGTAATTTAATATCATACTTCATTGAAGTTTAAAAAATTCCAAACTACATTGGTTTTAACTTTGCATTTTTCTATCAGCATGTATATAGCTTGATTTTTCTCCCAATCCTTTTATTGTCTGCTGCCTTGCCAAATAGCTTGTAGTTTTTTGGATAGTTCCTTCAGGTTTTACCTTCCTTATTCTTTCCTCCGACCTTTTACTTCAGACTCTTCTCAACCCGTTTCTCAAGCAGGTATCCTAACTAACTGTTCAGCCTTACACTTCACACTTTTTCCTCTCATCTGAGAGAAAACATGACATGGTAGTAGCCAACAATATTCTGTCAGTGACTCAGTTATTGCTCTCTGTGAGAATGTGCTCTCTAATTTTGTGTCATTGAATTAAACAAAAAAGATTACTTTCATATGTAACAATGTTGGGGTTTCAACCAAATCTTTGATAGTTAGCTCTGAATGGCCTGCACTCTGGAAATATGATTGTGTAGATGTTTTTCCACTTTATTTATTCTACTTTATTTTTAATTATACTTTGCCCCTGTTAAAATATTCTGTGTTCCTTAACTGAAGAGAACTTCTTAGTAAAAAAAAATCATATAGCAATAAAAATAAAACTCAAGTAAATGTCCTGCAACCAAAATAACTATTGTTATAAAATTATCAAATTGAATTTGAAAATATAATCTAAATTTTACACGTAGAAATCACAGTTTCATTTTTTTGTTATTGGTGATAAATTGCAAAAATTGTGTTTAATTTTCCAGAGGTCAAGAACAAAGAATGTGTCATTCATAACTTCCACTTCAGTTGTCTCTAACCTGCACCTCAAATATGTACAATTAGAAGTTTTCTTATGGTTGTCAAGGAGTTGTAAGTTGACAAAACTCAAAAGGTAACTTCAGACAACAAATAACTTCTTAGGCACAAAAAGAGATTGATTTCATGAAATAAGTTTTACATCCTGAATGGCCTTTTAGGCCCAGTGATATTTTATTTTGAGCATCATAATTCCGCCCTTTCACTCTGATGGGCTCTGACCAACTATGCTATACAACTCTCGCATGCACAAGGACTTTCCTGGCTTAGAAATCTCTCTGACTACACTGACCTCCTTTACCTGAGACAACTTTGAAATTTATTAAATCAGTTACTCGTGGCCCAGTAAAAAGTCTGATTAGTCAAAGCCACAAAATTACAAAGACGTGCTATGACACAAACTGTTTCTTTTTCCATAAATAACACTGTAGCTGGTTGCTATTGGGCCTGAAGATTGAAATTGCTGCTAATACAAACTTTTATGTACATGTGAGTTGTTTGGACGCAGGGAAGAGGATGTCTGCACCACTGAGCTTGGTGTCATCTGCAAATTTCCTGAAGGTGCTCTTGATCCATTTATCTGCATAATTAATGAATATGTTAAGTAAAGCTGGTCCCCATATCACACCCTGAGGGACACCACTTGTCACTGATGTCCATTGTGACTATGTGCGCCAGTGCAGAACAGAGCAGTACGATTACCTCCTTTGACCAACTGGTCATGCTGTGTCTGATGTACCCGAGAGAACGGTTTGTTCTCCTGGCTGCCATCAACCAGGAACCCCAGGTTCCTTTCCACGGTGCTAGTCTCCAGCCTCTCGTTCCCCAGTCTGTATGTACACCCAGGATTACCCTGTTACAAGGTGCAGAACCTCAGAATAGAGTCAAAATCATTAAGGTTGGAAAAGACCTCCAAGATAAAGTCCAACCTTAGACTGAATACTACCTTCTAAACCAGACCATAGGACTAAGTCTGACTAAGCATTAAGCATAGCACTTCAAGTGAACACTTCCCGAGATGGTGACTCAAGCTCTATGGGCAACTTATTCCAACACCTAATCACTCTTTCATTGAATTTTTTTTCTAAAATCTAATCTGTACTTCCCCTTGTGCAACTTGAGGTCATTTTTCTCTTGTAATATCCTTTGCTGTCTTGGAGAAGAGACCAATCGTCATCTGAGCCTTGTTTTCTCCAGGACAAAAAACCCCAGCTCCCTTAGCCACACCTCATAAGACTTGTTCTCCAGACCTTTCACCAGCTTCACTGCCCTTCTCTGGACTTGCTCCAGCACCTCAATGTCTTTCTTGTAGTGAGGGGCCCAAAACTGAACACAGCACTTGAGGTGTGGCCTCACCAGTGCCGAGTGCAGAGGGACACTAACTTTCCCAGTCCTGCTAGCCACAATTTTTTTGATACAGGATAATATTGGCCTTCTTGGACATCTGGGCACACTGCTCTCTCATGTTCAGCCAGCTATTGACCAGTACTCCCAGCTCCTTTTCTGCTAGGCTGCTTTCCAGCCCCTCTTCCCCAAAGCTGTAGCAATGCATGGGGTTGTTATGGCTCAAGTGTAGGACCAGCACATTGCCTTATTGAACTTGATACTGTTGACCTTAGCCCATTAATCCAGGCTGTCCAGATCCCTCTGCAGAGCCTTCCTACCCACCAGCAGATCTGCACTCAGGCCCAAATTAGTGTCATCTGCAAACTGATTGAGGGTAAACTTCAAACAGTTGACCATTAAATGATGTTGAGTCAAAAGATGATCAGGAAGTACCTTGTCTCTGCTGTGTTCCCAGGAATCGGTTTATGTGTATATAATGACCTTGCATAAATTTCTTGTTTGTAAGTTTGTAATTGCAATGCCCTGTATTTCACAGATATGTTGTTATAGTAACTGCATTCAAAGGAAAAATTAAATGGGGGAGAGTCGAGTATCTATCTTAGAAAAAAAAAAATAAAAGCAGATCTCTTTCTGTGTGTGACTGAGAAGACATGGGATTAACAAATAGGAATGGCAAGGAAAGGATAGAAAGAGATAGGATGTGCTATGTCAACAAAAGAAATGCTGATTCAGGAAGGAAAAGGTTTTAGAAAACTAGGTGGGCAGTAGACTAGACCCTAAGGCAAAACTAATTTGCCTGAGTGACACTGGTACAGCAGAAAATGCAACCTGACATTGACCTTGTCAGTATTGCAGTCACAATATTTCACAAGGAAAAAAAAATCCTTGAAATATGGATTTCAGTAGAGTGAAAACACATGATATCCCTCCACATGGTGCAAATATCTTCTTTTTCTACACAAACTAGACATGAGAAACAAAGGGGATTTCCAATTTTCACTTGCTTCAGTTTTCTACTTTCTTTATAAGAGTGGAGAATCGATGAATACACTTTTAGGATGTTTTTTCAAGGTTTTTCTATAGCAGAGGCTTAGGCAAGATTTGTCAGTGCTAAGTAATCTCCCACATCTATTTTTTAGTGTTCTCTTGTAGGGATGTAAATTTTTACCTTTTCTTATTCCCGTACTACAATCATGAAATAATTTTCAAATAGAACAAATGGAAAAAAAAACAAACAACAAAAATGACAACAACAAAATAAAATAAAAACCAACAACAAAGTCCCCAGAATCTTCAAGAATCTTCAGCATAAAGATGCAGTACTCTGACAGCATTACCACTGCAATGAGAATGAGACACTGACTATAAAGCTGAACATTATTGCTGTATTGGACACTGAGAAAGGATAAGCATTCTTCTTGCAAATGAGGTTGTGATAGTACAAGATAGTAAGGACTATTCCTCTGCAGTCACTTTGTTCTCCTGTCTTTGCTTCTTCTCCACAAACCTTTTCAAAATGTCACGTTGTAAGGAAATGTATTTCAGACCAAGACACTCAGAACACAGTTAGTTATGTAAGCTCTTCGTGGAGTTGACAAATACAGCAAGAACAGATTTGCTCCCATTGCTCACACAGCGATGCTTTGAGGCTCAAAGAGAAGAATTGTAATTGGGAAATAGCTCCAGAGGCCCGACTTTGTACTCCTTCTTGGATGGCATTGTCATTAGATACTTGATATGACAAGTCAATTTCTTCTTCATATCAGCATACAGGGTTGTACATTAAAAGAACAAATTGGGGGAAAGGAGGTGGGATTTTTTTTGTTTGCTTTTTTTTGTTGTGTTATTTCATGGTGCAGCTACTGACACTTTACAGATGTCATATTTCCTGTTTGAATCACCTGAAGATCCCATCTCAGTAATGTCTAGAATCTGCCTGTTTCAAATAGAGATGGGAAAGCTCTTCATTTCTAGACAATGGAAGGACAGCTTGTCCATGAGGAAAGAGTTCGATGAGGAAAGGTTTTAACTTTATTCACCTTTCTTTTGTTTCGTTTGCTTTACTGGTGCTAAGGTGGCAACCCTTTATGGCAACCCTTTGTGAATAAGAACATTTATTTGCCTACTAAAATTAGGTTTTCCTAATTAGGTTATTTTTTCATTTTGTAGGTCTTTGCTTTATTACAAGCTAACTCTGAAAGTAATGGGCTTCATTTAAATCTATTCTTTGTCCAAAGCCTTTGGTAGTTTAGTTACTTTTCTCTGTTGCTATTGCCATCAACTCTGAACCTTTAGGTGACTGCATTTCATATGACGTAGCTCATACTCCCTTAGTCTATTTGTCACTGAAACTTAAGCTTTAAGGCAGAGAACTGTGCTTAATACCGCATTTTTTCTCAGACAAAATGCCACCAGTTAATGGAGATTTAGTTTGAAAACTGCCAGATTAAGGAATCAGAAATCTCAAGGGGGCAAATCATCACAATTTCTACCACAGATACAGTCAATGGTTCAGGGGGACTCAGGTTATGGACTTGTAACAAAAGTAAGTGTTTGTGAACACACCAATGTTTAATTAATCTTGTCTATAGTTAAATATCTTTAATATGACCATACATAACTGAGCTAGCTAAACACAACCAGCTAGATCACTTTGTAAACAAAACAGAGACATGCACTTCTCATATTGATGAGATTCATCTCATCCTGATACAAATAGCTAAAACAGGAAGATGAAAAACTGCCTATTTCCCTCCTTTAGCTAAGATTGGGATGTTCAACTTAGATGTTGATAGATATTTACTGTAGAGATCTCAGACAGGATTCATTTCTGTAATATGATACCTTATTTTAGGTCTTTATCTGTAGAAGTCTATGTATGAGACGATGTCTAGGCTACCATGGTTCCATAACAGTCAATGGAAAATTTAATATAATTATTAAAACATAGAAAATAAGCAATAAACATTTCATATTTATTTCAGTTGTCCTCAGACACACATAGTCCTTTGTTTTGTTCTTGTGTATGTGGAGCGCAGGTCACACTAGTAATATTTGTTTGGACTGGTAGCTGGAAGCCACATTTGATACATTAGAGATCTAAAATGTGCAGATGTTTTTGTGCAAGCTTTCAGGAAAAATAGGTAAAGAGGAGAGGAGGGTTAGTACTTTACACTAAGAAGTATATAGAATGTACAGGATAGGTGATGAACCAGTCAAGAGCTAATGATAAGGATTAGAGGACAGAACAACATTGCTACTGCTTTGGTAAATGCCTGATACAGACTACATGATCAAGAAGAAGCAGATGAAGCCTTCTTTAGATATCTCAAAGAAGTCCCCCAATTGTCAGCCCTGGTGCTTAATAAGAGACTTCAAACACTTTGATATTTACTGATCTGGCAACAAGGCTAGGCAGGAAGAACTGATCAGAGACATGAAAGCCAAGGAAGATCTTTACTGCAGTAACTGTGAGATAATAGAGTTTAAGGTCTTGAGATAAATAAGCCAAACAAATAGTAGAAACACAGGACTGTGTTTCAGGAGAGTAGATTTTGGCTTAGTCAAGGATCTGATTGGCAGGGTTCCATGGGAGACCTTCCCTGAGGACAAGGGGTCAAAGAGGGATTGTTGATCATCAAAGAAAGTCTTCTCAGACCAGAAAAGTTGTCTGTTTCAATGGTCAGAAAATCAAGAAAGCATGGCAGAAATACAGCCTGGATGCACAGAAAGAAAATATAGAGTAAATGGAAGCAGTAGACATTTCTTGAATCTGTACAGTTGGAGTTAGGAACGCCAATGGTCAACTGGAGTGGAAAATAGCAATGAATGTGAAGACATGGGACTTTGAGACCGTGGACATGGAAAAGAATGAGGCAGCTAGTGCATTTCCCATTTTTACCACGTTGTTTTACAACGGTGGGAATGAAGCACTGCTTCTTTTAGAGTAAGACACAATCAGAGAGAACTTAGAGCAGTTGAACATACAGATGTCCATGGGACCAGAAGAGATTCAAAGCTGATGAGTGAGCTGGCTGATGTAGTTGCAACTGTTCTTTGGAGATGGTGATCTCTGAAAAGCAAATATTGTTAGGGGAAGTTTCTGCTGTTTCAAAAAAGGTTAAGGTGGGCTAACTTTGGCTGGTCCATAGATGCCCGCCAAGCTGCTCTATCACTTCCCCTCCTCAGTAGGACAGAGGGACAAAATGGGGATCACTTTCCAGTTACCATCATGAACAAAATAGATTCAGCTTGGGATAATGAGAAATAAGAGCAAATGTAAAAACACCTGTCCCCATCTTTTCTTTCCTCACAGGTTCAGCTTCACACCTGACTCTTCTACCTTCTCTCCTGCTGAGCAGCACAGGGAGATAAATAATGGGGCTTGCATTCAGTTTATGATATTTTTTCTCTGCTACTCCTTCCTTCGTACACTCTTCCCCTGCTCCAGTGTGGGGTCCCTTGCACAGGATACAGTCATTCATGATCTGCTTCAATACAGACTGCTCCATGGTGGGTTCCCTTACAGAGCCACAAATCCTGTCAGTAAATGTGCTCCAGCATGGGCTCCTCTCCAGGAACCACAGTTCCTGCCAGGAGCCTGTCTGTCATTTGCTCCTTTAGTAGGATGCTCTGCTCTGAATGTGACAAAACAGCTTGAACAGTGCCCTATTTTGCACAGCTCTCGGTGGTGAACTGGGACTAGGAGTCACACTGCTTTTGGTATTGAATCATGCTAAAACCAGTCTGACTCATTAACCTCAAAGCTAAACATCCTGATAGTGAGGTGAATGTGTCGAAGATATGGTAAAGTATCCTTATCTAAAAATGCTAAGCTGACACAGCTGACCGGGAGACATATGACTGACAGTCAAACACTATAAAACTCCACTCCCACTTTAAAACAGCAGGTTCTTCTAACACACCTGTTTTTGGAGTGTGTGTGGAGATTCCTCCTTTGGGTTGGGACACGCCTCACGGTTACTCCTCTGTTGTCTTCTCATAGAAACCACCCCTGCAGGTCCCCCGTTGCTAAAACTTTATGTTAACGTCACAGTCACCCACCTACAGGTCAATAAGTCCCACATCTGTCCCTGGGAAGGTAATGGAGGAAATCTTTCTAAGAGCAATTTTCAGACATATGAAGAACAAGGGGGTGATTGGAAACAATCAGCATGGATTTACGTAGAAAAAATTGTGCATCAGTAACCACCATAGTCTTTTATGGGGAGATTTCTGGTGGCATGGATAAGAGTGGGCTGGAAATCAGAATTAAGGAGTAGTAATCAGAAGGTAGAAAGTCCAACTGGTGGTCAGTTAACAGTGTTTTCCCTCAAGTATTAATAATGGGGACAAACTGTTTTTATTAATGCTGTGTTGGATGGGATGAGTGTACACCAGGGAGATAAAACCAAATTTGTGGGAGTAGTCAATATGGGAGGGCATGACTGTTATTCAGAGGGACCTGGAAAGGCTAGAAAAATGGAGTGACAGGAACCTTGTGAAATTTAATAAAAATAGACTTGGGATGTAATAACTGTATGCAATGGGACAGCAACTAGATGACATCTTTTCAATGAGGACAAATACAATATCTTTGAGAAATGTAACTTTTTTAAAGACTGACAAAGTTCTAAAGAAGCTGTTAAAACAAACCCAAAACAAACACAATGGAAAAATCTAAGAAGTCATATATGAAATATTAAGTCATTATTCATAAAAAATGGTAGCAACATAGGAAGTTATCCCCTAAAACATTTTGTTTATTTAGCATTTGGGGTAAAATGGTGAGGCATTTAATTAAATCAGTTAAGAGAAGAAAAGTGTTTTTCTTTTTTATTGATTCTAAGCAGTAAGAAGACGTCCTAAATTATCTAATTCATAAAGATGCTAAATTGGCTGTCCAATTAGTCATAGAGAAAATATCTAAATAGAAAAACATCAGCATGAGTTTGGCCAGGAATAATCATATTTAGCTGTGCATTTGAGATATGGTTACTTATACCGCTTTATTCTTTCCCTTGAGTTTGAACACTGATTAAAAAAAAAAGGCAGGATACAGGTTTCATTATTGATTTCATTGTCTCCAACTTTGCGTACAGATTTCTTTTCCCCAGTTTATAATAGCAATAATTGCCTCATTAAAAGAATTTCTGAAGGATTAAAGTAATTAAATGACTAGGCTTGATAAGCCTTTTCAACTAAGATTTTGTTTGCCAACTCATCTCCAAGAAATGCTCTTTTTTTGTTTTTTTTTTGTAGATATTTAGACTCATCTTTGAGATAGGTCAAACATTGGCTTGACTACTTGTGCCAGCACCTTCACTTCAGCAAGGGGCAAAAATGACAGAAACTCATTTCAAATACATGTAACTGCTGGCCACTGTTTCCTGATCATTCACAAAAATGGTATTTCCCAAGGCAATATATATAAGTATACTATGAGGAAATGATAATATTTTCCTTCTACTTCTCAAGTAGTTTTCTGCTTAACTGGAACTGGAATCACATAGAAACAAGCTCAAAGCTTCAAAGAGGAAACAAGGGGGAAATGGATGTATTTCCTTAAGGATGTCGTTGATAGGAATCAGTGCTGAGCAAAAGAAAGGTTTCTAAGGATGAAGGAGGAAGAACATGTCTTGTTAGTATTCTGCCTGAAACCTGAAGGTAATTATTCTGTAAGTACATATAAAATCATTTCATATCCTGAGCTGGAAGGGTTTTGATGATTCCGCAAGGATCGCCAAAACCCAGCTCTTAGCCCTGCACAGGACAATGCCAAGAGTCACATCAGATGTCTGAGAGCATTGTCCAAATTCTTCTTGAAGTCTGGCAGGCTTGATGCTGCAACCAATTCCCTGGGGAACTTGTTCCAGTGCCCAACCACCCTCTGGGTGAAAAACCTTTCCCTTATATCTAAACTAAACCCCACCTGACACAGCTTCATGCCCTTCCCTTAGGTCACCAGTGAGAAGAGATCAGTTGCTGCCCCTCCTCTACCCTAGTGAGAAAACTGTAGACTGTAAGGAGGTTTCCCCTCAGTCTGCTCTTCTCCCAGCTGAAGAAACCAAGCGACCTCAGATGCTCCTAATACAGCTTCCTCCCTAGGTCCTTCATTATCTATCTCCTTTCGATGCTCTCTAACAGCTTAATGTCTTTCCTAAATTGCAGTGCCCAAAACTGCACACAATATTCAAGGTGAGGTTGCACCAGTGCAGAGTGGGATAATCCCCTCCCTTGACTGGCTGGTGATGCTTTGCCTGATGCCCTGAGGACACGGTTGGGGGACACTCCTGGCTGCCAGGGCACTACTGACTCAGATTCAACTTGCTATGGACCAGGACTCCCAGCTCCCTTTCCACAGCACTGCTTTCCAGCATCTCATTCCCCAGTCTGTCTGTACGTCCCTGCTTGCCCCATCCCATGTGCAGAATCCAGCACTTATCCTTGTTGAACTTCATCTGGCTGGTGATTGCCCAGTCCTCTAATTTGTCAAGGTCTCTCTACAGGGCTTCTCTGCCTTCAAGGCAGTCAACAGCTCCTACCAGCTTTGTATCATCTGCAAACTTGCTTAGTATCCCTTCCAGTCCTGCATGCAAGTCATTTATGAAGATGTTGAAGAGCACAGGGCCCAAGATGGAGCCCTGTGGAACCCCACTGGTGACAGGTCACCAGTCTGATGTTACCCCATTCACCGTTACCCTCTGTGCTCGACCCGTGAGCCAACTCCTCACCCACCACATGATGTGTTTATCCAGATATGTGTTGGACATTTTGTCCAGAAGGATCCTGTGAGAGACAGTATTGAAAGCTTTACTGAAATCCAAAACCATTACATCAACTGGCCTCCCTTGATGAACTAGGTGGGTTACCTTGTCATCAAAGGAAATCAGGTTTGATAAGCAGGACCTTCTTCTCATGAAGCCATGCTGGCTGTGACCAATGACTGTATTGTTGCTGAGGTGTTTTTCAATACCTCACAGAATAATCTTCTCCGTAACTACCAATCACTGAAGTGAAACCAACAGCCCTGTAGTGTCCTGGGTCATCCTTGCCCTCCTTGAAAATCAGGACAACATTCGTCACCTACCAGTCAACTGAGATCTCTCCAGATTCCCACAGCTTTTCAAAAATTATTGAGGGAGGCCTCACAAAGGCATCAGCCAGCTCTTTGAATATTTTCGTATGAATTCCATCAGGCCCCATAGACTTATAAGGATCCAGCTAGAGCAGTAGATCCTACACCAGTTCGGGGTCGACTGGGAGTTTATCATTCACACAGCCACAGTCTTCCAGCTCAGGGCACTAGGACCCCATTAGCCTAGTGTTGAAGACAGAGGAAAAGAAAGCATTAAAAACTTCTGCCTTATGTCTGACCCTGTTTTTAGGGTGACCATCCTCATCCTGTAAAGGGCCAGTGATATTTCTATACTGTCTACTGCCATTAATATATTGTAAAAAACCTCTTTTTATTGTCCCTCACATTTCTGGCCAGCTTCAACTACAGTGGAGCTTTGGCCACATGAATTTTCTCCTTACAGTGACAAGCAGTATCTCTATATTCCTCTCATGTCACATGACCTTGCTTCCACTGGGCAAACGCCTTCTGGTTTTTTGCCTTATTTCCAAAAGAAGATCCCTGCTCAGCCAAGCCAAACTTCTGCCTTTCCTGCTTGACTTCCAAATTTGGGAGTTGCCTCCTTCTGTACCCCTAGGAGGTGATGTTTAACTTCAGCACTGTCGGACCCCAGCATCTGCAAAAAGATTATCCCAGGGGACCTTACTCAGTAGTCCCCTGAGCCTAACCCTAACCCTGAAGTCTGCTCTCCTTGTGTCCACAGCTGAGGTTTTGCTGGTACTTTCTTCCTCTGAACAGATTTTTTAAACTAGATCACTTCATGGTCACTGTGGCCAAGAAGGTCACCAATCTCCACTTCACTCACAAGACCCTCTCCACTGACAAAGCAAGGAGGTTGTTTTTCCTAGTTGACTCCCTTAGTACCTGTACCCTGAAGTTATCTTAGAGGTGTTTTAGGAATCTTATAGACCTGTTTGATGCCAGCTGTGTGGTGTTCCCAATTAATATCCAGTAAGCTGAAGTCCCCCATAAGGACAAGGCCAGTTGATTTCAATGTATTCCTTACTTCTTCAAAGAATTACTCATTGACGTCGTTGTCCTGGCTACGTTATGTATAGTAGACTCCTGTATATATATGATTCCTGTACCATATTTACAGGTTATTGTTCTTGATTTCAAAGAAAAATAAATCTTCAACCTCAGATTTAGGTTGTTTATTTTTAACAGAGGATATCTTTTGTTCTTTTTATACATATACCCTTAGATCTCAGAAAAAAATTGCAGAAACAATGCGTGTGCATACATTCTATTATGAATAACAGTAAGTTTTGAATTATACCAGTTTATTCATGATGAAAACTGTATAGCATTTTTCAACAAATATATTTCTATTAAAAAATAAGAAAGCACATGAACATTTATTCTGTTCATTCCAGGGGCAGATAACAAAGCAATACGATTCTCTAGTTGCCTTTAAAAATCCCAGCAGTATTTACTTTTCCCAAACAAATAAAGATTGGGTGTAGTATAACTATGAATTTGTATGACAGCTACATAGCCTAAAGGGTCTGAGCACTAGCTACAAGCAGTGAATAAGGAGGAAATTTCAAAAAATTAATTTTTTTCTTGGAAGGATATAGAGATTTTTTTTCTACTTGTTCTGTTTATTAGGTGGTCACATACGTTGCTGAAATAGGAAATTCTGAGTTGTAGACTAAACTCTTGGAGAGTGCAGTGGCTCCTGCCATGCTTTCCTTTCCATGGAAACTAGGTCAGGGTAGAAAAGATGGTCCTGTGCCCAGATCTCATTCAATATACAATTAAGAGTCAGTAAACTATGAGAATAAAACAGACAAGCCTAAGCATGCCCTTCCAGAAAGCAGGTGGAACTGAGCACACGGAAAGAAATTTGAAATTGGAAGAGGGAAAAACAAACATGAAAATTAGCTAGATTTTTTTTAATAAATTAATTATAAAAGATAAAAATAATTCGAAAGAGAAAGGCCCAGAAAAACTGGCTATCAGTGTTTGAAGTCTTTGACATAATCCTCCTGGATTTTACAAGTCTTTTACATCTGCTTATAATTTTTTCATTAATAGCTTACTTTGAACTTAGGTATTGGTTAAGTACTGGTGTTTAGTAACTTTAAAACCCCATACACAAAGTCCTGACAGATCTCAGGACAGTTAGTCAGTTGCAAAATCTGCCAAATTAATTGATAAAATGTTCTGCTTGACACAGGTAGTAAGTACATCGTGCCTCAGAAATTTGTTGTACGCTTCTCTCACGTTATATGTAAATAATTTTAAAACACCAGGTGGACCAGTAAAAAGTAGGTAATATACAATGTTATGTGTAGAAGAAAAGACACAAGAAAAAGTAATGAGGGGTTTTTAATCCTTCAATAAAACCATGTTCACCTCTCTGTTCTGGATTTTTCTTCCAAAGCCTCCTAGGAACAGCTGCAGCCTGAAATGAAAGGGCATCACAGGTGGCCCTTCCTGCTGGGTCAGTCAGAGAGAGAGGCAACTACAACTCTGTCCCATTAATTGATGAGTAAAAATATGCAGGTAGAGGTCCCCACAAGAGAAGTACATTCTCCCTGCTCTGTTGTGGGTTTTTTTTGGTGTGGGGTTTTTTTTGTTTGTTTTTTTTTTTAATGGGATTTGCTCTTAATATAGATTTTGGCATGCGACCTTTGGGAACCAGAGCTAAGAAAGGTAACGGGGAGTTGGGTGAAAGGGAGCTAATCCTTCATTATGCCCTCCCAGAAACCTGCAACTAGGTGCTTAGTCTATTTGTGTTAACATTAACCTCTAATGTCGTATTGTCTTTGAGGTCCCATAACTTGCATTTTATTTTGAGAGGTTTTTTTCACTTGACTAGATATGAAATTATATAGCTATATTTTATCCCTTTGCAAATTAATTGTATTTCTGGTAATAAGGTGAAAACTTAAGCACTAATATGAGTGCTAATGTAAGAAATGTTTGTGGACAGATAAATATGTTTTTTAATTAAGAAAAACAGATAACTATCGATATGTATTCTGTTATGAAAAATTCCCAAAGATATAATCACAGAAAAAAGGAGGAATTAATTTGGCTAAGCATATACATTAAGAGTGTGAATGCCTGCACCTGAGCTAATCACTTCAGGCTCCCTAGTAGTCAAAGAAGAGAAACAGGCGCTTCTAGGTCACTATTCTTATCCTAAAATAGGCATCTGAAGTAGGTCGGATGAACTGCACCCTGAGAGTGCCTATTATTCTCGACTAACTATAAAGGGAGCACTGGCTGATTAATTCAGATTCAATGTAGATGTTTAAGGAAGATGAGGTGAATCCCATTCAGGGAATCCAGCATGACTATTTAGAGACCAACAGCAAGAAGTGAGAGTTCTTGTTTTCCAGATGTATAGATTCCAAGATAGCTGCATATATCTAGACACTGACTTTAGGTCCCTAAGTAATTTAGGCATTTTGGAATATTTAATCTTATTTCATGCTTTATTTTCTTTTTGCTCTGAGAAACCACCATCAACCTTTTATTACTGTATTTCAGTCTAATGATCCATGACTTGTATTCTCTTTCATTAATAAAGATGAAAGCCTTCCCCAACCTTAACAGACTTTTATGAATAAAAACCTAACAAAGCAAATCAATTCTCCTTTTCATTTATTAAAAATGTCCTGTACTACCAATAGCTTGGGAAATATAACAATAAAGGCAGATCTGCTGTTAGACTCACCAGTGTAACTTGATTTCAGCAGGAGTGCTATGAACATTTTATCAAATGAACATCTGAGTTTAAAATCAAGCCAAAATGGCTTGGATTTTCTCTTCCAAATTTATGTGGAGAAATAATGGAGTCCAAACATATTTCTCCTCCTTAAATGTGACTCTGTTTCAGTACTGAAAATACTGTCTTATTTAAGAAATTGTTGGTTCAAATGTGAGAACAAAACAGTAGATAATAGAAAAGGAATGTTAATGAAAAATGTTTTAAAGCAGATATTAGCAATATCTTAACTACATCATACCACTCAGACCCTTATCCTCTTGAAATTTATATGTGTAGTTTAGAAGGCCTCTAATCAGTAAATAAGGAAATTTTACAGTGCCAGTGAAAAATTTCTGATCTAAAAGGTTATTTTTGAGTCTCTAACTATTTATCACAGCAAATAAAGTATTCCATTCCATTTTATCACTGTCAATGTGGGTATATTATGGTCATCTTAAAAAGAAAATCTAAACAAAAAGGAAATCCAACCCATAAATTTTATTATGTTTCAAGTTATTTGTTGTAGAGGAACTGAAAGAGTAATTTTAGATAAAAGAATTTTCCCAGTCTTTGGTATTCCAAACAAGACAAAAAGCAAAGAGGATAATAGAGGAAATATTAATAGGATTTAAATGCCATTGAATTAATAGGATGCCTTCCATTGACTTTGGTGTTTTGATCAGATTCTAAAGTAATGAAATATATTGAATTACTTCAAGTGTTTGGAGATTGCTAACAGAAGAATTTCATGAAGGATATGGTGGTTTCAAGAAAAGAAGGGATGCAGTAGCCTTTGAGATTTCTCCCAGTTCTATCATTCCAGATAAAGATGCTTGTAACAAGCAAGATACATCTAAACAACAAGTAATAATGAGATTAATATTAACTAACTTCTACCATAATCTTAAAATCTTCAATCATCTAAAATGGAAACATTTCAGCAATTTATGAAGGCTCCCTCTACACAAAATAAGAACATCTAGAAATTATTGTAAATACTTCCACACCTATTTTAAGTTAATCTCACTCTGTTTGGTGGCTCTCTTTACTGATGTTAGATAAGTTTAGACATTTAGGGAATACGAATTACCAAATTCTAAAGAGCTAGAATTTGTTTACCTCAGCCCTTCTGAAACCCACAAAACCTTGAACAAGTCAAATATTTAAATATATTTGTGCATATGTACTCTGATGGGAGAGACCACCAGCAAGAGATCAATATATCAAGAGGAGAGAAAATCTTTTTTCATTTTTTTTGGAGAATTCAATAAACAGTACAATTATTTAAGCTGTTTAGCAATGTATTGATGATATTTCATGCTTGAATCCTTTGGTGTTTTGGTGTTTGGTTGGTTTTGCTTTTTTTTTTATGATGTCCCTGGGGTGAAAGCGTTCTTAATGGTTAACTTAGTCATGTAGATTACTTTGGTTCTAAGTAGATTAAAGCTCAAATTTCAACCTTTGCCTCTGTGGAGGCATAATGGCGATTTAACAGCTTCTGTCTCACAACTGAGAGCTGATTTTCATGACCAGCATATTAATTCCATAGCTTTACCTTTCACAGTTTCACTTAACTGAAATTATATAGGAGGTCTTTAAGTGGTTTACTGGAGGCAGACATACAACAACAGGAATACATGTGTACGCATAGGGACACATGGGTGTTTCACAGATGAAAGTTTAATCTTCATTCCATGTGCTTGAAATGATGCAAGCATGTATTCTGTCCCACAGTACAGGTGTTTTAAGAAAGCTGGGGTATGCAATTCATGCCATGACATCTTTGTGATTTCAGAGTCCTGTGAGGTATTGTTGAAGGACTCTTAAAACAGAGAGAGGAAACAGCAAAGAAATCTATTTATCATGGTTTAGAAGCTGTTTTGAACCTGAAAATTAATTGTTCTGTATCTGACAAAGTCACTAGGATCTTATCTGTAGAGACAACTGGATAGATGACTGAGTTATTGACTCCAAAACACAGTCAGGGGAAAATGAATAGTTATACACAATAGCAAGTCCAATTTTAAGCATTTGGGAAAAAATGTAGAGCTATGCTGTCCGACAGTGTAGATATACTTGCTAGGGCTAAAAACCCCACTGTTTGGCAATGCTAAAAACTGTCAAAAAATTTGAGCGTGTTTATGCTAAGTAACAGAAATCAGTGCACTGTTGAAGTTGTCACATAAGCTTCAAGTCCATTGCTTTATCCAAAACATTTTAACATAACATTGTGTGTATTGTCCTCTACTCAGCATTGCTGAGGCCACGTCTGGTACCATATGTCCCATTCTGGGCTCCTCAGTCCAAGAGAAGCATTAACATACTGGGGAGAGCAGAGTAAAGGGCTGCAAAGGGCCACAAAGGTAATGAACTGACGGGAACATCTGACATATGAAGAAAAGCTGAGAAATCTGTGACTGTTCAGCTTCGAAAAAAGAAGGCTCAGGGGGAAACTTACCAATGTGCGTAAGCACTTGAAGGGATGGTGTGAGGAAGACAGAAGCAGGCTCTTTTCAGTGATGCTCAGTGAGAGGACCAGAGGCAAAGGACGCTCAGTGAAATTCAGCAGGCTTTATCTGAACATTAGGGAACACTTTTCACTGTGAAAAAAGTAACAGAGGTCAGAGTGACTGCGCACAGGCACAGGTTGCCCAGTGAGGTTGTGAAGTTTCTCTTCTTTCATATCTTCAAAAGCCATCTGGACATCCCCCCAGGCAGTCTGTTCTAAGTGGCTCTGCTTCAGCAGGGTGGCTGGACCAGGGCAACCTCCAGAGGTTCCTTTCAACCTCAAGAGTTCTGGGTTCTGATATGGTTTATTTGTACTGCTGCAATAATGTAGCTCTGTGGTCTCTGATTCTGTAAATGGTTTACTAGGAGCTACCTAGAGCATGTCAGCACAGCAAAATGCTTCCTTTAAAAGTCAAATCAGATCATTAAGACCACAGATTTATATCTAAGTATTTTAATATGGTACAACACACCCATAGAGAAAATTACAAAGTAAAATTGGATACTGATAGCTAGACAGCAGATTTTTACTTTTAGCTGTTATTAAAAGAAGTGAGGAAGCAGTTGGCAGACTTAGCAGATCATCTGTCTGCATGCCTGTTTCTTCTTCTCTCCTTCTGTTTAACTGAAGTGTCTGTACAGTCTAGCATAGTAGTCACTAGAAATTGTGCCTTTTGTCCAACCAAAATATTTTTTTATTTTCATGCACATTTTCATTCCCTGTTTGATTTAGTTGAGAGTGTCCATCCTATTTCTATACCTGAAAAAAATAGATTAAAATATAATCAAAACAGCATATTAAACTTAGAGAAATTCTACTCTATAAGAAGACATAGATGCCTGTAAGTTCCTGAAAGATTCCATATAATTTCTTGAGGGCATGTTGGTGAAAGTCAGGGGTTTCTTGCAGTCTTTTTGGAAGTTCTGGATTTAGGACATACTAGTGGAATGCCCGCTTTCCATGCTTTTAACTGTGCTCAGCAGACAGTACAAATCAGAGATGCTAAGCTTTCCAGGACTCTTTCCATCTCTGGGCTCCCTCCAGATCAGTTTAAATCCACGTCCATGAGGAAGCATAGTGCATAGAAAACAAGGCTAGATCAGAAAACAGATTCAGACACAAATATAGTTAACACATGTAAAGCTTAAATTTTAGGGTGTTGATCTTGTTCCTACTAAGACACACCCATTGCTACAGTTTTAGCCTATGAAAATTTACATTCTAAATAACCAAGATCATGATGTTCTGCCTTTAATATTTCAGTCTTTTGAGTCTAGTACTGACCTTTATTTGGAAGAGGGTTCCAGTTTCACAAATTTGAGATACCAGTTGCCAGATACTTACTTTGTAGGACGATAGTGTATTACTAGCAGGAATGTAAAGAAAAAAATCAGTGACTGATCAGAAGAGCAATTTCACAATATAAAACAATAAAAATATTTTTTTCGAAATGAATTCCAGAGAAAAATTACATAAATATTTAGAGCACAAGATGTTACATTTATTTTTATTTTACTTTCCTTTTTCTTCCTGGTCTTCTATTGCTCTCCCATTGTTAAAATAAAAAATACATAATCTAATTGAAAGGTAGCAAGAATTACTAATATTCTTAAACAAACTGCCCAGGAGAGAAGTACCAAGGTAACCCAATAATTTGAACAAAAATAAGCTACCAGCTAGTGAGAGGGTAGGAAATATGAAAATTCTTTGAAGGAGGCAGAGAATGAATCTCCATAGTTTGAACAAGATGAATAAAGCATGTACTCACATTTTTAGACTATCCTGTTCAAAGGCTATTGAAAATTTCTCTTTCTTTAAAACCTGTCCAGTTCATCTCCACAGGACCTAATTTAATCCTGATATATATGTATGTTTTCTCCACTCCCATCTGTGTGTGCTGGAATATCACACTATGCATTCTTAGGCAGAAATGTGCTTTCTTTTTTGGGACAATCACATCACTTATGTTACTGACAGTGCAGAGGATGTACATCATTGGTTGAATATTTAAATTCTTCAAAATCCATAAAATAATGAAGACAGTGTGTCCATCCAAGGGAACAATTGCTTCACGGGGAGTCTGTGCATCTCAGATTAGTTGATTCCTGGACTTTAAATTGGCCCTTGTTCCTGTTGTTTAAAGCCAGCACAGGGTAGCACTGGCAGGAAAGCTGCCTGCCAGAAAAGGGCATTTTCAAAGTCACACAGCATGAACATTTTCTTGTCAAACCCATTACAAGAAAAAAGTAAGTGGCATTTCAATGAAATCCTAAGGGGGGGAGGTGGTAGTGTGGTTTGCTTTTTTGTTGTTGTTATTGGGGTTTTTTTGGTTAGTTGGTTTGCTGGTTGGTTTTGTTTGTTTGTTTGGATTTTTTATGTTATTTGCAATTAGCTGGAGACAAAGTAACATACTGATTCTGAGAACATAGAGGCATCTATCTACTACAAGAAAGCAGAGATATGTTTGGAATAAGATCTAAGTACTATATTTCTTACTTTCTTGCACTTTTTTAAAATTTTGGTTTAAATTATTCTTTTAAAATTTTGATGCAGACACTGCACTTGTATCGCATCACATTAGGTTAAACATATTCTATGATGTGACATAATTTGATGTGACCTGACCAAACCAGATGAAAAAGTCTCATTGTATCACTTACTGAAGAAAAAAAAGTGTCTATAATTTCTTTTAAATCTATTTAAAAATTATTTATGAAAAGTTAAACAGGTCCTCTTGTGTGTCAATTTCTTACAGTCCTGGGACAGACAAAGTAACAACAGTCTACTATAAGGTTCAAACCTAGACATTAAAAAATCCTCACTGACTTTATATTTAAACACTGAATTTCCAGTTAGTTCACAGACATTCTATAGGATATTACATTATTTCTATTTCAACTATTTTCTAAGTTAATAATCAGTGCTTATTATTAGAAGGCTTATTAACTGACAAAAAATTTTGCAATACAAATTCCCAATTGAAGTTCAAGTGGCAGTATCAACTCCTATATAAATTTCTTCACCCTTATTCTTCAAAGTTCTTCTACCCATATTATATACATGCAGAGTTTATATTGTAATCTTTCTTCCAGCTCTGGAAAGTCTGCTGTTAAAACCTTCTTTCTCATAGATATTCTTAGCAAGTAGGAAGATATTTTACAAATTCCCGGAAGCCATGTACTTTTATACCTAACATTTTCAACCATCCATCAATACTATTTGAGAAGAAAAATACTGAAAAAATGGGGAAAGAAATCAGTAGGTGACTCCTTACTGGTAGTTAGCAGTATTGTCTCCTGATCTTTTAATATATGGGCCACTGAGCATTGCAAAAATAGTAGTTGCTATCTTTGTGATTGTCCAAAGACCAGGACTGCAGTTGTTAGTATTTCTGCAGGCAGCTTGATGAAAACACAGGACTTTTCCAAAATCTACTGTAAGTAAATTGTGATTTATAAGTGCCCAGTTACTCTATTTACTCCCCAGATATGGCCACAGTCCTTCTGCAGCTCAGTTTGAGAGGTAATTTGAAAGAGAAACACATTCTAGTCCTATGCATCTCTGGACCAACATCTGTTTACACAGATAGGTAAAAACAGATGAACTCTCTGAAAAAGACATGCCATTCAACTTTAGTATGGGAGACTTACACCTCTTTAACGAGATTCTTTGGATTTTTTTGGTATTCATATATCCTGATTTTATTAAGTATAGCACCGCACTGATGAAGACACAAAACAGCAGGTGCTGATTCACATTCTTCAGGCTAAGTACAAGTAGAGGAATTCATGTTTGTCTGAACCCATCCATGTAGATCTGTTTTCCAAAGGCCACAGTGCAGGAGGGAATACAGCATTTACAGTGTATGGAGAAGTTTATAAGGCATGACGATATACAGGGCAAGTCAACATCCAGGGGATTTCAGAAATTCTTTGCATATCACAAAACAATGCTCTGAGAGTTCCTAGGTTGAAAAGTCATGAATAGTTGATTACACAGTTAGGAGTCTTTCTAGAATACATATCCAAAGGGCAGTTATTGGGTGATATGGACTGCAAGATGTGGTCTGGTTGTCTGAACGTCATGTCCCTGATTGCTTGATTGTGACTAAGTGTAATCATGTAGCCCCATAATACAGTATTGCCAGCGCTAGTAGTAGGTTGTAAGCTTTGTACTGAGTTTGCACAGATTAAGGAAAAAGGCTCATCAGGTCTGTTTTAATTGTGTTGCTCTTGACCTGCCTCCAGGTCTTACTTGATTTCACCATGGAAGCATCTCTCTAACTGACCAGGTATCCATATCTAATTTGATTTACTATTTATATTTGTGTTTTATACGGTTTTATATACAGGTAACAAGCAGTTTTTCAAGGTAGAAAGAGTTATTTATGACTCTAACAAAAATATACAGAGAGAAACATGCATGGAAATGTAGCAGAAGCTTTTGGAGTCAGACTCAGGATGCAGCACAGACAGCGCAAGTGTGTGGTAATAAGGAATGGGTCACAAGGTGGTGTTAGGTCATGTAGTGAAAGCTCATCTGTCCCCTGCAGAAAAGCACAGAGGCAACAGCAGAAGGGAGAGCTCAAATTCTGCCCTTAGGTCCTCCTAGGCCCATCACAGGGGTCATCACCCCATCACAAGCCCATCTCCACAAAATCAAGGAGTACCAAGCCACAGTGGAGGCAGGAATCCAAATTACTGGTTCCTGAGTAACAAACAATGTGCCCAGGCTCACTGGACACAGCCTCACTACTGGCATAGCAGGGGATGTAGAGCTGTGGGAATGGAGTTCCAACAGCCTTAGCTCTTTTGAGCTACCAAGTTGTAAAAGACCCTACACAGGGGGGGAAAAAAAACAACAACCAAAAAAAAAAAAAACAAAACAAAACAAACTCAACCAACCAACCAAGCAAACAAACAAACAAAAAAGGTCATGGAAGAGAAAATCATCAATATGAGCACCATGTTGCTTCCAGAAGAGGAACTCCAGATATTGGTAATTTGTTGTAATATTTTCCTCACCACCATGAACACTATGGTGAAATCACTGACACTATGACCCTGAGTGGCAGTACAAGGGAGAGCACAGCACCTGGGAAAGGGTAGAGACAAAGAAATATGTGATATGTGTAGTAAATATCTATGTTAATTATATTGCTGCAGGTTTGTGCCTTTTTGTGTATTCCACCTTTTTTTTTTCCCCTCTGTAAACAATTAGATCTAGCTTGATGATAACTCTAGAATTAGACTGAAAAGTTTTTCACTATATTAATAATAAATCCTTGGCCTCTTTTATGTATACCTTGTACTTCCTCTTTGCCCATAAGGAAGATTTAGAGCATGATAGAAGATGCAGTTCTGCTGGTGACCATGTACTTTCTTCTTAATGTCACCTGTGGAGAGTTTTGGCCAGTTACCTATTGCTTATGCACATTAAAAGAACAACTGCCACAGCTGCTCATTTTAGACCTTTCATTTAACTCAAAATTTTCAGTATTGTGTTTGCAGATTGGTTCATAGGACTCAAAGTGCTGGAAGGGAAAAAATAAGTCAGTTTTGTAAGTCTGGTGAGGTTCTGTAAGTCTGGCCACCTAAATGCAATACAGATATTTGTGTGATTGAAGATTTGGGGGTTTTGTTGGTGCCAACTGAAGTAGACTTGTAAATTAAAACAGTAATTTACAAACCCCAGTAGAGAAACCAGAGGCACACACATTCAAGAAGTAATCTTTTGAGTAGAGAGACACAACTATAATTTTTTTATATATAACATTATGTTGAATTATCATGAGAGGGATATGATTGTAAAAGCGCAGACACTCTTTTCGTCCCTGAGGAGTTGTGGTTCCATTGCGCCCTATGTAGACATAGCACTATTAGCTTTGGACTTATGTGATATAACATGGTTTACACTCTGAAAATTTGCTGACACAGAATGAAATATATCAATTTTTATAACCTCATGTGTGAAACTCAGTGACATAGCAAGTCCTCTGATACCACTGGATATAATAATTTGATCTTTAGAAATCTGAGGTTAACTAGCCAAAGATCTTTTTATGACAAAAAAAAATTACAGTTATACCAAAGACACAACAAAAATCAAGAAATTAACCTGCATGTTAACTGTGTAGAAATTAAGCAAATAGTAGTTTTAATAAATGTGGCTGAAATGTTTTAATTAGACCCTTTTGTGATAGTAGACACTGTGCTGTATTAACACTTGGGCAGTAGGTGTGCAAAGTGCCTTTATTCCTCCCGATGGTAGGAAACTCTGGTAACTACTGACCCATGCAGAGCATTAGTATTATTTTACTGTAGGCTGCAGATAGCCAATTCTGAGATACAGCATTTGATTAATGTGAATCTGACAGAATTTGACATGCATAAGAATTACGTAAACAGTATGTATGTAGTATGCCTCACTGTGACATTCACACGATCTGGCTTTGGCAACGGTTTGGTTTTGTAGGCTACTTTTGACATTTAAGCAGAAGCAAAGAGTCTTTCTGAAAGAAGCTGGGGTTGTTTGCCAGGTATGAATATATATATCTCTCTGCAAAGGCCATCCTCAGGTGAAAAAATCTGTAGAACTGTTGTTGAAGGTGCCGCATTGCAGTTAAGGTATTTTGAGGAAAAATAATTTGAATGCTACCTGAGAAAAATATACTTAGGTCTCATTGTGAATCCTTCAATTATGTGAACAAGACCTTCACCTGGCAAAAATCATCTCCTTTGACTAAGTTTTATAATTTTGATTTCACTTTATTTATGATGTTTATTTATCAGGACATTATACCTTCTACTTGTATCTGAGGGCTCTGGTGAATTTTTGTTACTGTGAGAATTTTCTGCTTTTGGAAATAGAGTTCAAATTTACATGCATAAAGTATACTAATGGGAGATAAGCCCCCACAAAAAAAAATTGGTTTACTCTAACCACATAATTTTTTCCTCAAGTTGAGATATATGTCTTCTATTTCTATGTTATTATTATTGCTTACTGAAAGAAGTTTAGGAGGATAGTTGACCTATACATCTTTTCTATTTTCTAACCTACCTGAAGGTAGTAGAAATGATCCTTTTCATATATATGTGTATGCATAGATATGTATGGATGAATACAAATTCTTTGGTGTTCAGTAAAAAAATGGGGGTTTTGTTCAATTTTGCCTACAATGATTATTGTGTTTGCATACATTATTTGTCCTTTTGCTCATTCTATGACTCCTGAAACAATAATGCCATATAAGTTTTCCTTTATCTTCTTCCCAGAGGAGAAAACCTTTCCCAGAGGCATAAAGCATATGCCTGTTGGGTACCTTCAGTTTTCTTCTGTATTCTGTCAAGAGTTTTTGTTTCCCCCTGGAGACATCATCACATGCTTCCTCAAGTCCTCTTCCGTTCCAATGCGTACCACACCTTTTTATAAGACCAAGAACTTGAGACAGTTTTGTCTCCATGATGATTTTTTTTTCCTCTCTTGCCCTTTTCAGATGCAACCTATATTTAATTTATCTGTTTCTTCTAGGAATACCGCTTAGTATATCGAGTTATATTCATCCATTACAATTCTTCTTCACTTGTCACTTTTTTGTCATTGTACTCACTGGTAGCACTTTTTCTTGTTCACCTGTAGCCAGTTTGATATTAACCAGGGTAGCCAATTCCAGGGCAGTCACTTGTCATTTGGGGATTCCTTGGGTGACCACAGTTCATGTTCACAAGGTAATGGTATTTCAGGGAAGTGTCAAACCTAAAACTTATGCCCAGAGCAAGTTGTAGATTTTTCAGAAAACATCAATTCACTAGCATTTGTGCTATACATTCTTAGATCACATGTGAAACTCTTTGGTTGTAGTTTATTTTTTTATTCTCTTGAAAAGTAGTGTGTAATTTACAGCTTTCATTTTTGCCTGATGTAGCATACTTCCAAAATTTCTTTAGGATAGCTAGAGTATTCATACGAGTCCAAGTAAACCATTCAGGTTGGAGAAAAATGGCATAAACCCCAAGCATTTGATATAGGCTCAATCCATTAAGAAAGTTTTCTGAGATTGCTTTATTTTGGCTTGTGCCGTTAAATATAAATTCAAAGTGGCAGTGTGTCTATGTCTTCTTTGTTTGTCCTCCACAATTCTTTGCTTGGGCTCTGAAAACTGACTTCCCATTCAGATGGGTGAGTTACTTTCCTGTTTTGGTAATCACTCAGAGTTGAAAAGACTGAGAGAGGTTTGCTGCACTCAGTGGCTGGAGCTGATCAGCACTGTACCAATTGCTGGTGTGGCAGTGAGCTGCAACAACAGAAACAAGCCTGTTCACCTGTTGTGACTTTGTTCTTCGTCAGCTTATCTACAAGAAGATATAAGTGCACAATTGACTGGGCTTGCACATTAACTCCAAACCAGAATTCATATTGAAGGTTCCTTTATGTGGAAGAGACATATTTGTAATCAAGTATATGCTTCTCTTTTTCGCTTTTTATATGCAATTGCGCGTGTAAATAGAATCCTTTTATCTATATGTTACTCCTGATTCAGGTAGTCTGTGCCCAATGTGCTCTGTGTGGGTACCTTGTCACCTAATTTGAGTGATTTCTTCAACAGTTGGCTAAATTTTGGCGTGATGATTTGACTAGTGAAAAAGCTGTGCAACTCTATGGGTTCAGACCAGAGATATTACTGATATCACAGATATTTCCTGGCTACTTCCTGTTCTGCAGGTTATCTGATCTCATAGGGAAGCTGGAGGTCTCTTCCTGGAGGCCTCCATCCTGTGTTGGAGGCTGTCTCTAACAATGGCACCGTTGGTGCTGAAATTCCCTTTTCCTTTCCTGTCAACTTTTGGGGTACAAGAGGAGATACCCCCAGCATAGACACCACTAGTACTTTAAGGCCAGCAACTTTGTTATTGTCTGCTCCTTCAAAAGAGAGAGGAAAAACAGCTTTAGGGACAGAAGGGTAAGGTTTCTCCGGTTCAGTTTTTAAATAACACTAGGGCAGAAAGAAACACGGCTCTGCCAAATGGGTTTAGAAAGACAGAGGCTAACAACGCATAGGAGGTGATGGCAAAATTCAGAATCAATCACTGTTTTGTATTATGTTTAGTCTTCAAATTCATTTATACTCATCATCTCTTCAGTATCAGCATCCTACCCAGTATTGATATCCTGGCAGATATTATAAATTAAGCATGATGACTCCACTTTTCAATGTCTACAGAAAACACAAAATTGTTAAAAATGGACATGTAATTGATGTGATATTTTTATTCTTTACTGAGTTCATGGCATTCATTTTTTCTTATTTTCATTGTCACTTTTTATGTTTGATAACTTCGGTTTACAGAACACATGCTTTTATTTATTTCTAGGTGTATTACATTAAAGATTTTGCTAAGCCTAAGCTAGTGCAAATAGTGAAGAACAGAAACTAGTATTGTTCTATATTATTTGTTTATTTCAGATCAAGTATCATTTAATATGTGTGTTCGTGTTTATGTAATAAATTCTACCACCTTAAATATTCAGGTGGTTCTAAAATAAAAAGAATACGAATTATTTGACTAAAAATTTTTAAATTATGGCTACATAGGACACACAGATCCAATTTAAGTGTTTTTTCAAATGTTTTACCACCAGATTAAATTTTTAGATACAATGCATAAATAAAAGACTACACTATAAAATTTTTCTGAATATATACTGATACTCCATTTTCAGTGGTTTAACAGAGAAAAAATATTTTTTTCATTTGAAATATACACTTATATGCTTATTTTTCTTTATTTTATTGTGAGACATCTAATGGTATACATTTTTTGAATGATAGACTTGCATGTTGCCTCAGGTAGAAGGATTATACAAAACATGTATGTGTGTGGACCTACTGCCCCCACCAGACTCTTGTATGTTGAAACAAGATGAAACACCTTCACTTATAGGGTGAGGGCAGAAATGCCCAAGATTTAAGTTCATAGAATATTTGCTATAGATGCCTTTCAATAGATTTCAAAAGACTAATAATTCCACAGTATTAACTTGTGCTCTTTCTAAACAGGTGTTTACATTGAGGTCCTGGAGTGTACTTCAGGTTTATATTCCTTGATATTCAGAGATATCTGTAAAAGACTTGGAGAGTAAATGTCTGTAAATGACTTTCAGAGTCATATGTTGTATGTGTTTTTTCTCTCCTCCAGCTGCTTTTTTATTTCACTTTCCTTCTCTGTTAAATTTAGAAGTATCTACTCTTAGGGATATTTCAGTCAAAGGCAGTAACCTTTACGCTTGATTCTCCTTTTCCCTGTCTTTCAGATAGGCAATTGCAAGACATTATTGTTAGAGAAGCAGAAATTTCAAATCCTTACATGGTTCACTAAATAGCTAACATTCTATTCTTATGTATGAAGAAAAATGTTTTCAAAATAATTTAATTGTCTAGGCCAGATAAAATTTATTCAGAATAACAGCTGTATCATACAATTTTACAGACATTTCAAGCCATAACAATATTGCTGAAAGTAAATGAAACCCTGTGTTACAGATATTTAATTTTTTAAAAAATGGGAAATGAAGAGTTCCCATTAAATTCTGCTTATCATTAAATGCAGAAGTTTAGCAGAGGGACGAAGACACAGATAACCAGGCCTGCTACAATTTTAATCTTCACTCCATTCAGTGGACATTGCCGTACATTTTTGACCTTTTATCTCTAACATGAGACACACATTTGATGTTGAATAGTGCCCTTTCTTGTAACGAGCTGCTAAAGAGTTTTAAAGCAAGAATTAAAGCCTGTTTTGAAAAAAAAAAAAAAAAAGGAAAAAAAGAATGAATATATTTTCAGTTCCCTAGTAACATTATGCCCATCCTGTGAAATACAAGTTGAAGGCAAGCATGGATTCCAAAGTGCTACGTATTTGACAACGGCCTCTTAAGTTTTAATGTATGCTTTTTGTGCCAAAGTATCTGAAAGGCGTAAAGATGTATGGTCTGCCTTTCTCTTGCCTAACCCATACTCTTCACTAATCAGAAGCCCTTAGTGTACATCAGCAGTGACAAGTTATTGACTGAATATTCATGGGATTCCTTTCATTTTAATACTTTCTCATTCTGTCTCCTTGTAATCTTCTCTCTTTCATAAGACTTTTTGCAATGCAGAATCCCTTGACATATGTTTTCCCTTCTTGATTTTCAGACATATGTTGGGCAAAGTTGTAAAGCTTATAAAACAATACTTCCTCCTGTCCTGAGCAGTTGCCAGATTGCAGATTTCCTATGAATAAAATATTACATTTTTAAGTACTGAAAAAAATACAAAACAAACCTAACTATTGAAGATTCCCCAGAAGACAGACAGTTCACTCAGATGTGGTTATTACAGAACAGCCACCCAAAATTATCGTGCTTTTAGTGCTAGTTTCTGATTTAATCCAATTGCTATTCCAGAACAACTGGAAACACTAGAACTCTGTTGACCCAAGAGGCGGTGGCAACAACCTTAAATCTCAATAAGAAAAACTGAAACAATGACCTCTATATTCCTAGGTGCTTCAGGGTGTAATTAGGGGTGAAATCTTGCAAACAAGAGCCAGTGGCAAAACTGTTGCTCACCATATGGGTGCCGTGTTTGACTCAAGGCTACAGGTTTTGTGCCTTCCCCTCTACGTATATACATGCTATAGTATAATGTGAATATGTACAGTTTCCTTTTAATTTTCTTCATAATTAATCAGAAACTCTACCATGCTCACCCTGCCTTCACACATCTTCCCTCAGAGGCTTCGCAGTCCTGATCATTGGAATATTGAGATGGGTGCTGTGAATCCCTGTCAGCACCATGAGACACCACAGAAAGCAGAGATGACATTGGCACACTCTTTTAAAGAAGTTTTCTATTTATAAACCAAACATCAACGGCTACTAAGCTCACTCAAAACCCCTGTGAGCTCCAGGCACAGACCTTTCCTTTTCACAAACAGTGTTGTGTTCTGCTCTAAAAACTGATTCTGTCAAAAGCAAATGAAGAAATCATCCAGCATCCTACTCCTGACATCAGTATTCCTCACAAAGAAATTCAGTTTTAGTTCAAAAAGATCACATTTTGTTATTGTCCCTCTTAGTTAGATACAAGCACATAGCAATTATCTGGCTTCCTATCTGTCTGTTTTACTGAAAGTGACAATTTTTTTCCCACCAGAATGGAAATGCAAATATTATTATTGAAAGCAACAAATGAAAACTTCAAGGACGAAAAACGAGTTTTATCCACCAACAATTCAGTCATTCTAAATATAGGATTGTGACCTTTCCAAATTACAGCTATTACACTATAATTCAAGGCTTTTTCAAAAAGAAAATAATTTTAATTCTATTCATCTAAAATAAATGTGTGTCTTCATATGATCAAAGGAAAAAGTGTGTCCATCTTGCCTCTGCTGTACACCTCAAAATAAAAATGTGGGGAGAGACATCAAAAGTAGGGGATATCTTAAACTTCATAAAACCTGTACATATGTGGTGTTATCCACATATTCTTATACTGTCTTAAAACAGGCTTGTTTCTGTACAGTTGCAGTAAATGGATTTACAGGAGCTTATTCATAGCTAGATAAAAAAAAATGCATTCCCTGAATCAAAGTGAATTAAAAGGAAAAAACATGCAAGGGGAGAAAGTAGTTCAGATTTCTCATCAGCAGTCTAATCATGAGTGACCCACAGGCAACTTGAAAGCTGCCCACACAATTACTCATGGAGTCTGCTTAGAAACGGGTATCGCTGCCAGGAAAATCTCTTTCTTACCTTGAATCCAAGTTTAGTGATTGCCACCTACAATAGGAATCGGTGGGGAGGAACACAAAGTGCAAAGCACTGCACTAAACTGACACTATATATCACTGTTTGGCAGGCTGTACATTTTTATGTGATGCATTTTACAGACATAGATAAATATACACAACTAGGGTAAGTATGAACAACTGGGTAATTCCTAGTCTAGCTTCTCTTTTCAGTTGTGCCAGTCTCACTAAAGTTAATAGAGCTACCTCAGTATGTGAGACAAGACATTTTGAGTGTGCTGGGTGAGAGAGTGGTACTTTCTGTCTCGTACCATGCTACAGGCACACTAAACACTGTGAACTTCCAAGTAACGAGAAGCTGCGAGATCAAAGCACAACTGCCTCGGTAACCACCATGGCTAAAACCTGATCATGGTCTAAGTGACTTCAAAAGCATTATGTGAGGGATGACTTTAGCATTTGAACTTAACCTACATTGATACTCCAGCAACACTATGCATACAAAGGAGTGTTTTCTGCTGCCTATTGCTGTGTTAGGAACAGATGTGACCAGTTTTCAACCACTAGAAAGGAAGCCTTTATTAGTATTTTTTCACTGAATACTTTTTTCCCCCAAAATAAATCTATGTTGGGGTGGGTGAAAGGTAGGATTCAAATTATTTCCAAAATCACATAAAATTCTCTCAACAAACTGTTTTTGTGTTAAGAAAGACTGAATATTTTGACAGTTTAGTTGTTAGTTTTTAATGAAGTAAGTTTAAAATTGCATCAACGCGAACAGCACAAAAAGGCTTTAAAAATCATAAAAAGTAAATAAAATATTTTCTTTTCAGACAAGCAAAATGTGCCTCTGTATCTGGAACAAACTTTTATTTCTAGTTATTTCCCTGAGGAAAATACCACTTTAACTAATTCTTGCAGCACTGTTTTATGATGGAATGAAATCATTCTTTCCACTCATTTGACAGCTGATCTGAAATAATTGATTCACGTTTCATTTGCACAGAGACAAAATGATGTTGCTGAATACAGTATCTTAATATCTTTTCGTAGTACATTGTTATATATATCCACATATGATGTTTTAAAGTTTTTGTATTCATCATAAACACTGACTGATGTGACTATGCAATATATTAAATATTATAAATGCATTATTCTAGCTTGGCAGGAAAACCCACAAGAAAAGAAACAGGCTGATTGAACTGGGAGATGACCTCTTCTCATCACATCATTTTTTTCGGCTTTTTGCTATCTAATTATTTCCTTCAAATGGCAGACCATCTTTAAAAAACAGAAGTTTATATGAAGCAAATCAGTGTCAATAGAATATTTTTGATTAATCTGAAAAATCTAATATGCTTATATATTGCTGTTTATGCTAATTGAGTTCAAATACTTCCATGTAATTTAAACTGTTTTCTAATAACTACTTGAATTATTATTGAAGTCACTCAGGGTTTCTTCTCTAAATAACCTGTGGACTCATTGGTTCTATTATTCTGCCATAATACTGAAAGATGTTCCTTTTAGAGTTATGCACTTGAAGAAGGACATTACAACATCAGTGTTTTTTAATAGTTAAGGATTTTATAAGAACTGATTTGCAAACTGAGGATTTCCACTAAAATTAACTTTTACCTTTCTATTTCCAAATATACTCAGAATCAAGTTGTCTTATAATAAGCTTCCTTAAGGGATGTACTTCTGCAATCAAAAATATATAAGGCCCTGCATATTAGAGTGTCAATTGTGGAAGAAAGAGAAGAAATTGTTGTGTCGGTTTTCTTTGTTCAAGCTAAACAATCAGCATTGGTTGGTCTGAGATAGTAAGGTTATTGCAAATCAGTAAGACCAAGCAAAGTTTCCATTCAAATCAATGGCAAACTCCTACGGACTCATATTGACTGTTGTGTTTAAGAAAGGGAACTCAGAAAACTTACATTACTGTGTAAGGAAAAAGATGCAGGCTTGGACAACATTTTTGACAAGTGTAGGTAATGATAAGAGAGCTACTGTAATGAGTGAAATGGAAAGGAGACATGAAAATGATGATGCACTATTTAATTTAGATGTACAGAGACCTCGTAGCTTATTTTTCAGGATTGGTTTGTTTACCCATTCTGAACACATAGAAGAGACTTCAATAGAAAGTAAATGTGATGATTCAATTTTGAACTCTGATCTCCTTTGCCCTTCACTGCAAAGAGCTTCTCCCTGATTTCTTAAGCAAATTACTGCAAAACCTAGAAGTTATTCAGTAATATTGAAGGGAGAGCAGAGAGGGTGGCATTTGCTAAACCCAAGCTTTTCATAATTGCTTCAGGTGTGAAACTGCTCTAAATACTATATTCACCGTGCATTATATTGTTGGAAAATCATGAAAAAAGAAAATCCTCAGTGTTATGGAGAAAGCCTCTGGGATCTCAGATGTCAGTTTGAGGAGAGAGATTGCTCTACCTATAAATTCATCTCTCCCAGAACTGACATCCAAGGTCCCAAAGCCTTTTCCATAACATTAAAGACTTTTTTCATGCAATTCCAGCAACGTAGTGCATTCCATTCTTTACAAGAAATGTTCAGCTATTCATATTAAAGACAGCCAGACATCCTGCTGACTGTCCAAGAATATTAGAGCTGTTGGGAATGGAGGTGCCAAAACATGATAATGCACTAAATTTTCAATAAGCTTTCACAAACTAGAATTGACTATATATTTCAAATGAAAAATGTCATTTTGAAAAAAAAGCAAACAAAATAATCCTAACAAAAATAAAAAGTGAATTAAGTATAATCAATAAAATATGCTGGATGTTCACATTTTAATTTTTATGTGTGTGCCTGTGTGTGTCTCTTAAGAGTAAACTAGGAGAAGCGTAAATGTCTCTCTCATGGGCCATCAGTCTCACTTTGGTGTTATAGCAGCTTCCTCTGTGTACTGAAAACACTCTATGCCTTCAGGTAATAACAAATTACAGTCACAGATTAACTGCATTAAAAGAGAAAAGAAATTTACACTTTTGCCAGTGAGCTTTGGCTCTGTTCAAATTTAATGCTTTAGTTACAATTAGCAAATGCTACAAGGACTTAAAGACAATGTTATTCTTCATATGAATTGTAGAGGAAAGCAATGAGTTGTATTTAAAGCAAGCTAGAGATGTGGTACTAAGTGTATCATAGATTTGTGCTACTAAGAGGTCAGGGATATTATTCTGAGCAATAGTTTTTCCCAGTTAGGAGCATATGGCTGTTAGCAAACTCAGAATAATCAGAGAAGCTTTTTCAGATTCACTCCATAGCAGCTGCACATTGAGGGACTCCTGACAGCTGAACAGCTCCGGGGTACCATTGCTCTGTTTTTAGGCATTAATAAACCCGAATAGATCTGTTGTTATATAACCACAACATGAGTTCCAGATGTATCACGTAAACAGCACTTATACTGCTTAACAGGTGAATAATTTTAAGTGTTTTAAAGGGCATTTCTGAGGTTTGTTTTGAGTTAATTTAGTGGATAAATTAAACATGAACCTGAGTCCAGTCACGTGAGTGCACCCTTTTTTCCAGGGATGTCAGAGAGAGAGAGGGAGAAATAAAGGAAAAAAAGAAATTTAAAAAAAAAAAAAAAAGGAAAAGGGAAGGGAAGGGAAGGAAAATTGAAAAGAGAGAAGGAGGGAGAGAAGGAGGGAGAGAAGAGAAAAGCCTTGATCTGGTTGTGAAACTCCTCTGAAAACCTCTATAAATTCCCCTAAGGATATGAATTTGTGCAACATAGCAAATCCCAGCTGAGGTTAGGGGACTTCATGGAGAGTGTAATCATGTAGGTAACTACAACTTCAACTTAGAAGAATGCTAAAAGTAGCTGAGATTTTGATAACTATTAGTTTTATACATTTACAGCTTAGGTTTTGGAAGCTTAAGTGACCCAAACAATTATTATCCACATATTCTAGAATCAGAAGTCAGAGGATAGGCTTGCCTGACTCAGGTATTTTTGTTCTGATACTAGGTCTTTTGGAAAATTTTTCAGACGCTTTTGCCTGCCTTTCAGAATCACAAGGCCTTATTTTTGTCATGACTGCAGCACAATACCTGCATCAGCCATCACTTTTGAGAAGATACATGCTTTCTAGCTGAACTGCAAAAATGCTTGTTATTGTTGACAACCAATTAATATCCAGAAAAAATAGTTTTTCACATTGGAAACAAAAATATTAATTGTTTTAGATGTGATTGTGTTTTTAACAGCAGATTGGGCAGCTCTGCAGTCTGGGAGCCAGCTAAATAGTCTTTTGTTTTCTTTGTACTAGACATGTATAGAAATTTGGGAAATGTATTTTACTTGTCACTTCTGCTGGCAGCAGATTATATTTGCCTACATTTGGCTTCATGCCCTATGAAGTAATTTTCTCTTCCTTTAACCTCGATATCTTACTTGGATTGTAATTACACAAGGGATAAAAGGAAAAGGGTCTGTGAGCATGTTACCTAGGGATGAGTGGGGTCCATTCTCACCACTAACCTCTCTAAAATCTTTCAGAGTCTTATTTCTCTGCTTTTTTTTTTTTTTTTTCGAATGAGTACCAGTCCTAGCAGAGCAACAGACCCAGAAGGAAAGAAGAGGAAGCATATTGCACCTGCACAATGGCAGGATTTCCTTAAATACCACCAAGCTCCAGCACTGGGCAAATGGTAATTTGGGCTCAGCAAAAAAAGGAATCATAGAATCATAGAACTATTTGGGTTGAAAGAGACCTTGAAGATCATCTAGTTCCAACCACCACAGGCAGAGATGCCACTCAGTAAACCAGGTTGCTCAAGGCCCCATCCAACCTTGCCTTGAACACTTCCAGGGATGGAACATCTACAACTTCTCTGGGCTACCTCTTACAGTACCTCTCTACCTTCACAGTAAAAACTCTTTTCTCTTTTAGTTTAAAACTGTTCCTCATTTTCCTGTAATTATCCGCCTGTGTAAAAAGTCATTCTCCCTCCTTTTTATAAGCCCCTTTGAGTACTGGAAGGCTGCAATGAGATTTCTCCAGAGCCTTCTCTTCTCCATGCTGAACAACCCCCTGGTCTTTCAGCCTGTCTTCACAGGAGAGGTGCTCCAGTCGTCTGATCAACTTCATGGCCCTCAGGAATGTTATACACCATATCAGTTATTATTGGGTCAGAACCACCTTGTGGGGAGTGTGTGTGTGTGTGTGTGTGTGTGTGGAGTAGGAAGGGATGGGTCAAACCTCACAGAGGTAGGGTGGCATTGTATTGCTCATAGCAGGTCCCTGGAGCCCACATAGGGGCTCACACATATGNTGTGTGTGTGTGTGTGTGTGTGGAGTAGGAAGGGATGGGTCAAACCTCACAGAGGTAGGGTGGCATTGTATTGCTCATAGCAGGTCCCTGGAGCCCACATAGGGGCTCACACATATGGCCCACATAGACCTGGAGTAACTGTCAGTCACAAACAGTCCGGTAAAACTATAACACACCTCCTGGAGGCCCTAACCCAGCCTCAGATTGACAGGGACAGTGAGGACACTACCCCTCACCCTGTCCTGGAACTCCAGAGACCCCACCTGGAGGGGTTGGCCATAGAGACCAAAGTAGATAAAAGCACAGACGTGTGTTTGCCTTATGTTGCGGCCCTGCCATCTGGACATGTGAGAGCTGGTCTTCCACAAGGTTCCAGTGGTAGCTATACAATCTGTCTCTCCCTCTTTCTCCTTTTCTTTTTTTGCTCCCTTTGCTTCTCTTTCTTTGCTCCTTTCTTGGTGCTTTGAGTGGCTTGGAGTTGGAGTGATTGGATCTTCACATAAGTGTTGTGGATTCATTGGATTTTGGCATAAGTGTTGTGGATTGGTTGGATCTTGACTTAAATGTTGTGGATTAATAGTACATGTGCTGAGTTGGTATTGTGGTGGAACATTTTTGTCTAGCTTGTGTGGTGTCTTTTTGAACTTTGGCCAAGCTCCCCTATTTTCTCCACTAAATTAATAAATAAATCTCTTGAGAACAAGCCCATAGCTTACTCTCATGACACTATCTTGAGGTATTAAAGAACCTTATATCTATATATTACAGTAAAACCCCTAGATGGAAGATCCCAGGGCTGGACTCTTACAGTGAAGCACCATGCCCTTGTCTTTATTGTTCTGAGGACACCAGACCTGGACACAGTACTCCCAGGTGGTTTCTCACCAGAGAAGAGACAAAATCACCTTCCTCAACCTGCTGGTCACCCCTCTTTTTATGCAGCCTAAGATGCAGTTTGCCTGCTGGGCTGCAAGCACACGCTGCTGGCCATTGTCGTTTTTCATCCACTGGAAACCCCAAGTCCTTCTATATAGGGTTGCTCTCAATGACTTCATCTCCCAGTCTGGAATACTCATATCTAGGATTACTCTGACCCTGGTGTAGCACCTTGCATTTGGACTTGTTGAACTCCATGAGGTTCCTGTGAGCCCCATTCTCAAGTTTGTCCAGTTCCCCCTGGATGGTATCCCTTCCCTTTGTTTTTCCAACTGCACTGCTTAGCTTCATGGTATCCACAAACTTGCTGAGGGTGCACTCTATCCCACTGTCTGTGACACTGATGAAGATACTGAGTGCATCAGTCCCAAGCCAGAGCCCTGAGGGACACTGCTTATCACCAGCCTCTGCCTGGACAGAACCAATGACAACAACTCTGGCTGCATCCATCCATCCATCCATCCATCCATCCATCCATCCATCCATCCATCCATCCATCCATCCATCCATCCATCCATCCAATTCCTTATCCACAGAATAGTCTACCCTTCAAATCTATATCTCTCCAATTTAGTGATAAGGATGTTGTGTGGGACTGTGTCCAAGGTCTTACAGAAGTAGGTAGTTGACATCACACTTTCCATGTCGACCATTGCATTCATTCCATCATTGAAGGCCATCAGATTGGTCAGATGTGATTTGTCCTTAGTTAAACCGTGCTGGCTGTCTGAGATAACCTTCTTGTCTTGCATATGCCTTAACATTGTTTCCATGAGGATCCTATCCTACAATAGGAAAGAGTTAAAAAGATGCTTTACAAAGACGGCCATTTCTTCAACATGTAAGATGTAAACGCACTCATTTAGCTAATATCTTCTCTTTGATGATTATCCCATTTTATTTTGTATGATATTGCAATTTTAAACTCTAGTGTCTTACGTGTGCATGCCCACACAAACACATGCACATGTGCACAATTTTACTAAATTTTTTCCAAACTAGTTGTAATTTCCTAAGAAACAGTAAAAGTGTTACCGATAAGGATTTAGCTGAGGTTTCTAAGCTAGAAAAGCCATTAATTCCCTCTATAGCAAACGTAGTGGAAAAGACAGCATGAAACAGCAGTTCCTAGGTGGGAAAACTCTAGACTTTACTAAGCCATTGCTTCTCATGTGGCAATATGCTGTTCAAAGATATTGTCATAGTCGACAGGTAGAAAAGAATTACTTTTTTTACTTGATCCAGGATCTTACCCCAGCCACAGCATCATACATCTGCTGCATCGGGTTCTGTGTCTTTGTACCATCTTCAAGCTGTACATGGGCATCACCAGAAACTTTTCACATGATGGTTAAGTAGTTTAGATATGAATACTTTATTTGGGACACCATATGGTGGAAAGGAGGGCTGTAAAATAGTTACATGACAAGAGAAATTCACCCATTTGATAAAGACCTACTCACAGCCTAAAAACATCTTACTTATGTAAGACATATGGCCTTTGTTTTGCCATTCATCTACCTAGAGATGTGAAAAAAACTCCACTCAAACAGTAATGAAGGATGGTTAAAAAAGAAGTAATTAATTTTATATAGGATAGGAGTAATATCATTTGCTTCCACTTCTCCTATTCCTTGTCTGTAGAGGATTGCTTGTTTTGGCTTTTGTCAAAATTCTCTAAACTTTTTGAAATTTCCTTAGCCAAAGATCAACTCTTCTGTATCAGCTTTCCCTAAGCAGAAGCCTCAGAATCTAAAGGCAACTATGCAGACACCTGTTAAAGAATAAAAAATAAAACCCAGGGGCAACAAACAAACAAAACAAAACAAATTTAGATCTAGTTTAACTTCACCTTCAATATTCATAGAAATGTAGCAAATGAGAGGAAAAGCATTCTTTTTTCTCTTTTTTTCTTTAGTCTTGAATGTATGTGTGAAGGAGAACATCATGTCAAGGTTTTGCTTTTCCAGCATTAGGGTTTGCAAAAGGTTAACTAGAAGAAAGAAGGGGGGAAAAAAAAAAAAAAAAGGCAAAAAACACCCCCAAACCAGAGAAAAAGGATGGAGAAGCATAGACAAGTGGAAAAAAAAGATTTTAGATCAAGAGAAAATGAAAAGTTACAAGGCAACTGCTTGCAAAGATGTACAGGAGGAACAGCAGAGGTACAATTGAGAGAAGCAGAATCCAAAGGCCCATGAAGTCACACCAGCCAATAACAATGGTCATGCCCTCAGGCTCATCACTTTGCCACGGTTTTAATAATCTAACATCTCTGGAGTATATATCCATCATCTTTCAGTGCCTCCAAGACAGTCCACCAGTGAACATTGAGGGAATCGGTGTTTTACTGAGGAAATAAAAGGAGTATAGAAAAATTCAAACCTAGGTTTTGCTATTTGGCATATACAGTAAATGATTAGGCTTTATTAATTAATCTGGGCTTTCATAAACCACCAATGTATTTGAGCAGATTTTTTTTCACTCTTTTTAGAAGAATAAGTAGCATGCAGACATTTTAATAACCTCATGTCTCAAGTGTATATATTTCTAGTACCTGCAAGCAGCATGATTCATCTGTCGACCACTTAATTTCCTAACTTGAAGGATAGTAAGCTATTTAAACAGAAGGGAGAAACGCATGATGAGAAATAAAGAGGTCATTCTATTTTTAATGACTTAGCCTGCATCTCCTGGTTTTACTTGTTATATATTCTTATCCTTGATAAAATTATACGCTACCTGCTGTCAGGCAGAAATGAAGATCATATGAGTAAGTATAACCAGGTAAAATGTAACCAGGCAGCTGATCTGTTTCCTGCATCTTTTTAGCTTATGGGATTAAAGCATGACAAGCAGAAAAGTACAGGGATCACAGTTACACAGATCAATCTTCATTTGGGATTGTTACTTTGATGTGATCCAAGTAAATTCCTTTTAAGAAGTAAGGATGTGATATCCACTTATGGTGATTAAGTGTAATCTAGTTTGATTCAATATATTACAATATAACTTTCTTTCCAAGTTCTTTTCTGAAGATTCAGGAAATTTCACACTTATAAGTTTCTGCTCACTGGGAACCCATTTCTACAAACTTATTGAAGCATTAAATTGAATAGGAGAAGGAGGTTACCAGTTTTCCTTCTTCAGAAGTATCAGACAAGTGTTATTACAAATAAATTTAAATATTCTGCATCTCTTATGTCTGGACTACCAAGCAGGTTAATGAAGTCCTACATCTAGTTTAACTTTCTGAAGGCTTAACAACTTCTCTTGCCCAGACTCTCAAATGAATTGCTGGTAGGACAATGTGAAACAGACCCGAAAACAGATAGCACCAAGGTGGATCTGTTTGAACTTTTCCTCTGAGCAGGTCAGAACCACTCACAAAGCTTAGAATTTGAAAAGCTAGTTTAAAAATGAAATTAACTAACACTACTTTTTTTTTTTTTTCCTAATAAAGAAACCACAGGATGAGAGACAATATAAATAAAAATAATTTGTGAAGAAACCTTTTTCAGAGAACTTGATTCCAAGCAAGGTTTCAGGGCATCAGGCTAGTGACTATAAATTATTAAAATAAACTATTTCCTACCATATTGTCTCTTAAATCAGCTTCATTTCTAGTCCAGCGAGATCCCATAGCATTATGACAAATATAACCCTGATAAAATTTTCCTCTCAGCATAGTTTCGCTCATCCATAAAAGTTCTTTGAAGGTTTGTACTAGCAAGTTAAAGTATGGTGAATGTCCCTGTACAGCTCAATCTCCAGTTTCAAGGAACTGCTCACCATGAACTACTTGGTTGACTACTGACTTACTTGTTGAGTTCATATGTTAGAATTCAATGGGAGCAGTTCTTTTTTTTATGACAGAAAAAACTAATGAGCTAGAAAAAAACAACAAAAATCTAAAAGTCTCAAAACCTTTACTCAGATCAAAGCTGGTTAGCTAGAACTAGTGAGGCTTAATAAAATATACAAATTTCTCAGCAAAGGATAAATTAGAATATAAAGATTAGACAGTCCATCAAGAAGTGGGCCATTATATCATCACTTTTCCCTTTTTCCAGAAGAAAAAGTAATATGCATTTTCTCTAAGAGTCTTATAGGCACACTGATCCCATGGATATGTTTGCACTGAAGAAAATTTTCTACAAACATGAAAAAAGTAAAGATCTGATATTATTGCACTTAGCATTACTAATAAAATAAGGTTGATAACATGAATTTACACCTTGCAAATTGCACTGCACACATAAATTTTGTTGATGACCGTAGTGAACAGTTTGTGAATTACAGCATGATTAATGGAAACTGGTAGATTTCAATTCATGTTCTTGCCAGAGGTATGAAATATTCTATGCAGTTGTATATGACTCCTGAAGGTGTCAAAGGTTCAGCCCTGTGATTTCTGCACAGTTTTTATCAACTCATAAATTTTGCTAATTGGTAAGAAAAGTTCGCATAGACAAAACAAATTTCTTGACATGGGGATTAATATTAAAATTTATTGCTACACGATAAGAACTAAGGGAATACTTATATACACAACAACTCTAACTTATTCTTATAATAATTATATAAAAATATAATATATAAT
>VXAY01004179.1:0-35926 GCA_013399855.1 Oxyruncus cristatus
CAGGACCCCCAGCTCCCTTTCTGTCAGCACTGCTTATGTCATATTATACACCTATAATCCACACCAAAGGCATTTTTTGTTAGTAATTCTGTGTTTACAGAGAATGAAAAAGATGTACTCATGGCATTATACTATAATCACCTCATGTTTTAGGTGATTTTTCACTTCATTGTAGGACTTTGACACTGGCAGCTAATCTGATGTTAATTCAAACTCAATTTGTTATATACTATGAAATTGAAAATTAATCCTGATGTTTCATGGCACTTGGCCACATAAGGGCATTAAGGTTTGCAGATGCAGGCACTTACAATACAATTCTTTTCACAAGATCCTGATTAAAAACATAATTTTACAGCTACAGTTACATGAAATACTTTGGATACACAAGTTTTAGCATGAAATGAAGCGAGAGTCAACCCCAGTCATAATCCTGTGTTGTGTATTTTCATGTCAGTGCCCTTTAGTTTCTCCAGAAGAGGATATCTGTCCTCTGACTTCAGTAAATTCAAAGAAAATGGCAGTACAGAGGACCTCTAATCCTTGCCTCATATGCAGTCCCCAAATAAAGTATTTGTCATAGGTGAAAAGCTTCCTGCAGTGTTTCAAATCAGCATGAACATTTGCAATAAGAGTTGCAGAACAGAAGTATTTATTCAATAGACAATATTGTTAACATAGTTTTGCTGTGTAAAATTGATGTAAAAACACAATATGGATTATATTATGTCTGTAAAGAATCTACAAGAAATACTAATAGGAATGTTTATATCATGATGTATTTTAAACTATTTTACATTGATTAATAATTGCTGGTGTAACAGTAATTATAATAGTTATGTATAAAGCTTTCAGCTACTATAAAACCCCACAGTTTTAATAAAATCATAATATTTATAATTTGGTTTTATGCAACAGAATAGCTGTAAAATCAAAAATAATTCCAACAATGGGGAATTTTCCCAGGTATTAGGTCTGTGCTTCATGCTTTTATATGACAACTCAGAAGAGTAGTATATTCACAATATTTTAGAGACTTACAATATGTTAAATTAATGCAAACTGAGCAAGAAGAAATTACTTTTGAGGCATTAGTCTCTATGTTGCATAGTCTTGTAGCTGCCCATAATAACCTGAAGACTCCCATAACTATAAAAGGCCTGTTTTGTGACTGATCTTCTTGAGTGTCTAGATTAACAGGTCTGTCAGTTTTGACATTTTTCCATTCAGACCTTGTCACAACCCATCAGTACGGGGCATGATGTTTGTTGTAAATTCTCATCAGTCTGAACCAAGACACCAGACCACGTGCCAGGAAACTCTTGTACTTTTATTGTACACTTGCCTTAATTCCAGCAACCCAGTATTTAGACTCAAAAGTGTTAGCTAGTAAATCCTTAAATTTTACAATAGACTTCCACAAGTAGTAGCTAACAAGCCCTTAATTTTTCACAGTGGCTGGTATGGGGTTATGCTATGGATTCATGCTGTACACAGTGATGATAACAGAGATGGGGTTTTTTATTGCTGAGCAGATCTTGCACGAAGCCAAGGTCTTTTCTGCTTTTTGTATTACCACACTGGCGGGGAAATGGAGGGTGCATGGGAAACTAGGAGGAGACACAGCTGGGACAGGTGACCCAAACTGACCAAGGGGATATTCCAGACCATATGACATTTTCCTCAGTATACACAGTGGGGGAGAAGGGCAAACTTTTTTTTGATTCTGTGAATTCAAGAATGGAGGGAATACCAGCTCTTAGACTCCTCTAAGCAGCGATTACCCCGCCTAACTACAACAACAAGCAAGACAATGAAGTTAGTCACAGAATCATTTAGGTTTGAAAAAACCCTTAAGATTACCAAGTCTAAAGTTAACCTAACTCTACCAAGTCCACCACTAAACCATGTCTCACGCTGTCACTTCTTTAAACACTTGGCTTTTAAGCACCTCCAGGAATGGTTATTCAACCACTTTTCCTGGGCAGTCTCTGCTCTGAGCACCCCTTCCAGGAAGAATTTTTTTCTAATAGCCAATTCAAACTTCCCCTGGTGCAACTTGAAAAGAGACCAACCACCTACTCACTACGCCCTCATTCCAGGTTGTTGTAGAGAGTAACAAGGTCTCCCCTGAGTCTCCTTTTCTCCAGGGTCAACAACCCTAGCTCCCTCAGCCATTCCTGATCGGGCTTGTGCTCTGGATCCTTCACCAGCTCTGTTGCTCTTCTCTGGACTCGTTCCAGCACCTCAATGTGTTTCTTGTCATGAGAGGCCCAAAACTGAACACAGTATTCAAGGTGCAGCCTCACCAGTGCTGAGCAGAGAGGATGATCCCTTCCCTGGTCCTGCTGGCCATACCATTTCTGATACAAGCTGATTTCTGATGTCATTGACCTTCTTGGCCACTTGAGTACATTGCTGGCTCATAATGAAGAGATGGTTTCACTCTGATTTTATTATTTACACCTGTGTCTATGATGGCCGTGGTACGCAACAAATCTTAAGCTGGAGTGATGAAATAAACTAATTTTAGGCTTTCTGAACATACTGGATTCATAATTCATCCCAGTTCTGAGGTCAACACAGCTGGCACATAACTGAGTTTCTCTTGGTGAAAATCATGAAAAACAGCTCTACAAAATATATTGACAACAAGCAGGCAGGTCAAACAGTTCAGTTACATGAAAAGTTTCAGATATAAATAAGAATGCAGATAAGTCTCTCTCCCAGTTTTCAAATAATTTAAAAAAAGCTTGTTTCACAATAACCATTGTCATTCTTGTTATATGTTTGTCTGCATTTTTCTTAAATAATCATGCATTGAACAAGAAGAAGGATGTCATTTAATAGTCTACTGTCACCTCATTTTCTAAGAGATCAGGCACAATCAAAAATTAGTTTTATTTATAATTTTATTAACTCTTCCTTTTGCTGTTACTTACATTGTTACTCGACAATTATTTGCTACGCTAGTGCAGAGGAGGAGTTTTCTAATTTTCCAGAGAAAACTTTTCTGAGTAAGTGACAATACTTTAGGCATTTTTGATTCTGGAGTCCAAATGTGAGGGATGCTCAGGCATCCCTCAATGCTCAAGGCACATTGATACACTCCCACCAAAGGAAAAGAGAGCGATAAAGTGCCGTTTAAATAAAGGAAGGCTTGTGCTATAACCACGGCAGCATTTGGAAAATACCTCCCATTTTTTGTGTTCTTTGTTAGGATTTTGGGTGATCTAACGTTGCCGCCTTGTGGTGGGAAGACAGACTACAGAGAGGAACACCAGCCGTTGGATCTTGTGTGTCCTGCTCATTTTTAGAGGCACAGTAATGTCATCCTGGAATTTAAACCCAGGCATGAAAACCACAAGAGTCTTGTGAAACTAAGGAGGGTAAAGTAAAGAATAACTGCATAGTGAGATGAGAAGCTAAATGCCTCATCTTTTATATTAAAAATATCTAAGTCTGAAGCATTCATGTCTGCAGCCTTTCACTTTAGTGTGCAGTATAGCATCACAGATGAAGAGACTGGGGATAGAGTACTATTGGTAAACATTATAGCTAGGGCTGATATTTATGTTTGTGTTGAGCTCTTAGTCCCTATGTTTATTTGGGGGTAATAGCAAAGATTATTCAAATAAAAGTTAAAGGGTTTTATTGTTTTATGCCAGCAACAGTTGGGCTAAAGCCGTGCACAACTGAATTTCTGTTTTGGTGCTTTTGTGGGAACACTTCTGTGATTGCTGTTTAGTGCTTTGTGTTTAAGTCTGAGTGATTAATTTATGATAGCACATTCATCTTGTTTTGGTTAACTTTTCAGTTATTTCACTGACTGTGATATATTGCTGTGTCCTCATTGGTGCCAACTTGGCAAGATATTCTTGGAGTATGAGTGCCAACTACAGAAATTACTGAGTACCCTTTTGATTTAGAAAACATTCTATTTAGGTAAAATGGCCTGCCAAATTATTCGGTATTAAGATTATTATGATTATTATGATTAAGAAAGTAGTTGCTGCAGCTTTACTTCTGTGGTCCTTTAAGCTTTTGCATTCAGTGAGTGCTGTATGTATGTGTTTCCATCTCTTTACGTCTCCAAAGTTAACTGAAGTGGTGTTTCAAAACACTTCTCTTGAAATTTACATTATGCGAAAAGAGCTTTCCAATTCAATCAGCCCAATTACCATGTATGCTGAACTATTAGTTCCATTAAAAATCCTGGATGGGGCGTGATGGTGCATCCTCTTTATTATTTGTAGTAACATGAGTGTTTGTACCGTAATGAAGTTTAATTCCATTTAGAGCTAACTGTAACTGTTTGGAAGAGAAGGCCCTAGGAGATACGCTCAAGTCCTGAGGTATGTTTTCAGCTTTCAGTTACCTAAAGCTATGGAAGGGTGCTGGAGGCACTGAGGGAAGAGGACGTAAAAAAAAAAAAAAATAAGTGGAGGGTCACAACAGTAGATACTTCTTCCTGCCATATAATAGAAATAATTAAAAGAAAAATTATGTTCAGTGGAATTGAGAGAAACAAATGTAATTGAAAAAGTCTGAGAAGCACCTTAAAATTATCTGCTCTTAGACAAGCAATTGCAGTAAGTGGGGTTACTGATTTTCCAAGGGAAGGCATTTTTTTAATTTCGAAATTACAGAATCCACACCAGCATGATTATAGTGTTTTCACATCAAACCACCCCTTTCATCATTAACAAACACCTGACTGCCTGCAGTTACAATACAGAACCAGAATCCACTCTGGTAACACATGGTCCAGTCAATCTAACTGATTTTATTTGTTTGTTTCCCTGGAAAATGGAATTTTCTAGGCAACATTTCATCCTGGTTGAAATTTGAAGGACTTAACTGTCTGCAAAACCACAAGAATTTATTGTGGAACTCAGATATTCATAAGAATTTTTGTTGTTTTTCATAGCAAGATATGACTACAATGGGTTTGGGTATCCAGATGTTGTAGAGGAGGTTGCAAAAAAATAAAACAGTAGGCAATTAGGAAAAAACATATTAGAAGAACTGCATTACTTTTGGCAGTGGTTTCTCAACATCCTGCAGTACAAGAATTCCTTCATATGTCCTTCAAAAATGCTTGAAGTCTGACCTCTATAGTCCTAAAGCCCTTACAAATCCATTTCTCAAGACATGTTTAAACCATGAAAAGCATACTTCACTTGCTGAAATATCACAATATCCATGGTAGCTGAAGTGGAGTTTTCAAAGTTTTCAATGCATGAACAACTTCAATAATTTTCCTTTCACTATCTTGAACATTTTCTTGCTTTGGACATTAGGAAATAAATAACAAGGTGACTTCCATCACAATGCCCAGGAATTTCAAACAAAAATGTCTGAATGTGATGTACTTCAGATCCTTCTTGAAATGGACAGACTTTATTACTAGTATGTATGAGTATGCATGCTCTTGTCCTTTAGCAGTGTTACTGTAGACTAATATCAGATATTTCAACTGATACATCCTGCTTCAGCTCTCACCGTGAGGTCAGAAGAGCTTTTCATAGAGCAGCAGTCCATGGGTACTCATTACCCATACAAGAACTCAATAAATTTCTATTATTAAGCCTTACATTGGTTCCACATGCCATCATGCCACTTAGAAAGGTGTTTCAAAACCCAGCAAATAAAAGCGTATAGAACATGAAGAGCAATGATCAGTCAGCACATTGCAATTACACTTAATAAAAGTATTTTTATTTTAAAATCTTTCAAAAAAACCTTTTTGATCTCTGGCTGATGTGATTTCTGTATGCTTCTGCCTAGAGTGTAGCTTCACATTAATTTTTGTTCTAGAAATGAAGGAAGAAAGAAAGGTCTTATTTGAAACTACCATTAGATGGCCCTGGTTTCTGAGTACTTCAGTCACTTGGTTCTTAAATTAAAAAGATGTTGTCAAAGGTTTAGCTCTTGCGCTCATTCTCCACCAAAAAAATGATGCCAAAGGTTTAGCCCTGCGATTTTTGCACGGTTTTATCAACCCATAAATTTTGCTAATAGGTAAGAGAAGTTTGCATAGACAAAACAGATCTCCTTGACATGGGGATTAATATTAAAATTTATTATTACACAATAAGAACTAAGGAAATACTTATATACACAACTCTAACTAGTTTTCTTATAATAACATACTTATATATTTACAAATACCACCCATCCTTCTTTTCTTCAAAAACAGTCTAGAGGAAGAAGGAGAAGGGAAAAAAAAGTCTTTAAGGTAACAGTTCCAAATCACCGCAGCTCGAAAATCTCTGTCTCTCTCTCTCCATTGGAATGCAGGGGAGTCTGCCTCCCACTTCTAGCCGCTTGTCTACGGCTACTGAGGGTTTACCATGAGCTTCAAGGGAACACTTGTATCGCCATGTCCTCACCACGGAGTGTAGGGGCTCTGTGGAGGTTCCTTCCACACGGAGTTTCAGGGGGTTTCCTAAGAGTCATCACCCCTCCCCGGGTCAGTCTTTCTTTTGGCTCAGTCCATGCTCAAGAACACTCTTTGGTGCTATGCTCTGCTGCTCCAAATAGCCTCTTCTCTCGCTCTCTGGAATTCTTCTGACTCTCTGCTTTTGGCCAGACGCCCAATCTTGGCTCTCGGCCATGGCTGGATACTTCAATTCACCACCGCTCCCCCTTTGCAGTGAAAGGGGTCATCCTGCCATCACACCCGGTCCAAAATTGCACTGGGCCTCTGGTATAGGGGGCTTAGTGTTAGGCTCAGCTTTTAGACAAAGTCCCAAGGTCATGAGGGGGCTCGGCCCCTCAAAGGAGAGTCCACCGGCTTTTCCACCATTCCATGGCTGCAATCCCTCTGCAACTTGCTGCATGCGGCTTCCAGGTGATTCAGTCTTGGCCTCAAGCCATCCCTGCCCTCCTCAGGCCAGGCCAAGCCCTGGGGAGGGGCCTGTACAAAGGTTTCTTCACTCCAAATAATCTTCCACAGGTGGCAGGGGGTTTAGCTTTTAAGTCTTTTCCCCTGCTGGAGGGGGAGAAGGGGCACCCCCGGGCCTTTCCTCCCCCCTCCTGCTACACTGACCTTGGAGGCTACATCGTTCTTTTTCTTCTCCACTCTCCTCCGGGCTGGAATTTCTTCCGTGCAACTCATCTTCTTTTCCAGTTTGTTAAATATGTCATTCGTAGAGACGTCACAAAAGTCTCTGATTGGCTACTTGGCCGGAATTTCACCTGGAGTTAACCATCTTCTGCCCTAATACTGGGGGGATGGGCTAAACCATGACAGATGTAGAAGAGCAAATCAGGTATTTCCATCTAATTAGTTAATTTCTAGTTACACAGGTAAGCATTTATCCCACGCTATCTTTACAAAGCCTAAAAGTTCTCTTTAAACCAGTTAGGGTTTTGCTCATTGAACACAGAAAGCAGAATTATGCAATATATTTGGTATGTAGGTTTTCTACAGTATCCTTTAAAATACAAACTGAAGTTACTCAGTTTTACTGAAACTTTGGCTTTTTACTGCAACTTTGGGTTTTTACTGCAGCATTGTGGACACAATCTTAAATGATTTCTTGCAGCCATTGCATTACCACTAGTCTCACAATCACAATTTATTAATGAGAAGGAGCACCTTTTTCATCTTTGATCTTTAGAGAAAGATATAGGGGGAACTGGGGCAATATGGCTATTAATCCAACTCTTTATATAGTAAAAACCTATAGTATAGTCTTGCATTCATTTTTATAACTTGTTATCTATATAAAATCTCAAACCCATGGTATAGTCTTGTATTCATTTTTATAACTTATCTATATAAAAGCTCAAAGTTATAAAAGCAGCCTGAATAACTTTCCTTAACAAATGTTACTTATGCTTAACGTCACCAAAAAGACTATGAAAACTATCACAGATGTATTCTATTACTTAATACAGTATTATATTCTGCAAGACATATATCAAGCCTCAAGCTATGCCAGGGGAGGTTCAGGAACAGGCTGCCTGGGAAGTTGGGGGAGTCACCATCCCTAGAGGTGCTCCGAGAAACGACAGGATGTGGCACTTAGTGCTATGGTCTAGTTGACAAGGTTGATCTAGTTGATCAGTCAGAGGTTGGATTCACTTACCTGGGAGGTCTTTTCTAACCTAAATGGTTCTATGATTCTAAGTTGACTCCTACAATCAATAATTAAAAGCGTTACAACAATTTAATAGCTATAGAGAAAATCCATGCCCCCTTCTTGGCCAAAGAGAATCCTGCTTCCTCTGTGTTTTGGAAAACTTCATGTCTCATGGTATTTGACACTATAATACAATAGTATAGCAACCTATTAATATATATATTAATATATGGTGGATAATTTCAAAAGATTTTTGTAAAAATTTACTTCGACCTGTAAGGTTTACCACTGAAAAAAACATACTCCACAATTTTAGAAAGCAGTGTTGTACCAACTTTTGTTCCACTAACATATGAATCAGAAAATGCCAACAAGAGACTATACCTTTATGGTGATTTGACACTTAAATATGTAGCTTGTATAGATACTGTCCACATTTTTCTTCCTTAACCCACAGTTTTTAACAAATTACAAAAAATTAAATATTGGTGACTCTATTACTGCCTTTTTGTTCAAATGCCTTACAATAATATTTCTGAAACACAAGGCATTTAACAAATGTTCTCAGCATTCACTGGGAGATCAGCCACAGCTGTCTGCAATAAACTAGGTCTTAAATTCCTCTGCATCACAGACATAACTTGCTTTCTGCACTTTGCATTTTGCTGTCATTAAGCTGCATGGGTAGTTTTCCATGGATAGAAAGCAGTAAAGGCTCTCCTTTAAATGATTTCCAGAAATTTTCTCATCTCCACTTCTCCCTGCCCAACTATAAATCACTCCACTAAAATGTCAGCACCACTAATAGCAGTCAGTTCTCCTTCACTGGGTCAAACATTCTCAGACAAAATTAATAAAAACATGTGGGCAACCTTATCCATGTAAAATTTGCGGTAGTCACTGGAACTTGATCAGCTAACTTGGCAGCACTGGTAAGACCATTTTAGCAGAACAGCCTGTTAATACTAGCATTTAAGCTCAAAAGATGTGCTGAGGTTCTGTATTCAAATAAATGAAAATGCCATTTTTCTAAGAAGAAATATTTTATCAATAGTTTTTACTATCAGCATAAAATAGTAGTTTCTGTGCAGTACAGAAAGAAGTTAAGTTCTCGTGATTTTTCAGCCTGAGTAGTGCTTTTGTGTATGCAGCCAGGTGATAGTTCTCACAGCTCAGTCCTGTGAAAAGCACACCCTGACCCTTCACTGCCCATAAAAAATGCTTGCCATTTCACACATTAAACAATACAGACCCCTCTTTTCCCAGCAGCACAGAAAAAGTAGTGCGTCCAGGAGAAAACAGTCTAACATTTGAGTTACCTGCCCTTTCTTTATTGTTGGATCAAGCAATAGAAGCCTATTCTTACAGTGCTTTAATGTTTTCTGTGAAAGATATTGACCTATAACATTGTGTCCATACTAGAGTGGACGGCAGTACTCCACACTGAGGGAACAGTGCAGTATGTCCTGGGATGAGGCACAGGGTACAGTGCCACTTGCCGAATGAGAAGCAGCCAAGGGAGGGTGGCAGAAGGCACAGAATAAAACAGCACGTCTTGTAAGAATATTGTCCATGTTCCAAACATGTCATCTCTACCCTCCTCTAGAAGTCCTGATGTCACGATATGTCCTCAAACCTGCTATCCCGAATTAATCACTGCTTCTCAAAAAATAATTCAAAGTCATTTCTTGTCATAAAATTTTTAGATGTTGGAGTTTTACTTAAGAACTTCCAGCCACATGAAAAAGGTATCAACAGAAATACTTTTTCTAGGGCAGCAGATTTAATAGAAGAAAGCATATGAAATGCCCAAACGCTTGAACCGCTTGATCCAGTTTGAGTTCCTTGGGAACTTCTGGAAAAATGCATTTAAACTCTCAGAGGTTTCATACCTGGAGTCAAGATTTGCTATCTATGTGAATAGCACACTGGCACCATGAATACGGAAGCCTGGCTTTGCTGGAGCACAAGCTTTGCAGATGGTGAGACAGTTACACTTTTGTAGGACCCATCAGCACAAGAATGCTTTTCTTTCACACTTCACAATCAATAATGAAAAACATTCATGAGAGCAGGTACCAGGATGAACTTCTGCACATAGTTTTCAGTCTGTTTGATACAACGAGGAGTGAAAATGCACAAAGATAAAAAAACTTGGAGACATCCAGCAAAAAGAGAATTGAGGGTTTTTCCCCTTTTTGCCTATTAGTGTCCTATCTCATCATGCCTGTTCCAGCAATCACATTTTTTTTCAGCCTTTGATGTATCGATCAAGACGTCATGAGTTAATAAATTCCATGGACATTCTTTTATACCTTGCAGGAGGAGACTTAAAACAAATTTACTCCTCCCTTGAAATATTAAAATAATATTTAGAATTCTTGTTCCAGATTTGCCCTGAAGACAACCAAAACCTATTTATAAAAATCTTGTGATGTTAGTGAACTTTAGACTCTTGAAGTCACAAAAACAAAAATTGTGACCAAGATCGTATTTGCATACATCAAATAAAATTTAGGCTCCTCGGTGATGGATAGGTGTACTTGTGCATACTGGCCAGAGAATTCCTAAATCTATTTGTAAGAATAATTTTGTGAAATGCTCAAGATAATAAATGGCTAATGGCATACATACAGAATCTTATGTGTGGGGAAAAGAAAAAAAAAAAATAAAAAGGATTACATAAGAATTTGGTTATCCCAAGCAGATACAGGCTGGAAGGAGTATGTAGTGAGAGCACTCTGGTAAGGACTTGAAGATGTTGGTGGATGAGAGGCTGGACACGACCCAACAATGTGCACTTGCATCCCAGAAAGCCAGTTGTATCCTGGGCTGCACCAAAAGCAGCGTGGCCAGCAAGGTGAGGGAGGTGACTCTGCCCCTCTACTCCACTCTGGTGAGACCCCACCTGGAGGCTGCATCCAGCTCTGGGGTCCTGAATTGAAGCATGGTCCTACCAGAAATGAGAGATTGTCCAGAGGAAGGACAGAAAGATGGTCTGAGGGGTGGAACTGCTCTCCTATGAAGACAGAGTTGGGGAGGTTCAGCCTGGAGAAAAGAAGGCGCAAGGGAGACCTTCCAGCACTTAAAAGGGGTACTGGAAAGTACGAGAGCTGGGAAGGGATTATTACGGACATGTAGTGACAGGACAAGGGGGAACAGCTTCAAACTGAAGGAGGGTAGGTTCAGATTAGATTCTAGAAAGAAATTCTGTCCTGTGAGGGTGGTGAGGCACCAGAATAAGTTGTCCAGAGTAGGTGTTGATGCCCTTTCCCTGGAGTCGTTTAAGGCCAGGTTAAGCAACCTGGTCTAAGGGACATAGCACGGGGGTTGGAACTAGGTGATCTGTAAGGACCCTTCCAACAGAAACCAGTCTATGCATCCATAATTTGGCAACATCATCTTTGTTTTTTCAATGCAGTAACAGAAGAAAAAAAATAGCAACAACAAAACAGTGTTAAAAGAAGCTTATACATGTTAATCCAGTTATTAAAAACTTGCCTTCACAATTAGCCAAAGGTAAATGCTAAAATCTGTAATTCTACTTTCACTGAGATGGATACAACGGAAGTTTGATCATTAGTTCTCAGAAACAGGATTTGACTTGACCTATGAAATTCTGGGTAATGGTATTACTTGTTACTTAAAGCAGTATATAAAGAAAACAAATAATAATCACATTTCAGTAAAATAAAATTCAGTTTCACTTTATTCAAGAGAAGAAGTTGAGGTGGGGGAAGGCAGTGTGGAAACCAAGACAGCCATGCCATGAAAGCCATGCAGCTGAACAAAAAGAAATGCAACAACTAGACTTCTGAAAGTTTCAGCAGTTTCTTAAAGGTAATTCTAACCCTTAGCATATTAAGAACCCAAGTGACATTTTTCAAATTTATTATATTTACGTAACAGTCATCCAGAAGAGAAACTGTTTTTCAGCATTTCAGTAAAGACCATGATAACACTTCAAACACCACAGTGGACAGAACTTAATGCCTACATTTTAATATTTATTGAGATCCCCTTTTGTAATTGCATATACACTTTCAATAAAAATTAATATATCTATTCTGCCTTCTTGCTGAAAAAAAGATGCATACTGCAATAAGGAATGAGGCACAGCAGAGTGGACATCTCAAGCAACCTGCAGTAATCCAGAAAATTACACAATGGCACAAGTCTGAATACCTTTCTCTTTGCCCTGGGGTGATATATAGTTAAAAGAGACAACTGGTGTATGCTAAGAAATGGTGAAATCCATTCATGACTATATAGAGAAAGTTTAAGAGAAATAAAACCAATTTACTGACTAGAATTGGGAAATTAAGAAAATACACTGACTAGAACAGGGAACTATAGAAAATCATGCTGTTGTTACAAGTGGAGACAACAAGGGAGGTGGTAGAAAGGTCCCACATTGACTTTTGAACATTTCAGCTCTTGTGTTAAGGCTTTCAGTAAGCAGAGAAGATCAAAATATTTTATATTCTGTAAGAAAAATGCAATTTGGGGGGAATTCTTATTTTTTCCAAAACACGAGCTGTTTAACCACAAATATGCATATTTAAAATAAATCTTTCAACACTAATGATTAAATTGCTCAAATGTTATTGAAGAGCCAGATGAGATTTGAGAATCAGCAGTTTTTAAAAAATAAATGTAAGAAATCATTAAAACAAAAGAAAATACATAGAATCAGGTAAATTGAAAAGCTACACAAATGGTAACATACAAAATACACACAAGAAATATTTGTAAGTGAAAGTTGCAGCAGATACTCTATAAATGCTGGGGATAGAGAAGAGACCACAAACCAATCAAGAAAATAATGAGGCTATTAATTGAATTATCATGCATAAGATGAAAATGACAGATTCAAAACAAATGACAGAGAATGGTACTCAGGGCATTTAAAAACTCTACTTATCTAAGGCAAAGTATGTAAGTTTGGCATGATAACCTGAGTTCATACTCTTAGTACGTGCTTGGTGTACAAACAAGTGGAGTAACACAATCATTGTAATATTTTGGAATTCTCTTATTTTGTTTCAGTTTACAACTTACAGGGAAAATTGCAAGATTACATGTATTTTGTAACTCACTAAATGGTTACTCAACACCAAGGGCAAGACTTACAGTAAATTAAAGATCTGCAACTATAGGTTAGCATGCTAGTTGTTTGAGATTTTACAATAATGGAACCATTTGGATATCTCAAGCATCACCAGCAACGTCAGAATTCTATCCTGTGGCTATAAATATTCTAAACTTCTGTTTAGAAATCATACTTTGGAAGCAGGTACTTTCTATATGTACCAGATGTTTTGCAGACTTTGACACTGAAATTTATGAAAGCCTTCATGTAACACTGTACCACTTCACGTACTTTCTGTATCAACTGCAGTAAACAGCCATTCAACAATACTATGTCTACTACATCTAAGAAGCAAATAGAATTGCAGACATTCAAACTATCAAAATTCTGCTGTCTGGGTATGAAACAAAACAGTTTCATTGGGTAAGAAAAGTTGATAAAAGCAACTGTGACATATTTTATTTATTTTTAAATATAAATCTGACTTCATTAGTCATTTTCTTAGCACACAATATTGCGTAATTCAAGGCATTTATTTTTGGTATGCAACAGTGCACTTATAACCCCATCAACTCCTCCTTAATTTGCAAGACTGTAAGTAACTTCTATTTAAAATAATAGGCTTTTATGAATATTTTTTAGTGCAGAGAAATATTAATTCTCCCCATTACACATTTTTGTAAACTGTTATATTTTCTGTGAGTACAGACAGAGGTGCTGCAACATTTCCTTCGGTAGAATATAAAAAAGTTTACACTAAAAGCAGTACTGTATTGTAAATCAATCATGACCTGGTCCATTCATTTACAAAAAGAAAATAATATTGTCAACTAAGCAGCCCCTCCTGGGATCACCTATATCTGATCAGTAGCCTCCTTCCTATATTTTGAGTTGTAACACTAATGATTAACATTTCCTTTGACAAAGAAATTTCTATTTCAACATAGCCTCAAGTCACATTAAAACCAAGACATAAACAAAGTATTGATTTTCAGAATCAAATCAAAATTGAAACATTTGTTCTGAATAGTATCATAAGAATTATTCCAGAGTTCAATTTCAATATCAAATGTTAAGACAAATTCACTTTATGATGCTTATATAAAAAATGAAATCTGGAATCTTATATTAAAAAAAACACAGAAAATCAAGCCTAAACTTGGCAGAATCTTTTTTCATCATTAGGTATTTTTTTAACTTAACATCATCTAGTTCTGTGATATAGCCATAGACTGTTGTGACCATAATAAACAACTTGATAAATCTTCCTTCCTTCTTGTTTCTTGTATTTGTTGCTGATATTCAAATAGTTCTGCTTGTTAAAGAGGACTTAAAAGGCAGTTGTTCAGTGTTCTTCGTATCTTCGTGTTTATCAATTCATTACAATTTTGGCTGATTCTCTCTCACTTCTTCTAGTTTAGAAAGGATCCACTGTGTGAAGCAAAAGAAACAATAAAAGTCTTGCCATGGTAAAAACCAATGAGACGGAAATCTAGAGTAGGACACGTTATACAAAGAGACTGCCATAAAAAGTGTGCATAATGTTTTGCAGGAAGATGAGTGGATTGTTATAAATCAGAATCTGTTACTGGATCAGATTCTACCCCCTCATATTGACAGACCAGTTAGTTGGTTTTGTTAGGTTCCTGAGCCTTAGGTTCCTAGCCTGTATCTAGGAAAATACACAAACTAGTATTTTTATGAAAAGTATACTCAATTTTTTCAGCTTTTTTTTTCCTTTTCCTTTTTTTTTCCTCCAATTTTTTCCTTACTTAAGACTTATGGTATACACACTATGATGTGCTAATTTGACTTTTAGAATTATTCCTGATTTAGCTGGGGCATAAATAGGATCCCCTTCCCAGAAAGGCTACTGGACCTCAACACTGCCTGCTCCTGTTCCACCACAGCCAAAAAAAGAACCTCAGTGCCTCCAAAGATTACAGACAAGTCAAATTCAACATGAGGCCCCTACCTTTCTGAGGTAAGAGTCAAGTGTTATCACTCAGCTGTGGTGAGAAACTACCTCCATGAAGACAAAGGCAACTTAAATTGATGAGAAGATGCAAAAGCAAAAGCAACTTAAACTAATGACAGGATGCAACTTCCATAACCTGTTTCAAACCATGATCCCAGGGAACCATATCCCACTGGAATATACACAAGACTAATTTATTGTTTGTGAAAATTATTAGCTGCACTAATAAAAACAAGGCAGGATCTTCACAACTCAGCTACCTCATAATTCCGGTAGCAGACCTGAAACGCTCCTACTTCTCCATTGTGGTCAAAACTAATCACGTCAAAATGAAGAGAAAATGTGCATAATAATAGCAGCAATATCATATATCAAATAGAGAATTTGTATTTTTATTAAGGATTTTCTTCATTCTTCAACCAAAACTGCATTTTGAGGAACAGAGCCATAACATCCCACCCCTTCCCAACCCCTGGAATAAAACTAGGAGTAATTTACAAATATTTTTGTTCTATTAAAATATACTATTTTAATTCACATCCTAGATTGCTTAGTTTCTGTCAGCAGTACTGTTAAATCAGTATTTTGATAGACAGTTATAATTCCAAAGATTTATGTATGGACAAATTTGATACTGAAATTGAGTATTTTTGAAATTCAATACTGAATGGGTCATTGCTATTTCCATCTCTTTAATGCATACATGGAAATACTGAATTTTAAATACATAAAGTAGTTTCAGGTTAAGAATATTTGTTTCACTTTTTAAGCCAAATTTAACACAGTATAATTTTAATAGTATTTTGACTTTACCTTAGCATCCTCTGGACTTCTAAAATTAATAATTTTTCCAAATTCTTTGGCATGGAACACTGACTTAACGCGTTCCTAAAAAAAAAAAAAAACAAACCCAAAACAGTAATTTAGAACTGAAGTTAAGTTTCTTCAGACTTTAAGACTAAGCAGTTATTTACTATTAAGACAGATATGATGGTTCAGACAGCCATGTGTACCCATTACAGTAACCTGAGTATGTTCTCATCGCATGCACATACTCATCATTTTCTGCATGAAAGCACAGTGGAGTGGAACACTCCAGCAGTTAACAGACTTCCCTTTTTACTACAGAGTCCCTGGAGAGGGGACTATAAAAGTGCACAGGAATGGAAGGCAGATAATGGAGTATGTGTGGTAACAAAATCCATTACTCCCTAAGGTTTTAATTTTTCATTCTTTCTACGTCATTACTTGAGTGGACATTCCACCAATACTGTCTTGGAAGTAGTGGTCTTAGGTAGGGAAAACAGCAACTTTGGCTTCATAAAGAAAAACATAAGGAATTATTTGCAAAATACAGTTTTCAACCAGAGATTTCGGCTAAGAGCATACTGCAGACATGTGAATGGATTCTGAAATGACCGCTGTGTAGGGGTAAAGATGGATATGTTATTCAGCATTGTCTGAAATGGCAGAAACGCTAAGAATTATTTCGTCCTGTAAAAGTTCACTTGCAGTCAGAAATCCAGTTTGGAGGATTCCAAACCAATATGGCTCTGCCTTTCATGCTCTCTGTAATAGAAACAAATAATCTGAGTGAAAAACTGAATTACTTCGTACACTGTAAAGACTGTCCTGACAACCAATATGTGTAATTACACACATGAAGCTTATTAAAAACAGAAACAAAACACTGTCAGGTAAATTTATTGATTGAAATTAAATTCAGTTACCATTTCAACAAGAATTTAAGAAATATTTTTAAGGAACTGCCTTTGTAAGTATACTCAGTCATTCATGGTCATCTTTCTCCTTCTGTCTTTTGCAATTCTACCAGGGAAAGAAAGTTTTAGGATTTTTTTCAAAGCAAAAACTGAAACTAAAAGCAACACTCTACAACTTGTACTGAAAGGGATAAATGTATGTCATTATGGGATTTTTGAACATATGAGAACCTTACTGTATTTTTGAAGAATTTGATAACTAGCAAATGAAAAAAAAAAAAATCTTTGAAGCATAGCACATGCTATGTATTGCTCTGCTATATTTGAATAGGATTGCAATAAGGTAGAAGTCCACATATTGGCATATTTCCACAGTGTCAGAGAGCATAATAAAAATATTCTGCAATCTTCTGAGCCTTTTGTCATATCACCATTTTCCAAACTCTGAATACATCATGAACTGGTGCATACCAACAAAAGATTCCCAGGGCTCAAGGAATTTCATCTGCAAACACCAAGTCACCATTCTGCTTAGAAGAGTCAGAAGCTAGTTATCTGAGTTTGCCCATGCCAAATATCAACTCCCTTCTCTAAGTGTATCTCAACTACAAAAGAGATCAAGAATTCAAAGGAGAGAGAGCAGAAATTCTAAGTTCAATTTTATAAGCAGTTAATACAAAAAGACAACAAAACATGGCAAGGTTAACGTACCTTGGCTTCAATGCGCAATCTTCGACCATCAACGATGAATGGTTCTTTGGTAAATTCATCGTAAGTGTATTGCCACTCACATATCAGCTGTCCAAATGTCCCTTTTGTCACAAATAACACACCACTAGGCAACAGAAAATAAAAGTAATGATTTAAAAATTAGTCTAAAAATACTGAAAAGTTATCATGTTACCCCTGCTCTAGTGAATTCACTTCTTGTTGCAAAACAGTTCTCATATAATGATCTATAATAACTATACAGCACACTTTCCAAACGAGTCAATTTTGAACCTCCCTCTAACTTATTTAAAACACTGTCTTTCACAGCAAAACTGGAACACTATTTTAGTCTGTATTTTTACAAAAAGTTGTACATACATTTTTTGAGAAGAATGCCTGATACTCCACCATTAGACACTGACTTTGCTTTGGTATTACCCTTTTTTCCTTCATTATGCCCATTTATAAGTGAACCCCACAGTTCAATTGACTTCACCCTAACCAGGTTTATATCAAATCCTTCTCAGCTAAAAAAATCAAAAAAACATTCCTTTCTTGAATAGGAGAGAAATAACACTCAACGCTTTTCTGCTGTACAATGCCACAGTTGAAGATAATTAACAGCACATTAGGCATGCCTTCCCACTTATTTTATCTACATAAATGATGACAGTGCTGTTACTGATCAGCAATTATCACGGCATGTATATGTTGATGATTGTTTTAAGTACATATTATTCGGAGTTAAAACTGTTTACCTTTTGGTTACCATTAGCAGATCTGTACTGTTGACCATAGCATGTGCAATATATCTGAGTTTTGCAAATCTTCCATTTTCAATTTTCTAGAAGAGATAGAAGTTTTATAGCTTTGAATATGCTAGTAAATCAATGTACTAATTTTGTGCTTAAAATGTATTTATGCTCCAAAAGTATAAATTATAACAAAATACAAAGGACATACTTTTAAATAAAAGGCTACTTTCATACAGTCAGAATATAACTAACAGATCTGTGACAGCTAATATTCACAATTATGTAGAATTACATGATTCCTGTTAATACAGCTATGCAAATAAAAATAAATCCTAACCAAAACTGGCAAAGAACAATATAATTTCTCAAAACATTTCAGGACTCATTTTTTTACGCATTTTTAATATACTCTGAACTTTTGCTAACTAATACAGTTGTGAGACAATAAATGATAAAGATTCCTTTACTAATTTATGTAAAGTCACTTCCAAAACATTGAGTAATTAACTCTGAGAATAAACCTATGCCTAACTGTATACAGACCCCACTATCATGTAGACAGCAGAACTTACAATAATGCACTTGAGGTAATGCTTAGCTTTCTTCCATATTAATTTGTTTCCCTGTGAACTTACATTTTCCTACAACTGCTGTAAATACTGTAGCAGAATATTTTTTAATGGGTAATAAATTTTAAATATTGATGACAGCAGATTATTTTATAAAAACAGACGCTCCCTGTAACTCTAACATGACCTGGCAAACACTGGATTTCTGATTTTCTGAGCTATGAGTGATTAAATTAGTGGTTTCATTAATATTTCTGCATCTTAGTTGGGAATAGCAACACGACTGCTTGCATACTTCCCATCTGTTACAACTTGCAAGAAAAACTAGTTCAGTATAAACCAGTATGATTCATTAAAGCCTTAACTAAAAGCATATCCTTTCAGATACGTATGCCAATATTTATAAACATGTAGGTTAGTTCTCAAAGCAGTTAAAATAGCATAAGCATTTAATAAGCGTTCATCACCACAGTAAAATGATAAAGACATTTAATTAGGTGTACCGTTCAAATTTGGCTGCGTGGATACTTCCACTTGCTCAAACACATATTTTAAAAATTATGTCTTCCCCAAACATGCTGATTCTTTAGTGACTAAAATGCATGAATATTTGAGTAACAGGTTCCCCAGAAGAGAGCTTTTCAGAAAGCTCTTAGAAAGCTCAAAAAATTTCTCTTGCCCCAGCTCTGCTGGGCTACAAAAAACACCGCTATTGATCATGTCCCTAGTTACATAAGTCACCACTTGTCTTTATTTCTGCAAGAGTTAGTGTCAGATGCAGGGTGAATTCAGGAAGAAGAATGGCATAAGAAATGAGGAACTAAGGGCTTGGAAAAGTTTTTTTTTTGGTTGTGTTTGTTTGTTTTGTTTTTGGAAACTTCTTATTCAAGCTTTATCTAGGGGTTGCTATGCCTCTGAACTGAGTCTCTCTCTGCCTTTCATATTTAGGTCCAGTCTTCTACCTAATAAGTAAATAATCAAAAAATCCTCTCTAAGGTAGCCTGACACATTCCTGCACACAACATGTTGGATGATTAGAAGACAGAGAAGGTTGTATGGACAGCCAGCATGGATAGGATATCTGATCCAGATACCAGGCTACTGGTCTATGTCCTGATGGATATAGACCACTTGTTAGTGGTCTAGCAAGTTTTTATATCTAGCAATTTTCTAGTGGTCTAGCAACAGGGAAACAGAGGAGAAAGCTGACAGGAATTTAACGAAATAACGTGTGTGGAAAGAGCAAGGGTGCTCCAGTAAAGGTTAAAAATACACAGCTGAGTTTAACTGCCAGACACTGTGACAATAACATCAACTTCTCCTACTGATCAAACACATAAATATCGCACAGCACGACCAATATTTCTGTTCTATTAGAATCAAGTATGGGGAGAAGCATTTAGCAACCTAGCCTTATTAGGATGGAGGGGATATCCCCTATTCAAGAAGGTAACTTTCTTGTGCTTTGCATAGCACTGAGGTAAGTCTCTCAATCTAAATACTAAGCAGGACTTAGGAGAGGGGTGTTACCTCTTTTTGTCTTTTCATTAGCTTGTTAGGTAATTTTCAACAAATCATGTCAACCTGCTGTAACTTACTTAGCTTAATGATAATGAACTGAGAACTGTGAAAATTATTATGGAAGTACAGTATTTAATTATCACACAGGTGACAATCCTAAGCAAAAGCTATTTAAATGTCCACAAATTCCACAAAAGGAGTTTCATTCCACTATAACTCCCACACATGTGATCTGCAGAGCACAAAAAACATTGTTAGCATGAGCTAACTAGTCCTCGCTGTTATCTGTGAGTCAAAGATCACAAGCTTAGTTTACCTGCATTCTGTATTTTTGTAGACAAAAGAAGTTAATTGGGAAATAAAGCACAAGAAAATATTGCACAGGTTATTTGCAAAGGAAATACTTGTATCTATGCCAATGTGGAGCAGTAACTACTTCTAAATTTTCTGCCTTTGGATTTTTTACCCTTCATTTAAAATCTTTATCCTTTTAAGCATTAGACCCATATTCATTGGGAAAGGCATCATAGAGGGATACGTCAGCTTTCTGGTGATAATTCATATAGCAAGGTCACGACCGCACTCTGTTACCAAAGTGCCTTATGCAGCTCAAACATAAAAGGATATATAATTGATCCCTCAATATAGATGCATAAATAGTTTTTAAAAGAATTTATGGTATTTAGGTAATGTTTGGAGAAAGATGGCAACTTGAACTACTGTTTGGTGATGCAAAACTATAAAAGTTAACATTGATCAGTCGTTCTTTGTTCACTATTACTTTTCCCATTGAAAAAAAACCCAAACACCATTTTTTTAAAACAACGTCTGTATTTCAAATTAAAAGCATTTTAATAATCTGATNGGAGATAATAGAGGAGGAGGGGGGGGGGGGGGGGGGGGGGGGGAAAGACACTCCAGCAGCTGTTACGTGTGAAGTAACACAAGCACAGATCCCCTCCTTTGCAAATTCTTACCTGTAGTACAACTGCTTAGATGTCACTGCAATAATCTAACAGCAAATGTGATCATTTATGGATGGATATGCAAATACGTTCAATGCCTTAAGTGGCATCCCTGCATTTGGAGAGATTCCTAATCACACCACATGCTCCTAATTTAATGGGAAACAAGCACAGAGGGCTTAGGCAAAGTTAGAAATGGAACAGAGCAGAGTGTTAAGTAGTGGAGACAAAATTTAAAATCTATGATCCTTCTGGTAATAGTTCTAAAAAATACTGGTGTTATGTGTGATACTAAAGTCTGAATGCTTGATGTCCTTCTTGAACTCATGTCAACTGAAACAGGATGTACAGAAATAGTGCAAAGGCTGTTACTACTTAAGAGTGGTTACAAATCTGCTATTCTGTATGTTCCGGTTAACTTGAAGGTTTCAACTCAATTATATATTGCCAGTGTACTTCCTTATGAACTGGCTACAGTATAAATGTGTGAGTTCTGAAGGCAATCCATTGTTGCTGCTAGAAACGCCAACCCTGAACGCATCTTCAAGCTCAAATCATAAGGTAACTTCTTCAAAAGCTGTAGAATTGCCAATTTCAGCAGGCTAACTTGCCATAATTACATATCCAATCTTCCCCCCAGAAATGTTTAATAGTTCTAAGCAGTTCCCAGGTGACTTGTAAGATGTAGCTTGAATGTATGTGAAAAAGGGGGAAAAACTGTTATAGAAAGAAAAAGTAACATATAAAACATTATTTTTTTTCTGCCATAAAAAAATTATCTCCTCATCCTTTATGAATAAGAACTGACATTTATCCTTTATTACCTATTTCCTCATTCCAGTTATCCCAATGTGCAATGTCATTCTACAAAAAGCAAAGCTTTTGTCCATGATGTGTTAGTGTCTGAATTCAAGATTCCATTCAGACATGTTGAACAGCAACTCTGAAACCAACGTGGTTTTATTAAAATCAACAGAAATTTGCGGTCAAGATTAACATTTAAATTTAAGGCCATAGTATGCCGGACAATAAAAAGTAGGACAGCAGCTTTCTTTCAGTACACAAAATTCCTGCTTCACAGTAAAAATAAAAGTTGCCTAAACTGACTGGCAGAATTATCTTGGTCAGTTTTTGATCCAAATGTACAAGAGAATTTGTTTGATAAGTTGAATGGAGAAACCATACTGATCCACACTTTTATCCTGATGACAACATCTAGAGGTTCTGTTTACTGCCAATACAATCAAACCTCTCTGATTTGTGGCATTTGAAGTATGATTACTGAATTAGCAGGATAATGGAAGAATATTGCATTTATGCTTCCATCACAATCAAAGTAAAATGAAACCGAGTCATGCAAGCTTTCATATTCTTCTGAAACAATTGGTGTTAGCTGGTTTCAGGCAGTTTCCCAGAAATATGTGTGTCTTCTATCTTGGGTTGTGGAATGGCTACGTAACAGTATTCAAATGTTGCGCATTTAGGTGATGAGGACCCTGCTTCTTCCTTTAAACTAGGCAGAGCAGGTTTTCCAAAGGAGGATGGATGACAGCTGTGACCAGTTAAGGGAGTAGCAAACTAGATGGTATGCATGAATGCCTGGCAAGAGTCAGCACAATGTCAAATAAAAATGAAATTACTTTGACCTTAGGGAAGACATTCTCCCAATAATTTTATGAAGTGAAACCCCAGTTTTAGGGTACTTCATAATACGGATGTTTATGTTTTGATTTGAACCCAAGCTAAAGACGAGTGAGGGAAGGAGAGGAAGGAATAGTATGACACACTTTTCCTACTCCTTAGATGTTCTTCCTGGCAGACTGAAGTCTGAATAGTGAGGGACAAGGGTCTGTTCAAATCACTTCAACATTCTACCACCTGATCTGAAGCTCATGACCAAAAAAGGATCACTAAACCGAAAGCTGAAGACCTCCAGTACAACATGACACGGTACCGGAGCACAGCTTTGAAGGACTGTCTTCTCTACAAGCTTACAGAGCAACCTCATAAAACACAGTGAAAGAGTCCTCACAAACTCACACACTATAATAGCAAACTAGAAATATTTTAAATCTATTTTGGTTTTGGGTAGACATTAAGCTGTGACACAGAGAATGACTGATTTCGTAGTGCAACAGTTAATGACTTATCTTCATGAGCACAAAACTAGTCTTTCAGCTTTATCCCCTGGCAGGTCTATAGCTTCTGTAAATGACTAATAATAGCAAATGCATATTAAATGATCACAGAAACTGTCTAAAGTATCCCCTTGCACTGGCTTAAGTCTACAGAGCCTCTTGAAAATTAAGACCACCACAGAACCCTGAACAAAAGGGTTGTACTGGATAACATCAAAGATAAAGAGCACAGATAATTATTCACCTCAGCAAGGAGGAAACATAAACATTCCAGCTACTGTTATGCAAGTCTCTAAAAGAAAAAAACTGCACTCTTGAGAAAAGCAGAATCATCAACTTGTTCTGTTGGTAACTGTTGCAGCCAAGAGCAGAAAATTTAGCAATGTGAGACAAAAGGATGGCACAGTAATGGACTTCAAACTCAATTCAGCAGTGAAAAAGGATGGGTGGGGGAAGTCGTGCAGTGAAAAGCTAAATTGTTAAAACACATTAAATTGAAGGAAAGAACCAAAATCGAAAAAATTGTCTCTATTTCTTGCTGTTACTTTAAAACCCTAATGAAAATAACCTCTGTATGTTGTTTTGGTTGGTTGGTTGGTTGGTTTGGAGTTGGTTTAGCTATTAGTTTTCACAGCTCTTCATTTCATGATCTAGAGAGAAATTAAATACTAATTTCCCTGGTTATACAAGTTTTTGTTATTCCAAATCCCCATATCCAAATTATTTATTTTTTCAATGTATATTCAGAGAAGTCTAGACTCAAGAGAGAAACAAATAAAATACTTGTATAAAATATTTTTTTATTAACATAAAAACTTTAAAAACACAACTATATTCCATCAAAGAGACAGAATAAGATATAGAATTGTATTTGCCAACTACACTAGCGAATTTTTCTACTGTTTTGTTGTTTTTTTGTTTTTTGTTTTTTTTTTTTTTTTTAGTTAGCATTCTACAACCTTTTGATCTACTGAGTAAAGAAAGGACTCTTCAGTTATACTGCAGTACAATTTGAATTAGCAATACCTCAACCGGGAGTACTCTCATTAGTGCTAAATTTTACTTCCATGTTCTGCAAAACTTAGTAGAACTTTAAGACGAAAAAATTTAAAAGTTAGTTCAAATTTTAGCCAAAAAAAATACTAAAATGAATACGTTTCTAAAACTGTTTTAGAACGAGGAAGAAATATGGTTTTTTATGAAATTGACATGCATTGTCTAGTAAGGCTGGTTATTACAGAAGAAAAATGATTTTATAGGATAAAAAAATAATTGCAATAAAACAGCACAAAAGAGAAGGAAAATGTCAGGTAACGTTATTCCAAATTCTCAAAACCCAGTAAAGTTAATAAAATGTCACGGTAACCTTTCCATAAAGTTGTACCTAACAATTTCCTCAACTTTTAGACATGATGTGTCTTTTTTCAGGATTGAAGATCAAAATGATTTCCTGTGTTCTTCAAAGAAATACGGGAGATCCACTTGCACCCGAAACATTCAAAATCCTTCCCACTATGTTTCAGGCAGTAACACATTGCAATAGTCTTTCATCTATTTCTGCAAGGCATCCTTTTGAGGTGAGAGTATTACAGAACAAATAGAAACACATGGCCTGTAGCAATCATAAACATCAGTAGTTTCAGCCAAAACCAGCTCTCAAATTTAGTTGTCCCCTCTTTCATCTGTGAGATTAAAGGTAAAGGGTAATTGCCCAAAAGATCACACAGTACAGCACTTTTCAAATCCATAGAGACAGAATAAGTAGTCTTAATGCTATTTAATGGTTCTTCCCTCAGAATTTTGATAACTGGAAGCCAACAGACAACAAAGGAAATTACTTTGGTAAATATGCAAACATTTCAGGAGCTCTTACTGCTTTAGAGCAATTCTAACTGTTCAAATGTTGGCAGAAGAATTAATTATCACTACAATACTTAATGATACAGAAATAGCTATTGCCAGTTGTCTTTAAAGTGCAACACAAGTCTAAATTTAGTAATGAACCACAAAAAAGAATGAGAAAACTGTGCAAGCATTCCAGTGAATACAGAATAAATAATTTTTTAAAGAAACAAGTAATTTGTAAAGGTATTTTGTAGAATTTAGAATACAAAATTGTAGTTGATCAGTGTTTCCTGCCACCTCCCATATCTAGGAAAATAAAAAACTAAATACTTTTGCATGTTACATATGTTTTACTACACAAAGTCTTGTAAAAATACTGGTATTTTTTTCCATCTCTCTGATTTGTACATGGCATTAAATTCTGGGTTGGATTTTTTACTTTTTTGTTGCTACAAAACCAAAAATATTGTTTTAAGAATGATAAAATGTGTAGTCAGAAAAAAAAATAACATTATTTCACACATTTAAGGATACCACAACGTAAACAAAATATTTAAAAATTATGGTAAAACAAACGATAAATGAAAAATTAAAGTTTTATGTTAAATGTTCCTTGCAAAAAATGTATTTTATCTTTTAAATACCTGCATAAGCCATTTAGTGTTTTCACATTATCTAGTTCCAGGAAACATGAAAAACAATGTTGGAACAGAACAGATGAATCCATTTAGATATACTTTAGACATGTTTATTTTTAAGAAGAAAAGCAGACAAAATAGTTTTGCAATATTTGAATAAAACAGTCAAACAGCATTTAAACACCAATAATGACTGTACAACTCAGTAAAGTTTTACTAAACACATTTAAAAGCAATCCAACTACTAAATTATAAATAAACCCTGTCAAACACTTATTTAAATGCAAAAACATTAAACACAGTTGATAGAAATACATCTGGAAATAAACTCTTAAGTCACAGTATCATGTATTTCTTCATACTATTAAATACTGTTTTACCTAATGTCCAGTTTCATCTGTAAGACTGTTTTTATTACATTCTTTGTTCCTTTGCCTAGCACTCATCACCATGCAGTTTATTATCCCCACATTTTTATTCACAGTTTTAAAAATAAGAATTTAGTAGCACGGAATCCCAACATCTCTGTGGGAATTACAGCAGCAACATTTAAAGGTTAAAGGTCAAAAGAATGTGACAAAGGCCATGTATATCTGTTACAATCCACATCCACATTATCCTAACTATCATCATCATCATCACTACTACTGTGAGCCACAGTCCACTCTTTGTAGGCCTGCCTTTTCTGAAAGCATGGTAAGGGAAGAAGAAAGCAGAAGTATTAGTTTAGAAGTACTGATTTGTCGGGAAAGTTGGTTAATTAAAGCAAAATAAAACCCCAGAAAACAAAGAAATTCTGAAGTGACATCCTAGTTTAGGATGCAGTATGAGTGCATGAAATAACCTATATCCTATTTCCTTTAATCAGCATATTCAATCTCTAAATTGCTAAAAGAAGTTTTATTCCAACCTAACCCTGTAATCTGTTGAAAAGCTACAATACTGAAGTGGGACCAGTCAACAGACCTGTATGCAAAGAAACAATGCAAAAGGGGAGAATAATCTTTTTCTCCACAAGAAAACACTACTCTATTCAAACTGTTTCAAACAGGGAACATGCAATCCACTGAGTTCCACGCAAAAAAAGTAACAGCTCTAGAACCACAAATATTAAGAACCAAAAACATTAGTAGCTTGAGAGTTAAATTCAGACACCAAACATCCTATAGCAGAATTTAATGTGTGGGACAAAAGAATACTACTTTCTGATTTGACTGTCTACAGGGAGAATTACAATCCTCCTTGGAGCTTTTAAAACATTTCTTCAAGAGCAGTTCTGCCTTAGAACCACTACTAGTGAAAACTGATAAGAAATAATTTTTTTTAGTTATTTCAAATGGTGGCTGCCATCACAAAATATGAAAGACATCAAAAAAGGCCATGCTTTAATGTTTTTGTAAGTTGGGTAATGGAAGGTGGTGGTACTGTACTTGACCATACAACATGGAAAAATTAGAATTATGTATTATATTGCAAAATTTTGCAAAGGCTTCTCAGGAAAAAAAAACAAAATACAAACAAGTACATATTTAAGAAGCAAAAGCATTGTACAGTAATTAGAGAAGTCTGCACATTAGAGCTGACTGTCATTTGCAAGCCTTTGTTTTAGTGGTACACTTTGAAACAGAAAAGGGGATGCTTTGAAATTTATTTTCTTACCAAAATGATTAGTAACAAATTTATGCCATTCATCAATAGTAGATTCTAACTATCCTCTAGTTAAGGCAAAACTGCTTTATGGCACTAGCTTTAAATTGGAGAGGACAAGTTAAAGCTATCTCCTTAGAAGAAAGGCAGGGGCATAATATTATCAAAGACCTTTCATAGTCTGCTGAACTAGATCACCAGTGAATGGTACAGTGAACACAGCTAAGGTGCTCCAAATAGGGCAATCCTCTTCTACCAGAAACTAAAGGTAAACTGATGAAATGCAGAAGAAACAAAAAGAAGAGCTCAACATGAAACAAACAGCAATGGCAATACTCAAAATGAGTCAAAATGCTCTCCCAAAGGCTACTTCATTCTTATCTACTTCTCTTAAAATGTTATTTCTGTATGACATTTTCATGGCACACTGTGAGTTCTTTTATATGTATTTTTAAAATTCTGTTTAGATTCAGGCCATCAGTAATTACTGCTTTATTTCTTATGCCTGAACATTTCTAAAAAGCAGCTTTATTTCTAACAGAGGAAAAAAACCAAACTCTAAGTTGTGTGCGTCACAATTCAAATTATTTCTCAAATTTCCTTAAGAGGCAGATGAATCATTAAAGAATAACTGCTGCTTAGCATGTTCTTCATGCAAACAGTATTCCACTTCAGAACTGTTTCATGGCTTTATTATGACGTAAGTACAGGTACTACTAGGTTCTTTAAAATGCTGTTTTATATAAAATTGAGCTTTAAAAGTCACTGTTTAAAATAGGTATTGTAAAATTACTGAAAAAGTATCTGTACTTATCATCACTGTTTATAAAAAATGAAATTTAAGGGCATAAAACTTTTTAATTGCACATTTAAACTTTGTTTTTCTTTCAAAATGCTCTGTATCTTGCACAAACCACTGTAGATATACTGATAGACATTATGGTGTCTTCCTCAAGAGTTGTATCACAGCAGCCAACTCCCTAAAGTGGTCATACCCTTAAGAAATTAAATGAAACTTTTTGACTACTGAGTTACTAGGTATGGGTGGATTGGGAATTTAAGAAATGGGAAACTCTAAAATATTTATTTTAATGTAAGATGAGTTTAAATGTATGTCAATCTATCTTTTATTTTTCCTTCACCTGTAACATTTGACTTCCAGTTCCATCTCTTAATCTGTAAGGTCTAATAACTCCATCTTCACCAAAGAAGCGAGGTGGGCGCAGGCTTATCACATCTTCTGATGAATCTGCAACTCTGATAATAAAACAGATTACTTCATATACGTATCAATATCTCTACTCAACTATAATATTTAGCTAAGGCTCTAAATTATTTCGTATACAAATTAAATTCAAGTCCTAGTACAGCAACTGTTGTCTACTTTTGCACAGAAGGAGACATTCTATGAAACAGTAACAGACTCAGAAATCTGTTTCAGAGAATAATTATTAGCAAATTAGATTGCACAGGGCAGCACATGCCTCAATACTTAATTACTGTCTAAGCTCTGCACTTCAAAACTTCAAAATTAAAGACAACTGTAAAATACAGAACTTCCACTCTGATACATTTCTTGCATTTCTTTGCTAAACAGTTTAAACTGGAAAACAAAAGAGACTGGCAATCTTACAGTGACAAAAGTGATCTAACTCACTAAGAACAGAGCCACTGAACTGCTGTATTCAGATAAAGTTACTATATGCCTCCTCAAAACTGTTTCCTGCTTCTTTACACATTACAGTGTGAGAGAATCTTCAGCAATGTTTTCATTGAAGTGGGAAAACCACAGTATTCAAATGCAGTCTTAACACAGTTCTCAGTCTGAATGACCAGGGCAGATCCTAGTGCAACCTGGTGGTCTTGGAGCTCATCTCATACAATAGCAGTAATATATAAAGTAACTTTTGATTCATCTGTCTTTTTTTCCTGCCTATTTGAGGTAGAAGTTAAAAATCAGCAACTGAAGGAAATCCGATCGCAATGGCTTTTAAAACTAGTTTTTTCAGTAATGCTAGAAATACGTGAGATTTGTGGCTGTTCTTCAAATGCTATCAACTGTGTATTATGTTAAAGAGCCACCTATTTGTTTTGTAAATAACACAAAAGTGATAGGAAGACACAGTCTACTACTGGTACTACTATTGTCTCTTTCATGCCATATATTATTCTGTACACTTACTTTACTTACTTTTTAATACCCTGAAATGTGCTGCTTGCCATGTCTATGATTCCACCAGTAGGCCTAGCTACTGCTCCCACTAAGCCTTTTCCGACACCTTTGAAAAAACCAGCTGCTCCTTCTTCCTGAGCTCCTAAAAGCATTAAGAGCAATAAATCATTATAAGACACTGAGTTTTTCTTACAGTCCTAGCAAACTTTATTACCATTTAATTACAACTCTTATTTGATATACAACTGCATAGTCTCCACCCAAATTTCATATAAACAACATTTTAAACTGTAAGTCAGCAGGAATATAAAATCTTGATAAAGAATTTTATATCTCAGATTTACAATACCTCATCAAATACCTAGAATTTACTATGATGTGAACAGTTAATGAATCAAGACCCAAACTTACCTCGTATTGGTTTTGTAACTATTCCTGTTATGCCACTGACAAAACCCTACCAAGATAAACAAAACAGACATTACAAAAAGGCTTCCAGGTAATATTTTTCATTTTTAGCATTTTCTTTCTCCTTCGTTGTTGAATAGTCTCAAACAATGTGTTGGGAGTATTCTAAAATTCACTCCAAGCTAACAGAATTAGAGGCACATGCTTCACAATTTCTACTTTCTCTCCTACTCTCTTACATTTTTCTTTAAACTATCACTCAATTGTGGCTGTGTATTTGCAAAATCACAATGAAAATAAGTAATTAAAAAACTTAACAAAAACCTAATCAAATAAAAAAAATTTCAAAACTAACCACTCTGGTGACTACAACAAGCCCCTTGTTACTTTTGCCTCCATGAAATTAATTTTATTTTTTTTTCTCCTTACAGAAACTAATCCTTTTCCACCACGAGTGATACCCTCTCTCAGACCAGTGGGCTGTTTGTTCATGGCTTCTCTCCTTTTTTGCTGATAATCCTCATCCATAGTTATTGCAGCTACTCCTTTTGCCATAGCACCTGTGATTCTTGAGGCAGCACCTGCTAATCCACCTATTGGAATACAAATCAAATTAGAATTCCAATACAATTTACAAATACTCAAATCTATTGTTGACTATTAAGCAAACTACCATCACAATGCTGAAACTTACCAACAGCTCCTCCTACGAGTGCTTTAAGTCCTAGTGCCATTCCTTCTATAAATTCCTCAGGACCCTGGATGGCTCCCTATGAGAAAAAAAGGGACACATTTACGACAAGCTTCAAATAGTATGCATTATATATTTTTAAATCTTACTTTTTTATTGGGATTTATATGTAACAAAGAGAACAAGAAGATAAGACTGATCAATGAAGTGTGAAAGTGCCCACAAAAGCCTTCTCTGTGAGAGAAAGATAGATTATTTTAGAATATTAATTAATTCCCTGAATTCTGTTTATTTGAAGGTGAATGGAAAAACAATCGGATTTATTTTAAAGTAAAAACCGTAAGGAACAGTCATTTGTGAGTTAAATGGACTTCTCTCTCTTCATCTCAGTTGAGTTTTCCAGGCACTTTCACTTGAAATTTTCAATTCTAAATCCAAATTTAAAACCAGAACAGGTATTAATGTAGATTTTCAATACAATTCCTATTATTTACTTGCACACTACATTTCATAAAAGGGCAGCAGAGATTTTTACCTGGTATGGTTCATAGAAGAACGCTTCTACTCCTTCAGACAAGCCTCTTATGAATCCGAAGGGATTACCCAAGACATCAAGGCCCAGAATAAGAACATACATCTGTTTAATAGCCTAAAATAAAGAGGTTTTAGTTAAGTATTTCCTAAATTACACTAAACCAAAGGCAAACAGTGTAGTACCTCAGATTAGAAACAGTGAAAGAAACATGAGTTTAATATAAAAACCTCAAACTATTTGGAAAAGTAGTAGTTGTACTAAAAAGGTGAGAAAATCAGTGAGTAAACCACACTAAGTCAGCCAAAGAAACAATAGCACTTAAAAGCATTTCAGTAGTAACTGTCATTGAAGTTACTGAAGTTACTGAGATTTTACAAAGCCAACATATTACCTAGATTTCCCTCATACTACAGGACAAACTGTGGTCTGTTTGCATATGCTAAGAAAATTTTGTTGACAGTCCACAGTTCCCTCAAAATGTAAATGCATCTATGAAGTATAATTTGATTTTAAAAAAAAGGCTGCACATCTCCTAAATGCCAAATTTTCGCTCTGGGAAAAGTGAGGGGCAGCGAACAAGAGATAACTCATTCCCCCAGTCAAAATCCTGTATTGTTTTTTTTCTCCTTTGAAGATGGACAGAGCACTAAATTTAAACATCCCAAGAATCCCTTATTATCAACGGTAGATGGATAGAAGAGGATGAATTCTTTTATGCAGAAGTGTGTCTGCTGGATTCTCTCCCTGGATGACAGGACTTCAACAGTATACAAAAGCCAAGAAGGAAGCATAATTCACATGCTGCTGATGTCCAACAGAAAGCATTAATATTTTCATGCTAATTATGTTCTATCAGAGCTGCATTGTGTTTGTTTCCCCTATCCGGAATATTCCAGCAAGCTGCATTGTTGTCCATGCCACTTCTCTTCAACATAAAGGAAGTAAAATTTAAATAAGCAATTGTTTCATATGTGTTTATTTTACCTTTGTACCTACATGTAAGTAATTATACTTAGTTTCACAGAACAAAAACACACAGTAGTACTTGCAAAATACAAATTTACTGGAATATTCTTACCTGTTTCGAATAATGCCTTACAACTGCTGATTGGAGCTGTTGTGTAGTACAGAAGTGATACCTAAGTTCAAAGAATGCCAACCTAAAAAAAAAAAAAACCAGAAAAGAGAAAAAGTAAATTTATTATGTAGAGCAAAATAAAATCTAACATATGTAATATTGGTATAATCTTTGGGAGTGATTTTTTACAATCATATTTTTAACCTACTTAAAAACAATATCTTGTACATCTGTGAGGGTAGCCCCTATACTCTTCAGCAGGAGATTCAAGGACTGAAGTGGTATTAATTCGGTCTTCCTTTCTTCTTTGTTACTATCTTCTCCACCCGTACTGAGTGAAAAGCTTAAGTGTAACTAAAGGATAAAAATAAGATGGGGAAATAACAAGGTTGGTTATTAGAAATACCACATTTCTATCTCTGTAATATTTTAGATTATTTAAAAATTGAGTAAAGACATTCCTAGTCTTGACTGAAAGAAGCCTGACTTTGTAACAGAGTTCATAAATACACCACGTAGGCCAAAAAAACCCCTCTGACAAAAAGTCAAACTGAGTAACTTAAACTACCTGTAAGCAAACAGGAACTTCAAACTGCTTATTCATGTTTTCGGAAAAGGTCTCCAGATTCTTTCAGCTATAATTTAGGTTTTTACCTTCCTTTCAAAACATTAGGTTTCTGTAAGTTATACCCAAAATCAAAGCAGACAGAAAATGGTAACACAGCACGATGTTCAAGCAAGAATGTAAGACAAAAGCCTGAAAACAAATAATTACACAAGTTTTAAAGGTGCTAAATAAACATTGGAATGTGCATACAATAAAAATCCCACATGTGCACACCTGAAATAATCAAATGATTTGTTTCACAGAAATTAAGGCAACAGTCTCAAAACAAGAACATTTAGGAAAATTGCTCAAATGGTTCTATAGTACACAAATGTATTCAGCAATGTTCAAAATCAGATTAAAAGAAGTTATGTCTGTTTCTGATTCTCTGAAGACATTATCATGTGCCATTCATTAATTTATAACAGAGCTTAACTATTGCTCATTTCAATGATACACACTCACCTTGGAGAATCATTGTTATTTAATTCATAACCATTAAAGACTAATCTTTTATTAGAACCTGAAGCCCGTTTATTCCATCCTATTTCCTCTACGCAATTTTTCTTGTCAAATATAATTTCTAATATCTCACCAGATACTGCAAAGAGGTGAAACTGAAATCATTCTTTGATCTATTTCCTATGGGATGGAAATGAGATTCTCTTAAGTACTGTTATAAAGCCTATAAAATACTATCACAGCTTTAACAATGTGACCTACACAATAATTTGCTACCCTGGTTGTACATGTTATTCAGAAATTACTTAAGTCTCCAATCCACAACACACTGTCTGCACAAAAACTAGAGCATTTTGCAGGGAAATCTTACATAATAAAAAGAAAAATAATTACTCATTATAAAGGAAGTCATGGATAGGAATGAAATAGTAAGATAGTGGTAACAATGAGAGCACTTTCCTGGCATTTTTTGTTTTGCCCACTTCTATCTCTCTTTATTTCCAGTGCCTATTATCCTGCAGGAGACAAAAATATCTTCAAAGAGCAAACTCAGACTGTAATGTGAAAAAGTAATACCTTAATTGGAGAGATATGAAAGTATTCATACAAGCTGATTTGTGATGTGTCCATTGATGACACACTCATCAGTTCTTCTTGAAGAGATTCAACATCCTTTTTGAAATGCTGTAGCTGTAAACGCATTTCAGAAAAATATTATTTCAAAAGTTGGAATATATAAAACTACCATGCATTTGTCACTGAGATACAATACATTGATTAATATTGCTTATACTCTCCTATGTACAAATTCCATTTATTTACCCCGTACAGTAAGGTTTTAAAGCCTTCTTTCCATAGCATTCAAGGTGAAGATAAAGGAAAGAGCTTACTATCTGTCTCAGAACAGTAATAAAAAACTCACAGTTTCATATTAGTCCCAGACACACTGCAATTAACTATTGTTATGGACACAGAAAACTATTTTTTCTTTTTGCTTTTTTGTTAAATACAATTTGACTAATTACAACTTTAAAATCTATCTTCAAACAACAAAAGGTCTCTACCTCTTGGTCATTTGGCAAATCAGTTTGTGTAAACAATGCAACAACTGCATACAGGAAGCCAAGATCTAATCTGAGATCCATCTCTTGAATCAGGACCTTAAAATACCTATAAATAAAAAAAAAAGTATTAAGTATTCTAGAAAAAGTGTAACACTTAAAACTTAATATAGGGTAGTTAAGTCACTTACGCATTAATTTCAGGTATAGGTTTTGTGTTTTGTTTTATTTTTTTAGTGTGAGGCTTTTTTGCAGTATTTTGTTGGTGCTGTTTTTTGTTTTGGTTTGGGGTTTTTTTGGGGGATTCATCATTAATGCTGAAAAGAAGACTTCCCATAGAGGTGCAAGATAAACACATTTCTGGTAAATAGAATCATTTTAATCACATAGTGGCATTTAACACTGTATATACCACAGTAAATAGATTTTTTTTCTAAATTAAAGAAGACTAAAATCTGCATTAAAAAAATGCCTAAAAATCTGTGCTTTGCTCTGCAACTACGTGGATAATGAAGGGCACTGAGCTTTCATCTCTCTTCAAGTGCTGTGATCCTTCCAAGAATGACTTGGTGTTAAAATTACCTTTGATTATGTTTGCCTCTATAATAATTTTAATTTTAAAGCTTGATTAAACATAATCAATAGCATAAGAGATGGAACATGTCAAAATACTTACTTAATATGAGATATTTGTGAATGTCCTGCGGTTCTCATGACAATACTGACATCGGTAAATGGTTTTGGTGCTATGAAGTTGTAAAATAAAAAGAGATCAGCACAGACTGCCATATGATATACATATAAAACTTTATAGTTTTAATATAAAAATGTCATATACATTCAGGGTTTTCTCAATCCTGTAAAGCAGGATTACATAATGGATATGACCAGCAAACAACTAAGTCAGGAAAAAGAGCAGGAACAGAAAGGAATGGGAAGGCAAAGATGAAATGGAACATCAAAATGCTATTTCACTGACCTCTTCAAATGCACCATTTTCATTTGAAAGCAAATTAATATTGATATAATCTTAGATTTATATAATTTTCTTAGTTATGGAATAAGATTTTCCAATGGCTGATACAAAAATACACACTAAAAAAACAACCAAAAAAACCCCAAAAAACACCAAAAAACCAAACACCCAAAAAAAACCCCCAAAAACCAAAGCAGAAAAAAACCCCAACAACAACAAAACACTTCAAACAAACAAAAAACCTAAAACCAAACAAAAAATT
>VXAY01004179.1:35962-56304 GCA_013399855.1 Oxyruncus cristatus
AAACCAAACAAAAAATTCTGCAGATTCATGCACTGTAGCTTGAAACTGATCATATTGAGAAAGTACGCCTGACATCCTATTAGCTTCTGTAAAAAATTAAAGCATTATTTTTTGTCTCAATCCACGATCCCTTTTCATATTCATCAGATCTTTCAAGTGAATTTGGTATGAAAAATTTAATGAAAGACTTCAGTTCATCACATAGTATAGAGAGACTGCAAGCAATGTCATTATGCTCCAAGCAATGGAGAAGTCTGAAGGCTAAATACAAAACAGACAAAATATAATTTTCTATCTGCAGAGCTTATAAATGGTGCCTCGCATAATAATTTTGAGTGAGACATTTCTTTTCATATTAGTCAAGGTTATTTCAGATAGGTCACTAGGTCATATACTGCATGATTAAGATATTGGAGCAGTAGGGAAAAAACAGAAGACTAAAGATTCACTGAAGTCAATCCTCACTGCCCCAGAACTCCAAATGCAAGCAATACAGAAACAGTGCACCAGATTCATTATCATCAAGATAACAAGAATTCTATCTTTTTTTATTTTCAGCAGACAACTCTTCTCATAAGCATTCAATCAGCATTAAGTTTAACTATGGTCTGAATGCAACTACCAAAACCTTTGGTTTGACTTTTAAGCCTGATTTGAGCATAACTTTCATGCTTATGCTCTCCAAAAGAAATGAATCAATGTGCCAAAAAGATGTGCTTAGAAGGTATGACATTGATGGATAAAGGAAATTTTCTTTTCTTTTGACTGTTAACCGTTGAAATGGTTTTCCACGTATCTTCTTTGCAGACACAACTGCTTCCTTATCTCCAACATTAGTATTTGTGTTATCTGTAGTCAGAAAGCTCATACAGACTTCATCTGATAAAAGTGACATGGTTAACTTCAGTACAAACAAGTTACCTTGTCATTTTAGATGGAAGGATNATAGGATAGAACACAAAGGGAAATATGGCTCCAGGAATCTGGTTTTGTATCTATTAGAGGGGTAAGGACAGGACAAGGTGCAGCACGTTAGCTTTTCAATAGTGAAATACTTCAAAATCAGGACAAACACAAGAACTATGAACATTACCTGCAGCCTTGCACCAAACCGAAAAGCGAAAGAAAGCCACTTTTGTGCTTACAAATATATCTATTTTAAAAATTCAATAATCAAATTCAAATAGTTTAGAAAAGCCTCTTTAAGTTGGTGGTAACACATGGCCCACAACATTTTTACAAAGGATTTGTTTTAAAATCTTGAGCATAACAAGAAAAGAAACTTTTTGCCGGTTACAAAGACAAGCTCCAAGAAAAAGCATGGAAGATGAATGGCAAACATCTTTCTGAACAGTCATAGTTATCTTTCTTCTTTTTCCTAGAGGCATTTAAGTAGCATTCCAAAGATTGAGAATCATTGATGTAAAAGCCAACGATTACAAATAAACTGAAAACATGAGAAATTCAAACAATTCTAAAAATGAATCCAAGTTTTTATAGAAGTTTTTTCAGAATAAATAACTCACTACTTTCTGACAACTCACCTGTATCCTGTAAATTTGAATTCTGAAAGACTTCTGATGTGCAGATGAACTGTATTCCACTTTTAAAGCTGGCAGATAATTCCTTCTGATAGGAATCTCATTTGGTTGTTGAATTTTCATGTCCATTCCATTAGGAGTTAAACATACCTATTGTAATATAGCACATTTGGTATGCTAAGTGTTTTAAAATACTGCTTTTTATAATATACTTAAAAATTCGGTCCCAAATTTCAATAGAAATAAAATTACAAAACACCGCATTATTTGGGAGTTACTAGCACTTAATGCACGGCTTTCTAGAGGAAAAGCTGAGTAGTATAATGGTCTATGACTGAGATAAGTGGCTTTACTTATACAACATTTATTTTCCTATAACACATTTCTGAGGAGCATCTAGAATTTTTCTACAGAAGTGGGCTGAGCATTTGGAGTATAATGTGCTTGAACATTACACAATAATTTCTGAAATTATTTTTCAATTATATGTGGTTGAATGACAGTTGAATTTCCCCATAATAAGCTATCTTAAAAATAGAAGATTTTATGCTAAAACAAACTAACCTCAAACTAATACATTTACTGGTATAACACATGAATCAAATGAAAAGCTTCCTTTCTGTAGTTCTATGCATATTTAGTATCAAGACCTGCAAAAATGTTATACCTCAATTTCAAAGTTAGAGGCTAACAACAAAAAGTACATAGCAAGCCTTCCAAATTTTTTAGAGACAGAGAAGAAGGGTTTTCAAATGGATTTAGTAAATTGATCATCTCAAATTTCACTGAAAGTCAACCAAATTGATTATCTTTTTCTAGTGTATACATGTAAACAATAGAATTAGAGAACTATTAGTATTACCAAAACATTCGATTCCAACTCAATGATCTTATTTTCTGAAGGACTTAGTTCACTGTAGTCTTTGAATTCTTGTTCTAATTTATCAATTTGCTTTACACTCATTGGTCTCCATCTTGACTTTTTCCTGGGTTTTGTCTCCCAAACCACATCAGAACTTTGAAAACAAAAGACCAGAGGAGATGCATTAGCTATTTCAAAACAAGTTTTAGCTACTGTAGCATGACTTTTAACAGGTTGTAACTAGGGAATGAAAAACGGTATCACAAAGCACTACTGTAGTAAACAAAAGTGACACAAATCACCCACTCCCTTCTTGGTACTAAGCAGAAGCCAGTCTCTCCAATATGATGCAAAATAGAAAAGTTAATGAGTCTGTATAATTCCATACTTCAACGAAGAGAGGTATGTAATGATACTTGAGGAAGCTCAATTTCAACAGCACTGACATCCATTATTCTACAATCGCAATGTATTTTTCTGCTTATACTCCTACAAGTATTTTGGCATTTTGAATTTACTACAAATAGAGAAGTTCAAGTCAAGACAAAACGTCTCCTGAACTGCCTCTGATGTTTGATAGTTTGTTTCTTCACTCGTTCCATCTAAATCAATTGTTGGTGATTTTGGTTTACATGTTTCCTCTACTGATCTTATGGTGAGGGGTTTGGTTTTGTTGCTTGTTTGGGGTTTTTTTCAATGTCACCTCTAAATCAATTCTTTTCTTTTGTCTCTCAGTTTTATTAATACAAATAATTAATCAACTAGAGGGCACTGGACTCTTTTCCACTGCTTCTGTGAGAAGCTCTTGTGTCTAATTCCATCTTACAGTCAAACTTAAGGCACAAAACAGGGCAGAAATCAACACTATCAGGCAGGTAAAGAGTATTTCCACTTTCCACAAATATGTAGCTTTCCAGACAGTCCCCTAACCCCTTTTAGCTACATCTGTGTTTGTGTTCAGACGCATCAGTGGCAGAACCACCAAAATAAAAAAGTGACCTAAAATCCAAAACAACAGCTACAAAACAGAGTACTGCCTTGAAGTTGCTGGGAGTTTCCCCTCCTTTTTTTTCCCTCCCATGTCTTTCTTTTGTTCCTCCTAAAAAAGCAAGCTCAATTTCAGTACCACCATCCCTTTTCCTGGAGTTTGATATCCACTCAGGGTTTAACAAGAAAACAATACCAACTCTAAGCATTGCTAGACCACTGACCAGGGATGAGTGCTTTCAAAAACACCAAGATCAACAAAATCTCAACACTACTATGAATCTAGGCAATCAGATGTCACTTTTAATGGAGTGTTTCCACTGTTTAGATATCAGAGCACAGTTTCTCAGGTGAGGGCTCAGACTGGAATTTTCTTGGTAAGTGACAGATGTGACTGTGTGAAGTATATGTATATAAGAAGTTTTTACCTGTTTATTTTACAGTGCAGTGCAAAGAATTAACCAAGAAAAAACAACCCTCACTCTTGCAACCTCATGGCTATGAATATACAGAAATGTGTAGATTATGGCAATGATATGTAACTGTCCCTTAACATTCTAAAGAACCCCTGTTTGAATATATGATAACACACGTTTCTTAAGCATTACATAATTTCTTTTCTGCTTCCCTCTGAAATATTTTACTAAGAAATATAAGTATTAGTGCTCTGGATTACCAGAATTTATCAATCAAAACTGAAGAGACCTATAAGCTGCTATTGCATCAAAATTTCCAACACAGAAATCAGCAACTGTTCCTATAGTGAAGATAGAAAAATCCACTGACACAAACTACCCACAGACCTTACAGCTTGAAACTCTATTATCACTTGCCAAACTACATGAACAGGAAGTACTTCTGTTCAATGTATTGGGAAGTTTGCCACACAGAGTTACAAACACATATTCCAAACATACACACATACAGAAAGCATATGCATTAATACAGAACAGTGAAAACATTTCTCTTGACCAGGAAAATATGGTGATTTAGTTCTAAATACTTTAAACCTAAATCTGTTGTTCCTCTTCCATCACAACCCAAAATAAAACTCACAAAATGAAAGTACCTGAAGTTAAACATTTTAAACCACTGCACACAAAGTAAGTTACCTTGTAATTCCAATGTAGGACACCTCTTGTTTTAAGTAATTATCAACCAATGAAATTCCAACATCTTGCAAAGACAGAACAATTTCTTGTTCTGCTAGTTCTGCTTTTACACTTTCATATGTCAATTTAAATACATTCTCATCTTCAGTGATCAGGACAATACGCTGCAAACCTTCATAAAATGACATTAAATAGACAGCTTTTCTGCAATCCACACTGAGTATTTCCATTTTGTCCTACAAAGAGAAGTGTTTTTAGAACTCTATTCATCATTCTACTTCACAAATGAATGCATAAATCTTAGCAACATAAACAATAATAGAAGACATTTTTAAAGTGCAGGAAAAAATTAACTGTGACATTTTACAAGAGCCTCACACAAACATATGCTTTTCAACTGAAGACAATGCTTACAGGCACAAACTCTGGCAAATACAGTGTTGCTACTGTTCTGTGTCTGAAACTCATATATGAAACTCCTGATCATGCTACTAAATACGAAGTTTAATACATACACTGATGAACAGGACAATAAATCAGATGCCACTAAAAGGAGATTATGATAATAAGCATACCTCTTTTGGGGAAATTTCCTCGGTTCTATTTCCACATTTCCATGTCAATTTCCTAGATCCTGCTGGGTCTGCCCAAGTATACAGTACTGCCTTATTTGGCTGAAGGTAGTCTTCCAATTCACTGAGGGAGCTAGAACAAAGTCATTTTAAATGCAAATGTCAATACATATTTTGTGTTAATGACCTTTGCATTCTAGCATTTCAACAAGAACATTTTACTTATGTTTTCAAATAATGAAAATGAAAACTAAAAATAGCATTATGCTTGAAAAAACATGCTCAAAACCATGCTCAGGACAGTTACAAAAACATGTATTTATACTTCAAAATACATATGTATATTTTAAAAATATACAGAGTAGACTTTAAATACTCATTTTCTTTTCCACTTGCGATTAATAGGGAAAAATAAAGTTTAAAAAAAATTCCAGACAGTAGAGCTTAAACACTGAAAGGAAAAGTCAGGATTTGTGTTGCCTAGCATTAATATTTCAATAGAAGAAATGTGGGTTCAAAATTCATTGTTTAGGAAAGGTTTCCCCCTATGATTTGCTGAAGAGAAAGAAGCGCAGTGTTTAGTATCTAGGTATTTTCAGACAAATGTATTTTAAACTCCATTTCCGCTCACATACAGTTAAAAACTGGCAGACTTGTCTTCTACTGATATCTAAAAGTGGGCTACCCCAGGAGAGGTAGTGGAAAGGTGCTGATCTCTTCTTTCTGGGATTCAGTGATTGAACCCATGGGAATGGTTCAAAGCTGTGCCACGGGAGATTTAGACTGGACATTAGGAAGCTTTTCTTTACTCTAAGAATGGTCAAACACACAAGAAAAGGCTTCCTTGAGAGTCAGTTGATGCCCCAAGCCCATCATTCAGCAAAGCCCTTAATAACATGCTTTTACTTCTGGTAAGCCCTGAAGTGATCAGGCAGCTGGACCACGACTGCGGCACGTCCCTTCCAACTGAAATACGCTACTCTATTTTCATTAAATTTATGATAAGGATGTCCAAAATTCAGCTAGGAAGATAAAAATTACTAGTCCTTACAGATAAAAACCAAAGCAAACAATCATATTTTTCAGACAAACAGGAAACAAACAGGATTTGAGCAGCAGCTCTTCCACTTTTCAAGTAAAAATCTTTAAACAACACTGCCCTGACTGATGAAAGGGAAAAAAGCTAGAAACTGTTTGGCTTTTAAAAAGAAACAGTTCAAGAATGCTGTAGGTATGCTTACACTTGTCAGCACTGCATTCATAACTCATTTGTTACTTAATCCGCACAATCAGCACCTCACAGGTCCAGAAAAGCCAAACACATCCTTTGCTCTCACCAGGAACGTAGAAAGCAAGGCCACAAAATTCAAAATAGACATCAGAGAGCTTCTTTGGCTCACAAAATAGCTTATTTACTCGTAGGACTACCTAGCACAATGTAACACTGCTGACAATATGTTATCTTCAATTTACCAAGCAAGAGATTTTTGGTTGCTCTGACAAAATTAGGCAGCCACTTTTTTAAAAATAGGTTTCTTAAGAGATGGGCATGCTTACAATACATGAAATTACAATTCACACATCTCCATGCAGACATCCACACTAAAACTCTTCATACATACCTTTGTCCATACTCAATAATTTCATCATTAGTATGGTTTATCAACAGAAAAGGAGCTGCACCATCATGGTAATCAGAAAAGGTAATCACTGTAGAGTGTTCAGTCAGGTTAACATCCACTGTAATTCCTCCAAGCTATCAGTTGTAAAAATTACTAGGTAAGTAACAATAGAATGGGTTTCTAGCAAAGCAAATGTAATTTAAATGTTTTGAGAAACTTTTACTCTTGTGAGATAAAACCATCAAATAATAAAACAAACAAGCCATTTTACCTTATCTTCAAAATATTTTCTTGATCTAACTACTAGTTTACAAGTATTGCACTTAGTAATCAAAACTGCACAAGTTCTGTACTGTGAAAATTTAGGCTAGTAGTAGAGGAACCTTCCCTATAGAATCATACGCATTAATGCCCTCAAAAACATTCTACTACTAAAATCACTCACATATTTAAAAACTACTGCTAGATGAGACTACCTGCAACATAAAAGTAAATTTAGTGGAGTCAAAGTTACTTTTCAAAGTAACTTAGTGTTACTTTAGAACTAATATAATACTTCTAGAGAGACAATACTTGCAAAACAATCTATGTTTCAGCTTCTACAGAACTGCTTCCCAGAGAAGCACTTAAACAGAATACCTATTTATGTCTGTGTGTACACAAACAGGAAAGAGAGCTTAAACATACATTTACATAAACATAATCTTTTTCTCAGGTAAGGTTTGGCAACACTTGATTGTATGAGAAAACAAAGTTTTGAGAATGGAAATGAAACAGTGATTTATACTGTTTTACCTAATTCACAAAGGCAACCATTTTTACCTTGTTGTCTAAATGCAGTAGGAGACAGTTTTCTTGCTGATCAAAATTTATCTTCTTTGGGGGGAGATCAGAATTTTCAACTCTAACAAGAAGTTTGTTGGCATCATTTTCAGGCCAAAAAGGAATGCACTAAAAAAAACACAGAAATTTTAAAGTGAGAAAACAAACAACATATTAAATGGCATTCACTTTAGCCCAAAGTTCATCTACTAAAATTTTACCCAAAAGTGTATTAATTTGGATCAGAAACTATACTAAAATGCCTAAAAGAAATTACTTATCTGAACACAATAAATTAAAAGCAAATAACTCAAACCACAACGAAGAAAGTGAGGCATTAAGGAGCTAAAAGTGGAAACAGTAAGACTTCATAATCATATGAAGAAGTACATTTAAAATGGACAGAGTATATAAAATCCAGAGTATAAAACAGCTACAACAGTGAAAATACCAAGCTTACTAAAAAAAAAAAAAAAAACCACCAAAAAACTGTTTTTCCATTAAAAAACCTGTTTCCAAATAAGTATAAATTACAAATCAATCTTCCAGTGACAATGGAAGACAAAAAGGGATATCAGCATAAATACCACCCCACACTAACTTGAGTACACAGGACATCAGCTACTAGCTGTTCTTTTGAAAATGCTTCACATATATTTAAAAGTACATATACACACATATATATCTGGGTATAAAATAGGTATAAATAAAATACGAAGTATTAAGTAGCTAAATCAGAGAGCATGTTTTGCTATTCACATTCACAACTGAAATCACTGCAATTACGAATTTAACAATACCACAGACAATCTCTCTTCGATAGTTTATTCACTAAATGGAGAAGACCACGAAACAGAGAAGACAGAAGTTTAATTGTAACTACTGCAGAGTTTCCAACTAATTAATAGAGTCCTGCCATGGGAAGAAGACATGACTAATAGTAACTCTCAACCAGCAAGAGCCAAAGTCTGTTTAGATAGACCAGTTTTTCTGTATTTCAAACTGTCGACGTGCAGCATCCAACATTTCAGAAGCATCTTTCTTCAACATAGCTTAAGAAATGAGATGCTCATATTCAATTGCATCTGAAACCTAGAACTAAATCTTCAGTGGCAAAAGACTAGTTCACCAACTTACCATGCCACTAAGTTCCCTTTCCCATTGTTTCTCACACCACAGGAAGCAGAAAGACAAAGGAAAAAAATATAGTTAAATGGTAAGATTGATGGTGTTTTATTTACATCAACATGTATCCCACAGACAAGGGAAATTTAAATTGTGTTGTAAACTAGCATAAAATACAGCAAATTAAGTCTCATATGTAATGAAGGGAGCCCAGAGGAAATTCATGGATAATCCACCAAAAGCAAGTAAAAGTTTAAAATCAAAACCAAAATACGTATAAAGGATTGGCTAAACAAGATGTTATAGAACCAACCACAGGAATTGAAAAATTAATTAGCTACATGACATAATGTTATTTTTTTTTCCAGCCTTTTACCACTTACCACTTGGTAAGTTCTTTACTAGACATTCAACAATCTTAATTTTACAACAGGATCTTTATATTTAGTAGTGGTGTTACGACAGTCTTCAGCAATGTCTTCTTTCTTTAAGGATATATGCTTATCAATTGCCTTGCACTATACCTAATTCAAAGGACTGTCCTTGGCAAGCCACTGCACAGTAATCACTGTCCAACAAATTCTACTGCAATTTTTGAAGAACAATGGATTTTTCTGAAAACAATGATTGAAGTTTCAGACAGATTTACTGTTTTCCAGACTGGGAACATGTCCCAGAAGAGACTGATTCTCCAAAAGGATTGCTTTTTCCTCTGAGAAGACAGGAGAAAAAGAAAGAGGAGTGTACAAAAAAAAGAAAAGCAGCACGAAGGACTCTGATTAACTTAAAATGACAAAAATAGAATAGGGGGATCAAGAACAAGAGCAAGCCAAAATATGAATTAACATTTCAACAAGTTGCTTGGTTTTTTGAAGAACAACCTAGTGTAAAAGAGTAATGTGAGAAATGCTCAAACAAATCACAGTCATTAGTTTAAAAAAAAAAAATAATCCACGTTAGCAAAATTGCAGAGTTCCCTATCTCAGGATCAGATGGAAACCTGTTCCTGGAAATCTGTTCTGGATGCTCAAAGATAGACTAATAGGGGCTTGACGTTACCTAGATTTAGAAGAGATAAGAGACACTGGATTGAGTAACTGAGTTAAGAACAAACAACCCTTGCAGACCTATTTGTCACAACACAGACTTTTAGAGACTGCCTATCAAAGGGCAAAACATCGATACAATATGAAAAGAGGATTTAGGAGGGAATATAGATTCTTCTATTGACCTCTACTGCTCCATTAGGTAAACTGCCACATCTAATCTTTCAAAAGTTATTAGAAGTAATCCTAATATTGACAGGCTACCCTTGATACTTTATAACAGAAAGGAGATTGTGATTAATTAATACAATTATGAAACACCTGAAAAACAGTGAGATTTTTAAGACAAACTAGAAAATTCTGTAGGCATATGAATAAAAGGGTCAACACGGGAAACCCACAGATTATATAAGTAGCAATGTATTTCAACTTTCAAAACTATTACCTTTGAATAGTTCTTGCAGAAATTTCAAAAGTTCCTATAAATAATTCAGCTTGATCGAATAACAACTCTATATCAACTATAAACCACACAACACCAAGAAATAATACCATCTGAATATATTTTCTGAGAGTAAGAAATAGATACAATGTTACCCATGCCACTATACATGAACCTATTGTAATTTCAGAGCTCTATCAACGAACCAGATGGGGAATCGAGCATGTAAACAACACAAAGACTATGTAAGGCCAAACAAGTATCTGGCTCAGAGGAACATAAGAATATTAGGAAATAGAGAAAATGCGTAGGCTTATGGCAAACAGCCTATTCTGGAGTAAAAGCATTATTTTTGAAAATAATAAGCATTATGGGAAGCTGAATGGTCTTCAACATTTAAAGATCTAAACATCCTAATGTACACTCAGCAAAAATCACAATAGAACAACATAATTTCATTAACTGAAATAATGTTATTTAAATGGTACATCTCTAGGGACTATATCAAAGATAAGAGGTATACTTAAGGAGAAGGTGTTGAAGGTACCAAAAATGTAACAAAAATATCTGCATAAGATTTTGACTGAAAATGCTCTTTTAACCTATGCATTTTGGTTTGCAAGCATTTTTGGTAACCACCTGGAGTATTTGCAGACATTGAGGTGCCTGAGCATGTCCAAAGAAGGGCAATGGATCTGGTGAAGGGTCCTATGAGAAACAGCTGAGGGAGCTGGGATTGCTTAGTCTGGAAAAAAGGAGGCTCAGGGGGGACCTTATCACTTTCTTCAACTACCTGAAAGGAGGTTGTAGCAAGCTGGGGTTTGGTCTCCAAGCAACAAGACGAGAGGAAACAGCCTCAAAATTGCACCAGGGGAAGTTTGTATCGGACATCAGGAAAAATTTCTTCACTGAAAGGGTGGTCTGGCATTGGAACAGGCTGCTCAGGCAGTGGTGGAATCACCATTATAGAAAGTGTTGTGGGTGTGGCACTTGGGGACATAGTTTAGTGGTGAACATGGTGGTGCTGGGAAGAGACATCACTCTTTTCCAGAAAGCGGTAGAGATCACTTTCAGCTTTCAGAGACCTCCAACACTACCCCAAACAGGTGGTGCCTTTCCTACATATTCTGGAGGAAGGTGTGATGGCTCCAAGACTCAACACACATACAAAACATAATTGTGTGACACGTAGTGCAAACAGCCGAGCTGCACACCCAGTCTGCAACAGTCTATACCTCATTTTCATGACAGTTGGCCTGGAAGCCAGGGATCCCTCTCTAGAAACTATGTACTGAGAACTAAAAACCAGCAGTGAGACTAGTTCCAGAAGAAGAATTTTGAGCTATCTGAACTGATACAAGTGAGGGAATTTCTTCCCATATCGAAGCGGTTTGATCTGTACCAGATCAGCCTAAATACTCTACCACATACCACTGCTAAATCCAAGTTTCAGTGCCACTGCAGAGGTATAATACAGTAATAGTACAGGTCTTCTTCTCACATTATTTATAATGCAAGGTAACAGAGAAAAAATTCAAATTACAACACAAAGCAGCTTTACAATATGTCCTAATGCAACACGAAGAAATGGTAACAGAACATGGATAATTTATTGAAAAAGCATGATATTTTCAGACATTGTCACTGAACACATAGTAGCTCATGTTTTTCATCAGTGAGTGTTCAAACCAATTTTTTTTCCTTAGAGACACAATTTGGAATAGCTTCCATTATAAGTTTACCTGTTGCAAAACAATAGGAATCCACTTTTCCTTGCCTTCTTCAGCCACTTCCAAAGTATATTTACTTCTATTTGAGATCATAAAAAATGGAGTGAAAGTGACAATTCTAGTAATATTAAAACTGCTGTTGTTTATGGTGACACCAACCTGTGAAGAGAAAGACACTGTTAGAAGTACACTGTTCTTTTCTTCATTTATATCTTCTGGAAATAATGAATTTGAAAGATAAATCTTAACGTACTTGATATTCCTTTTTATGACTCTTGCATTTCACAGAACCATGACTTCCAACAGTGTCCAGTGAAAAATGATCAGACAGTTCACTGTCAGTTACCCTAAGCTGCACCTGGGAAGAAGCACCCTGAATTTATTTTCAATTTACAGTCACTGAAACATTTAAAATTATATATAAAGTATGGATAAACATAAGTGCATACTGGAAATACTGGTGTTTCTATTCAAAAGCCAAGACATAAGTGCCAGTATCATCTCATAAATGTATTTTCTACCATACTTAGTTATAAGCCATGTGGAATAAGCATTGTAAGTGTACAGCATTCCAGAGAAAGCAACCACATAAGGATCCTTTCCAAAACTCACCACAATTAAAACTTCAAAGGCAAATCAGCACTCTCTCGTATCATTCATCCATCAGTGATCTTCAGCATTAAAAAACTCATTGCAAACTCAAACAGTGAATGAGTCTTAACCTCAGCATTCTACAAACACAGAACTAACCTACCAAACACCACTGCAAGCATTCATTTTTCAAGTACCACAGCTTTACATTTCCTGCACAAGGCCTATGTCTTATTTGGATTAAGAACCTTTACTGATTCAGTTTAAATGGAATAAAAGAAATTCTTTTATTTAGGAAACTTCTCAGTGAATTTTATTTCTCTCAAAGGTGAAAATCTCTTTCTTAAGAACACCTTTGATGATGTAAACTTCTTATCTCAACCATATCTGACACGACACTCATTTAAAATACTGTCTTTAGACAGAGGTATCATGTAAATTTCATGCCCTCTACAGAGCACAGCATAGTGGAGATAAATTTCAATGTATAAAAATACTTTCATACAACAACATGAGGGAGTACAGAGCTGTCAGGTTTTGCAAAACACAATACCTTGTTATTTTGGAGGAAGTTCTTAGGCTGGAAAGAAAAAAGGAGTGGTTTTTTGTAATCTGGAGGATGCTTGCGGTGAATACCATCAGCTTTGTATTGCAACATTCGACCAGTTTTATTAACCATCCAGTACGGACTGTGAATGGCTATAACCATCTGCCCAGTTGTGTAGGTCACGTGAACAGCAATATCCAGTTCAGTCTTATCCAGCTCTGTGACGCAGTAAAATGTTGTGAAGCTGATATCAGGCAGATCGCTTTTTATATGGTACTCACTTTTCCAATTTTGATCAAGATAGTTAAGCAACTGCAAATTCAGTTTTGTTTGATCCAAGACTGCATTATGAATCTGTGCTGAACTTCCTTCTTGTAGAGTATCATACTTGTTCCCATTACCCTTTAAAAATAAAGAAACTTAGCAATGTACACGTAAAGAAATCATATGTAAAATTCATATCAACTTCTATTTTCTAGCTAGCTTTAAAAATTCAGATACAAGTTATCTAGGCATAATTTTAAAATAGTTTTTATGCTAATCAACTATGTTACTTTCTTAAACAACTACTCTAATACAACGTTTTGCAAAGGGAACTCCGGTACATCGTGGTCATCATATTTAACACCATCTGTCACCAAATTCAAATACACAAATACACCTAAATGACAGTTTCCTCAACACAGTATTTCCTTCACTAAATTTTAAGTTTTAAGAGACATACAGATAAGAACCTGTTACTTCCATACATTTGGAATAGGGTAAAGTCTCTAGCTCTAGTAATTGTGTATTTGTGACAAAGTTTTATTATTAGTTTCTACTATTTGAGTCCAAATAATAAATATTAATACCATCTGAAAAACATCTGTGTCTCCCAACAATATTTCTATTACCCTGAATCTGCATCAGTAAGGAGTGGGACACAACCATAGCAGATCCACAGAACGAAATGCTTAGTGCTGAGGAATCAATGTTTATACTGCATGTTTCAAGCATTTTACTCAAGGCTGGCTGTCATCTGGCACTAGAATGAATGCCTACTAAGAGTCAGATTGCACCTAATTGTTTCATTTCTGGAAAGAATTTAAAGTATGGCATTAGCCAAACATGGCAAGAAGGCAGGCCTGTGAGAATTTGTTAAAAGCATATTGCTGCTGAAAGTCAGTGACAGCACATAAAATGCTACCAACAGACTGATCCACTTACGTCACTTGAGGCAGTCATAAATCACAGGAAAAACTACACTGTTTAATTAGGCTCAAGCTGCACTTGCACAACAGTGTGACTCTCTAACGGACCCAAAGCTCTACACTGTTAAGTTTTACTTTGCATATATAACTAAAGTATGACTTAATACCACATTTCACACTCCTGTAATATTTCCTTGCTGCAGAAAGACTTGTCCTTATAAGATCTCTGAACTTAGTTCACAAGTTCTCTAACAGAAGAACTCTCTAATCTCCATTTCACCCAGCTGATCAGCTTTCATATCATAGGTGGGAAACATCACAAAAAATTCAAGCATTAAGTAATTACCTCTACAGAAAAAGTTATTAGATAAGGAAGAAGATTGTTGAGAAGAACAGAAGGCCATAAATGAACAACATATGGAAAATCCCACTGATCTTCTGCACATACTGAAGATGTCAATGAATCTTTTACAGGAACAATATTGATGATAAGAGAGTGGTTAGTTGACCCCACAGACTGGCACTTTCTTTGTAACAAACTGTCAACGTTTTTTACAATGTCATCAAATGTAATTCCTTCACACATATCATATTCTCCATCCACTTCATTTTCAGTGGGTAGTGGTTGCAAACTCAGTATGGATCTGTAAATGAAAACATTTTTAGACAGTCAATATGAGATTAAATTTTTCAATTATAAAAAAGTAGTATGAAACAGGAACATTTTTGTATTATTTGGAAGATTTCTAGCAGTAATTCATTCCCTGCCACTATCTTGATTAAAGGAGGAATCAAAAGGTGGACTGGATTGCAAAAGTTCATGTTATTGTAACACTTTGGGTTTTTTGTTCCATACAACCAAATGCTTCCTTTACAAAGAAAGGCATGTTGGAGATTGTTATGAAGAAGCTACTGAATATCCTTACAAGTGCTTCTCTATTCCTGTTCCAAGCAAAAGGTCTGGATAAACAACTTACTCTTGTAACAGATGTGCAGAAAGTGCCTTTCTTTTCAGTCACATAAAGCATCAAGTTTATGGATTATTGACACACATGGCTTTTTTAAGGCAACAGCTTTAGTCTAATACAGCTGCTCCTTGACTGAAGATTTTTTGTTAGGACACATTTCATGACTGCTTAGTGGAATTCATCTGTGCAATTAATCAGAATGTCACTAAACCTTATTAAATGAAATACAGATAGTTAGAAATATTAACAAATTAATGAATCTAAGTAAAGTGTAACTTAAGTACTGAAAAAGATACCTGGCTTTTGTTGTGAAAAAAATAAGGAGAATATTTGCAGGAAAACAGAAGGGAAAAGTCTCTGTGATCATACGAAAAATTTGCGTCAAAGTAAACCCACTCACCTAAAACTTGGTGATAGTTCAGTTAAAATGTAAATGAAAACTCACTGCTGTTTTAAGTTGTTAATGCATGTGCTAACAGTATAGCTATGCTGTGAGCTAAGTTCTTCTAAGGTTGACAAATATCTCTCTGCATCTTTGATAGAGTTTAAGTGTATTAGTTTCAATATTTTACTTCAGAATCACACAATCAAAAGAAGACTTTTCAGAAAAAATACCAAAAAAGCTGTACTACTTCACTAGACATCACCCGACTAAGAAGAAAATCTGTACTGTGTGGATAACAATCACAAAGTGATTCAATCCAGAAGTACCTGAGCTCAGATTCTCAAAGTAATTTAGCTAATTTAACTTGTTCAGAAAAATGGATTTCAAAATACTTCCAATTCAACAATGAAATAATATTCTGTTTAATTCAGACTAGATGCCCTGAGAAGATCCTACCGAATGATGATAGCACAGTATTATTCCAGTATTAGGTAGCAAAGGGAAACAATTTTTTAGTGTAATTCTATGGATTCAATGAGCAACAATGTATAAACATTCGCCAATAAAGGAACAATGCAATAAAGTACCTGTAAGAGGAAAAGGGTATGTTGAATTCATTTTCTGGTGAAGCAGTCCCTAAGCATCTTCCTTCCTCAAAAACATTTAAGGGGATTGAAAAATGATTCCTAATCTGTGTAAAATAAAAATCCAGCAATGTATATTAGGGAAGATAAAGTATTTTGAGATTAGAAAAAGCACAGACTGAGAGCTCTCTCATTTTTCCATCTTACCCATTTACCATTTAAGGTCACATATTTCAGAATAACTGCCTCTGAAAACAGCAGATCTTTTTAAACTATCTGGTTGTGCATTTTAATGCTGTATTTTATTTATTACATAAATATATTAACTGCAAAATGCTTTTCAAAAAGAAATATAGGACCTTAAAAAAGGAGAGACAAGTAAATCTAAACTATGTGATAACTTTCCAAAGAACAATCTCCTAAAAATGTAATAGATACAAAGGTATGTAGGTTAAAAAAATCCATATGGCAGAAAATGCACAGGAAGTCAAATGTTTGAAGTTAAATCATCGATGTCAATTATCATTCAGAGGCATGTAATTCTCTTCTTTGCAAACATTATTTTTTATTTCAGGGTTAATTTAATGGCATTATTAGCTCTTAGAAAAAAAATTAGGGAAGAATCAAACAGTAAATCTGGTTATGAATTAAGTTATAAAACACTTCAAGCAAAAAAAGCAACTGAAATATAACAGGAACAGCATCACTACAGAACACTAATACCTGAATCATCCCTGTACCTCTAAGCCACATAATGTCTATCAAAAAATACTATTCAATATGCTCAAAGGTCTTGCTTTTCAGCTGACAATGTACTAAATGCAAAATTAATGTATCAATGGTAGAGGATGAAGAAAACAAAATCTGTTTGAAGGATAACCTTGTGAAACCACAATAAAGTTAAAAGAAGTTGATAATTTCATACAAGACTGAGATTAGAGCCAGCATTAGAAAACATTACTGATGAATTACCCTGATTCAAAATCTGCTTGATTTCCACCCCCATTCAACCCCTGTCTGTCACTTTGAAAAAGCTTTTTTCCTTGAAAATCTCTTCTAAACTACCTCATAATACACAAACCAAAGTTACATGGACCATCAAGGTACATTTTTATAATAACTTCTGTTAATTTTTATTTAAAGACTACAGGATCATTTTCATTCATTAAAAAATTAAAGTAATAGTGAATTTAAAATGTATGGATATATAACAACCTGAATAGGAGAACGTATAGTTATCATCTTGCTTCCTTCAACAGTGTCAATTTGACAGACAATGGACCTTTCAACACCTGAGTCCTCGTGCCTCACTCTGTAAATACATCGACCCACTTTTGTCAATGGAATCTTTTCCACAGTAGAATGATTATGTGGACCTAGAATTTACAAGATGAGACATGAAACACTCAAAAGGAGCACAAAAATACACTTGAAGGACAAATGTGCATTCAACAGAATTATCTGTGTCACTTGATCTAACAAGAAAAAAATCAGATGAAAAAGTACAATCACCACTCTTAATATGCTGATCTTGCAATGTTACTAAGGAAACAGCAAAGATTCTTTTTTTTACCGCAGGAAAAAGAGTAAACGAGTCCATCCCTCAAATATTTAAGTGGGTTTTGCTACTGCAAATAAAGCTAGTTCTTTACAAGAAATGTTTACAAGATGTAACAGCTTATTAACAAGGTACAGCTCTTCTACTGCAAAAACAATTCAACTAACACATCGTATGGTCAAGTTTGAAAAACTGTTGTTACAGTAAATCAATTTAAATTGTTAACACATACACCACTAAAAACAGTTAAATTTTAAATTTAGCTTTAACTCTGGTTTGATTAAAACTATATAAAACAATATTTTCTTAAAAACATGCCCCTTAAGAGTAACTTCAGTGAGCATGTAAATAAGCAGGGCTCAGAATTCCAAAACAAAAAAAAATTATTTTGAGCAGCTTAATTCTGCAATAATAATAAAATGCAAACAAAAATATTTGACTGCAATATTTGACTGTCAGTTAACCTAGATAATTTATCACGGTAGAAAACTTACGCTGCAAAAATTAACAAGCATGATACATGTAACTTCTAACTGCAAAGACTAAAGTAAGATTTCAAATACTGCTACACATCTAGAATCCAAAGAAACACTCCTTTCACGTTATGGAGTCCTCCAATATTTATTGACCTGTATAAGACAGAGTATTATGTATGATGTAGTGTTTACAAAAACAGAAGATGTATGAACTTTGGAACTTACAGATTTGAATGTAAAATCTCTTGCTACTCAGTGTTGTCATCGCTGTGAACTGGTCACTCTCATTTTTAGTTCTGACAAATTCCATATTTAAATGCTCTCCATCTTTTAAATGAAATATTTTTGCTCCAAATTCAACATTAATGACACTAAAGGCATCGCTAGGCAAGACCATGATGGGAAGTCCTAATGAATTTATTATTACAAACGGTGCTCGGTCTTTTTTGAAGATGTCTGAAGTTTGACTAGCTGCTTCAGCAAATGCCTAGAAAGCAAAAAACAAATACAGAACAGATACACTGAATAAGACTTCATCAAGATGATCTCTGAAAACATTCATTTAGCAATTCTAACATGGCATAGTTAAGAAATCTTTCTTACCGTGCCCAAGTTACTCAACATTTGCAGTCCACATTTGGATAGTGTAATGTTGAGCTGGTCTTTTGAGGAAACATTTATTACTGTTTTATATTCTGGAACTTTGTAGTTTTCTTCATCTTCATCATCTGATTCAAGCAGCACTTTTTTTGCCTTCTTCATCTGAAAGTATATTTTTAAAGAATTCTTATTTGACCACTCATTCTATAGAAGCAAGTTTCACCTCAAGTCTCTCTTTCTCTCCCTTTCCCATTTCTATGTCCTGCCATGGTTCTCTCTTTTTTTTCCTTTGTTCATGTTTTTATTTACAAATAAAAACAGAAGAGGAGGAGAATAAATAAGACAAGAGACAAAAGATATATTCTGTATGTCAATGAAATTTCTGTAATAGTAGCTAAACCTATGATTATTCAAAATTAAAGAAAATACACTTAAATACTAACTACTAATGTATCCAGTAAGTACTGTGTGATAACATTCAATTTATCATATTGAATATCACAGTGTAAAACCTTACACGATTTGTTTCCTCGTCTTAAAACAATAACCACAAATTTAGTCTTTATATGTTTCTAAATCAAATAACTATTTTGTATGTTTTCATTTGGTTGAAGGAAAAAAAAATAAATCTAATTTTTCTAGCCTTCAACACTTCTGGAAATTATGTGCTTCCAAATGTTGTATTTCATATTTGGGCAAGAAGACATGAGGTTTTAGTCACTATCTTCTACCTTTCTCCTGCACTATATCTCATATCTTCCTGGAAAATTCTTGGGAATATTTTTAATAGCCATTTCTTAACTTGCAACATTTCAGTCCATAACCTTAATCCTTCTGAGGCTATTAGTGTAGAAATTTGTTTGATAATGACAGTCCTAGGAAAAGGGTGGGCTTTCCATTCTAAGCAACCTCACAGGTTAAAAATACTTGAAAGGTTTTGAAAAAAATCAGAAAACAATGAAATAAAACAGTTAAGATAGGAAGGAAAAAGTTAAGAAGGAAGGAAAAAAAAAAAGATACCTTCTGTCCTTAGACAAAGGCTTATCTATTTTGAATCCAGAAACCATTTCCAAGAAAGACAAAAATAAAGTGGTAAGCGCACTACTCCCATAATACACTTCATGCTAGTCAACAGATATCAATTCTACAAATACATTTCTGCTACACATACTACTGTGGAACAAAAGGAATGGTTTGTCTTTCCAAGGTCCCTGAGTGCATCATTTGCATATGGCCTAACAGACAAACCAGCCATTATGATTATCTAGTGCAACTGGAATCAAATCTTACCACCTGAAAGACAATATTTAACAGATCTGTGAGTCTGAATCTTCCTTTGTACAAGAGTTGGTTGCATTCACTAATCAGGAAAAAACGTCTAAGTAACCAACAAGAAGAACAAAATCATTAAGATTAGTCTCAGCAATGAAACGCACAGAGCATTTGTTTTTTCTAAGGTATTGAAGTGGAAGATTTGAGTTCAGCTTTAGAAACTATACCTTGATTTCAAGAATCCATGGCTTGAATAAATCAGTCTTCTCAACTTCTAACGGTTCAAGCAAAGGTTCCCACACCCCAAACA
>VXAY01004179.1:58825-78808 GCA_013399855.1 Oxyruncus cristatus
ATGATCTTGAAGGTCTCTTCCAACCTTGATTATTCTGTTATCAGAAGGATGAATTCATCCAACTTGATGTTTTCCGTAAGTATAGGCAACATAAAATGCTACTATCAACACCACCCTTCAGCAATCTTGTAATCTTCACATAACCTAATACCACTTAGTTGCTCTCCTTTCTTGACCAAAGGCAGCCATGGCATCTCTAATCGTTTGATTACTTTCCCAGACTGAAACTGGATTGTTTACAGAAAACCTAAGTTCAGAGGTCTGCTTACATGCATGTTTTCAAAAGGGTGGTTATGTGGCTACCTGCAGTGAAAGTATAGATATATATATTTTTTTTTTTTTTACTACTCTGCTCAAGAACTTTCTGAATCTTTCAAGGAAGGTACTGTTTAAGTATTTAAACTAGTGTCCTCTGAAGTTTTTTCCCTGTGTAAAGCACCAGTATCCTGTCAGATACAGGTCTTTTTCTCCATTTCTACAGTCTGAGATAAGAGATTCTGGCAGAAGATATTCCTGTAAAAGGAAAAGCTTGGTGTGAAGCCTTCCAATTGCTTTCTATGAAGAAAGCCACATTTATGCCACATTTGCCAGCTATGGAAATGGAAGTCAAGTGACTTGGCATTGTGTTGTTACTACCAATGGAAATGTATCACTTTCTCAATGACTAGATTAACATATCAGTGCAATTAAAGGCTTCTACCTAAGGAGTTAACTGAGCCTCATTCTACCTGAGTCCCAGTCTTCTGTACTTACAGCTTTGGTTTTTCCAGTTAACTCCGTAAGTAAGCAAGCATTAACAGAGAGCTGAAAAGACTTAAAAATTCATCAGTGGTCTGATTCATGGGTAACAGTTGGATATACTGCCAATTTTAATTTTTTCTCTGATACAACAAAATCATCACAGAGTTAACTGAGGTACATTCGGCTGTACAGCCTGTAAGAAGCTCTGGGAGTCAATGCAATTCCACCTGGTCAGTAACTAACAAGTCTGATCCTGTTGTCAAAATGTAAACAGGCAGCTTCAATATAACAGATCTTCATACAAAGGAATTTATGAACAGCATATCATAATTAAACTATTTCATAATATGTACTTCCCATTCTGTCTGTGACCCTGTTATTCTCTTTCGTAACTACCTGATGCAAACTTTCAGACTGAAAGAATTCCAGATTTAATATACTGCATTTGAAATAGTGTAAATTTATAAAACTCTATTTATTTGGCCTACACAAGATATGAGATATAATTAACATTTTACTCCTTGAGGCTCTTCATTTTAGCTTGTCATACAAAGCATCAATACCACAAGATGAAGATGATGTTTCAGGCATATCAGCAGAAACCAGAATAAAATCAACAAAATGTTAGCCACAAAACTTTACTCATCTATCTGTGGTATACATTTTAACAATGAAAGTTTCAGAAATAACTTGTATTTTAGCTTCTGTAAGGTACACAGCACCTTTTAGATACAAACTGCATGTTTGTAAACTCACCGTAGTTATGTTCCCATTCCTTTTTTCTGGAAGAAATGGGCATGCTTTCATTTGTATGTCTTTTACAGCAGCTGTCATGTTGTACCTTTCAGGGCTATTTTTAATGAAGACCTCACACTGTGTTGTAGCCACCAATGCAGGAGCATCACTTCTTGTTAAATCAGCCACAAACACGATCTCTGGATTTTTAACAACAATGTTCATTTCCATTGTAGATACAGGCTGCACGGGTGCTTTAAAAACATAAATTACATCAGTTTAATTGTTCAAAGATTAAATTTTAATTATTTGCACCTTTCTTTAACTTACACAGAAGTTTTGAAGATTTAGTGATAAGATCTAGCATAACCTGTGTCAGCAAATCTGTAGATCCCTGCAACTGGCTGGGATTTCTAAGCTCTTTGCTGGAGGCACAAAACCACTAAAGGTCTAATTACTTTCAGATACAAAAAAAAAAGATTCCACAAAACTTCTTTGTCAAAATCAAAAGGATTTTAACAGTATCAGCACTGTTACTATCTCTGACACTAGCAAATGTATCAGCTTTACTCAATACCAACATCAGCCAACTATGACAGGTTATGAAAGTGCTGGGCACTTTTTTTACTCTCTGAAGCAGGAAAACCACACTTTCCATGGGACAAGAATGCAGCATTTACTGATGCTTGACGTAACCATTTGCAGTAAGAATATACTTTCATATAAAACTTTCCTGTTTAGATTTTCATCATCATCAAATAATCACAGCAGGTCTGGCTGAGGTGGACATAACTAAGATATTAAGGGCACAGTAAAACAAAACCAAAAAAAACCAGGGACTTGCTTGGCCCACCTGATGCAAACTACTTGAGGCCGGGAAGCATAAAAAGCCTCTGATGCTCTAATGGACCAATTTTTCATGTCAGGTATTCAACCTAAAAGCCTGTTTTCTGATGTAGGGAGAAATGCACATTGTAGTGGACAGGTGAGATGACATTTCTAGGCAGCAATTATCAGGCAGGCTGATTTCATGTGCAAGCATAATATAATATTCTCCATCACTCTTCAGAAGGATGAAAACTGTGACAGTGATAATATTCCTTATAAACAAAACAAAACAAGCCTAGAAAATGCCAGCTGTAACTGTCCTTTCCCATTTTATTTTATTTCATTTTAAAAATACATCTTTAAGTATTTCCTTTGTCTGGTAAGACAAGGCTTCAATTGGAAATAAAGACTAAAGGTCATGAACCTATTTCCATGATGCAAAGAAAGGATGGTTACAAGAAGCTGTTCCATACACATAAACACGGGAAATAGCACAATAGGGGTATTGTATTTTTTTAAATAGTATTACGATGCCAAAATTAAGTGGATATTTAAACTCAGAATTCAAACTATTCCTAGTATATACCTTGGTCCTTTACAGGTAACGACTGTTTGAGATTTCTCTGTGCAGCAGCACTTTCTGCACTAGCCTTTAGAAATATATCTGCTACAGTAAGTAGAAACTCCATGCTTGCACAAAGGTATATCTCTTGAACAATCACATCAAGAACAGTGCCATCTCTCCCCTGTTTGTAGCTTATATCCATCATAACTTTCTTTTCAAATCCATGTTTCATTTCCACCATTCTGAAAGACAATTAAGGTGGCATTTAATGAGACAATAAAAAACCAGCCACAAATACAGAAAAACAATCAAGATTCTCATTCCAGCTGGAATACATTAACAAGAGTGAATTTGAAAAGTAACACCAATAATTTCAAAACATGACCAATAAAAGCATTAACCTAAATTTAATATAACTTTAAAACTGACTGGACTACCATGCACTGATAACTAAAGCTGTTGATAGGTTTAACAAGTCAAACCATTATGATTCCTCATTTACATATCAAAAGTACTACACTGACATTTGTTACTGCTCATGAAAAATAATCCTAGTTCATTAAAGCAGAAAGTAAAATTTTTTCTATGTATATTTATTCATTTCATATTTATAGTTTGGTTTATTTCATTTATTATTTTATTAGCATTCATATTGGTCTCCCACAAAGATATGTGGACCAAAAGGCAAGTAAGACATTAAGTCTGCAGCAACATGTACTTTAAGAACCCCGTACATTAAAACAATAGCAGTTTTAACAGAATACTAATAAAATGGAATATTTCAAACTATTTATTAAATTCCAGTAAACAATAATTTATGTCAAATTACAGACCTTGGTGTAGCCTTCTGGGTTGACTGTCTTTTATCATCTAATGTACAGTTTGTCAGTTTGACTGAAGCATTCATTGAGCCATCTGATAACATTTTCAGAGCAGCTGACATCAAAACTAATTTAAACTCTGCAAGCTTTAAAAGCTCATCTCTCTGATCCACACTGGTAACCTGTTTAAATCAAATGTTTGTAGATTTTGTTACAGGTAGTGAAAATAACATACAGGTGTGATATTCAGTTTCATTCTAGTAAAATTTCCAAAAATAATATATTAAGTAAATCCACTACTAATTCAAAAGACAACCACAACGAATAACATATAGAGAAAACTTAAAGAAAGCTTTATCCTTCTACCATCTTTCTACAGCAAGCTTACATTAGTGAGAGAGAGACAACGTTTACAAGAAAGTAATGCAATTTTAGTTTCTTTGCATGTAAAAACACATAGTATATGCAAAGATGCCAAATAAGAAATTAAATTTTGTCTCTTATGACTATGCAGTGTTTAACCAGACACCGGAAAATTGTTCATAATCTAAAATAACATCCAGTAAGTATGCAATAAAATATTACTTTTTGTCAGAAATCTGCTGACAACTTTTGTAAATTTAAACCAAGATGAACATAAATGCATTCCTACTGTAAATACAAATTCAAAATCTCTCTCCACGGTTTTATCTGTTTGTGTGTTTGTGTTCACATGCGTATGTGTAACTAACAAATAGGCTGCGCACCTCTGCATTTTTTTCTTCCCAAACTGTATTTTAAACTAAGATAAATTTCCATCAAATTTTTAGTCAGATCACAGAAAATGCCAGGTATTATGCCAGTTATTCTCTTTCCTGTAGTATCTGTAAAGTGATTTAGCTAAAATAGCTGTTTATGATTTCCATCACATTGGTTACTGTTGCTACAAAACACTTTCTCTGCTCATAAATTAAACTATTCTTGTACAGAATTTCCAGGACTCCAGGCAACCTTAAATCTGTTACTTTCTCTTAGTAACCAAAATTATACTTACCTGTTTTGAATTTGGACTATACAACACTAAAGTCAGAGAGTCGAATTTGAAGTCCAGTTTTAGTGTTGTCTTTATTTGCACAGGTGAATGCAGTTCCACAACAGCTGATGTCACAACAGTTACACCTTTCAGAAATCAGAAAAACAGTTAACACTAAAGAAAATTACCTGGCTGCAAATAAGGAAGAAACCAAACCAAAACAAAACATCCTCACTAATGACCATAAAGACAAGAATTTCCCTTTTCTTCCACATGTAAATCCATCCTCACTTAGAATGTGTTTATCATGCTTTCTGTAATTACTTTTGGCAAAATCACACAACATTTGAGAGTATCAAACACTCCCCTTACATATTCTACATGTGATTTTTACCACCTTTAAGACATAAATGTACAATTTCCCATAGTGTAGTATAGTACTCTGTGCCAGAATGTTACAAAGAACACAAAGTTACTTTGATCTTCATTTGTTCATCTGCCACATTTTTGCTGTTTTTCACATTTAATACAGGAATTCAACAAAAGCTGCTTTTCTTAACTTTATTTAGTATGTGCTGAACAGTCTATGGGCAATGACATGTACTATGACAAGACAAACAGATCTAAATCTGAACAGCAACGGAACCAGCATACATAAGGAAAGAGTAACATGGCAGCTTTCTAAAGTTGGGATGTTATCACATTCAACTGACAGACTTGTAAGTAAGTGCTGCCTTGCACTATAGTCAGATGATGGAGAGCTGCATTCTGGAGGCCATCTCTGTCTGCATGAATGACAGGAAAGTGATCAGGAGTAGTGAACATGGATTCTCTAAAGGGAAATCATGCTTGACCAATGTGGTTGCCTTCTATGATGGGACAATTACCTGGATGCATGAGGGGAGAGCAGTGGATATTGTCTACCTTGACTTAAGCAAGGCCTTCAACACTGTCTCTCATAACATCCTCACAGGCAAACTCAGGAAGTGAGGCCTGGATGAGTAGACAGTGAGGTGGCTTGGGAACTGGGTGAACAGCAGATCTCAGAGGGTCATAATCCGTAGCACAGGGTCTAGTTGGAGGCCTATCACTAGTGGTGTTCTCCAAGGTTCAATACTGGGCCCAGTATTGTTTAACTTCTCCATCAGTGACTTGGAGAGGCAGATGCCTCCTCAGTGAGTTCACTGGTAATACAAAGCTGTGAGGAGTGGTCAATACCCCAGAGTGCTGTGCACTTCTTCAGGAGGACCTCAAGAGCTTGAATAAATGGAAGAGAACTGCCTGAAGTTCAATGAAGACAAGTGCAGGGTCCTGCTCCTCGGGAATAATCCCAGTCACCAGTTCAGAATGGGGGCCAACATGCTAGAAAGCAGCTCTATGGAGAAGGACACAGGGATCCTGTTGGACTATGAGCTGTCTATGAGCCAGCAGTGTGCCTTGGTGGCCATAAAGGCCATGGTATCCTCAGGTACGGAATTATATCCAATTGGTGTCCAGTCACCAGTGGAGTTCCCCAGGGCTCAGTATTGGGACCAGTTCTCTTCAACATCTTTACCAATGATTTGGACAAGGTGATCAAGTGACTCCTCAGTCAGTTCACAGATGACACTAAGTTGGGTGGGAGCTGATCTGCTGGAGGGTAGAAAGGCTCTGCAGAAGGATCTGGACTGCTGAATCGATGGGTCAAGGCCAATGGCATGAGGTTCAACAAACCCACGTGGTGGGTCCTGACCCTGGGTCACAGCAACCTCATCCCATGCTACAGGCTACGGGGGAAGAGTGACTGGAAAGCTGCGCAGTGGAAAAAGATGTGGGGGTGCTGGTGGACAGTGGCTGAACATGAGCCAGCAGTGTGTTCATGAAGGCCAGTGGCATCCTGGCTTTGACCAAAAATACTATGGTCATCNTCTCTTCAACATCTTTACCAATGATTTGGACAAGGTGATCAAGTGACTCCTCAGTCAGTTCACAGATGACACTAAGTTGGGTGGGAGCTGATCTGCTGGAGGGTAGAAAGGCTCTGCAGAAGGATCTGGACTGCTGAATCGATGGGTCAAGGCCAATGGCATGAGGTTCAACAAACCCACGTGGTGGGTCCTGACCCTGGGTCACAGCAACCTCATCCCATGCTACAGGCTACGGGGGAAGAGTGACTGGAAAGCTGCGCAGTGGAAAAAGATGTGGGGGTGCTGGTGGACAGTGGCTGAACATGAGCCAGCAGTGTGTTCATGAAGGCCAGTGGCATCCTGGCTTTGACCAAAAATACTATGGTCATCAGGACCAGGGAAGTGATCGTTCCCTGTACTCAACCAGCACTCAAGGAGAGGCTGTACCTTGAATCCTGTGTTGAGTTCTGGCCCCTAACAATAAAAAAGACATTGAGGTGCCCCAGCATGTCCAGAGAAGGGCAACAGACTTGGTGAAGGCAGGGCCTGGAGGGCCAGTCTTATGAGGAGCAGCTGAGAAACTTGGGGTATCTTTTGTCACTCCCTACAACTACCTGAAAGGAAGTTGTAGCAAGATGGGGGTTGGTCTCTTTTGGCAGGCAACTAGTGATAGAACAAGATGACACAGGCCTCAAGCTGAGTCAGGGGAGGTTCAGGTTAGACATCAGGAAGAATTTCTGCTCACTGGGAGGTGGTGGAATCACTGTCCCTGGAAGTGTTCAAGAAATGACATGGATGTGGAACTCTGTGCTGTGGTTTAGTTGATATGGTGGTGTTCACTCAAAACTTGGATTCGATGATCTTGGAGGTCTTTTCCAACTTTAATGATTCTGTGATTCTACAATATTGTTAAACACAACTGAATCTGCCATCCTTTTACAGATGTAATTCCAACAAAAGTAATAAATTGATAATAATACCTAAAAATGCCAGACTACGTAATTTTTTTAAAATATTACCTGCAGAGTGCTGTGCAGTACTATGCATATCACTACAATATCTAGTTGATTCTTTCGGTTCTGGAAAAGATGTGGATGCACCAGAGCTTTCCCCTGTATTTTCATTTAGTGTCCTCAGTATTGTGGTAATATCTTCCTGACTGAGAATTAGCTTTAAAAAAGATTGGAATTAAAACCAGAATTACAACCCAGTTCACGTAAATTTTCGTAACTAAAACGTGAGTTTACAAGTAAACAGATGAATTAAATTAATCTCATCTGAGTCTCTGTTTAGGAGACTAAAGATCAAGTAAAACATTTTTCTCAAATTCACAAAAACCCTTATGGTAATTTCTAGAAGTGAGAAGTCAGTCACACATTATTTTGTTTTCATTCACAAAATTTCTTTACCAACTTACAATTTAGAAACTCGAATGTTAGATGTACACATGCAGTTGGATTTCCAGTTGCCCAAAATTGTTATCTACTACAAGGTAGTTTACATATTAATGGTTGTGAGTTCTATTTCAAAATCTGGCAAATAGTTTTCCCTCATACACCTGACAACCTTTCTATTTTTTAATGTTAAATTTAAATGAGCACATGCACTAACTCATATTCAGGCTTGTCATGGGTATGAATTCAGCAGGTGATCAAGTTGCTATTAAACAAACCAATAAACCCCAACTTTTTCCAATCCTTTTTTGAAAGCTACTGACAGGTGAAATAAGGCTATAACAGCAAAAACATTTTTAACTAATAACAGTAATTTATAGTACAAAGTCTGCCTGCAGTATCACAGATGAAACACAGAACTTAGATTAGAAACAAAAGCTATTCACTTCCTTTCCTGCTATCAAACAACAAAATCCACTCTACATCTATGTCTTGAAATCAAACAATACCCTAAGGAACGAGCTTGGACTTTTATGGAGAGAAAAATAAATCCATTTTCCTCAAATATTATAACAGTTGCCTTCAGAAATGAGTGCTTACATTCATAGGCTTGAGTCGGCCAGATATTTCAATATCAGGAACTTCGTTATACCATGCAGCAGCTAAATTTCGTTCAACAGCTACTTCCAGATTGACTGGCTGCAGCAACTGTACTTCTGTTTGCAAAGAACCTTGCTCATAGCAGGATCTGTGAACAGAAACAAAATACTTTCTGCTTTACATATTATGCTTACACATTCTAACTAACACATTTCTGTCTTTCCCTCATGTTTTTAAACAGTGCTACGAAACTGTCTTTATACTACTCTTAGTAGCTCTAGTTAAAACCTTACTCCACCAACTAGACATCTTTCTTTGACAGGGAAGAGACATCAGGCACATACCAGGCACACACAACATAAACTCTTGCAAGTTAGGACATCTTACCTGATCTCCAGTGGAGAGCAATTTCTTCTTTCTTCAGTACTCTTCAACTGTGTTTGAAAAGCCCCTTCCCCTTCCCTCTCCACTCACCAATCCCTGCACCAACGACCATTTTCAAACAGTTTTTTACGGCTATCTAATACCTTTCCTGCTGTGCACAGCTTGAAAATCCCACCAAATAGCCAGTTACAAAGGGGTACAATCTGTCCCAAAGTAATGAATGATATATAATTCTACGCTACTAAACAATTTTGCCTATAAAAATATTTGCTTCTATTTAGAGAACTGTAGATTGCTATTCTTCCTAAACCATATAATTTTATTCTTTTAAAAAATATTAGTTTGACATTATATTTCAAGATAACAGTGTATCTGTCAACCATCAACATTTAACTAACTATTTAGCAACTCCTCAAAGCTCTCTATATGAAGAAGAATCCCAGAAGGATTTTACAGATTTTTAAAAATACTGACATTTCATTACCTGTATAACTTCAGTTCACTCAATTTCACCGTCATAGAGTCAATAACAGGTGGAAGACTATACCACATTCTTGTTTTAGGGATAAAGAATCGGTTCTTCACAGTGATTAGACCAAGATCAGCCACCAGAACGTTCTCAGACATTGCTGATTGTGGAATTATTACAACAGGTGCTTTTATGTTAATATCTAGTGCCAAACGGGAACTACGCTCTTTGACACCTGTAGCTGCTTTCTCTGCTGCTTGAACAGTTGCCTCAGTAAGAGCTTCCTTGGCAGCTTGAAAGTTATTTATAAAAGCCTAGGAAAAGAAAACAGATCTTGGAAATTAATTAGTAAGAACTGCACTACTTCAAAAACACCAAGAATCATAGTTATTCTTAAGAGTCTGTTTCTGCTACACACTTTTTCCAAATTCTTTAATAGGATAATCTTTCCTAAAATATGATAAACTATGCATATATATATTTACCTGCTAAATATCTGGAAAATTACAATTATATTTTGTAAGAGCAATGATCACTCCATATGGAATCCTTTCCTGTTCTGACAGTGTTACTTGAATGCTAAGAAACAGTACCTGGGAAATTTAACTTACCAAAATAGATGAAACAAACTTGTTGACAAAAAGTACTTGAATACACCCAACAGTTAGGTAAATACGATTGTCAACAACATCCATATTTGAATATGCAGCGCCATCGGTAGCATTCACATATGATATCATTCTGAAGTTGAAGACTTCTTTTTCTGTGATGTAAAGAGCCTTAGGAAGACAAAAATATAGTATCTCTACTCTAAAAACTTCCATGCTGAAGAAACTTAACTCCAAAATAAATGTAATACCTCAAACATTTTTACTTCAAATTTCTCAACAATAAATGAAAAAAAAAATGTAAAAAGTCCATTGAAATAGCTGAAAATACTCAGTTGGAATCTCAGCTTGAACAATTCTGTTCATTAAAGTCAACAGAACAAGAGATGTAATGAGCAGCAGGGTATTACTGGGTATCACAGGTGCACAAATTAATGTCAGTCTAATAATTACTGGTTGTGGGAGCAAAATCAATCTGTCTATAGAGAATGCTGCTCCCACCAAATACATAAAACATGACTGAAAACAGTCACGGCAGAGAGTTGAGGTCACAGGTAAGTTCACTTTAGCATCAATATTCCAGTCAAAAAAGTCAATGATACAGGCAAATGCATACCTTTTTATACAATGCTGTCTCATCAGAATCCAAAATAACAATGTTCTTCAATTTTGCAGTCACTTCAGTTGCTGTTTTCTTCATGATCACTTGGCTATCCAGACCTCAAAAAACAAGATATACAAAATCTATAGACTGTTATGGTTACGAAGTTCTGTATATTTCTGACTTAAGTTTCTTTCCTACCTTTAATGTGAATTTCAGCTATTCTATGTTTTTTCTCTCTAATAAAGATACTCAAACATGATAAATCTGCACAGATGTTGAGGTCAATAACATCTTCATACTTCAATTTTTTTGATGCTGTGGGAAACACAAAACAATAAAAGTTACAGTTTTTCAAAAAGGAGATTTAATATTTTAGTGTCCCTTTGAACTGCACAGCAAGCAAAAGAGGAGACTGATGCTCCTCAAGTCTAAGGTAATAAAATAACTGTAATGCCATCAAAAGTCTTAATTCGTACGAGGAAAAAAAAATTAAAAATGACATTTCATGGATTTTTTATTTGCATCTATTCAGTGCCTCGAATACACAGAAAAGGTATGTATGTCTCAATCTCTATGCCAGAAAACTACACAGGAATAAGCATATAAACCCCAAGCAAAATTTCTCATATCAAGTCATTGACAGGTTTACAAAAATAGAAAATACGTTTGTTTTATTCTTGCTTAAGTGAAGAGAAAGGAATGAAAGAGGAAAAGTATAATAAAGAAACTTACTTAATTTCTTAAAAACATCCTTCTTCTCCTCTATTTTTTCAGGGACTTCTGCAACTTTAGTTTCTTGTTTGGGTAGAAGACTATTCAGATAGTTCATAGCATTCAGCAGAGCTTCAGTATGCAAATGAACATCTAAAGATGAAAAGTTCACCTACAAGAACAACTTTTGTTTATCCAATATGCCTCTCTTTCCACTCTGACAAAACTATGTTAAAAAAAGATACATACCTTTATTTTCTGTAGAACATTCTGATATGTAGTTTTGAGTTCTGGTCCATTAATATCAGTCTATTCCATCAAAATTACACACAAAAAACGCAAACAAAACAGGAGAAATTTTTCATTAGAGAGAACTTATTTCCAAAACTGCTACAACTTAAAATGTACAAGTTATTTTGTTTAGGGAGCAGACAGACTTTGCACATGATGCTCAAGATGCTCAAGGCATAAATAAGAAGAACCTTCAACAATTGCTCCGTAATATTGTACTATTTATGACAGCCTTACAAGTAAAAAGCAAAGTCTGCTCTTTTCTCACCTTTATGTACTCCAGAGTGAGAAGATCCTCTTCTACATTATCCAATGTAGTAATTATGTAAACTGGCTTGTCATTATCATCTTTAAAAAACCCACAAAAGAATAAGGAAAGATTACTTTTTTAAAAAGAAAAAAAACCTACAACTTTCTTAATCTATACACTACAAACAAGGCTACTAGCTGTCATTACTGTTTAATCACAAAACCTCTATTGCATACCTAAACTATCTAGATGCCTTTCTAAAATCATCAGCACCAGAACAAATATACCAAAGCACTAATAAGAGAATGAGCTCTTAATTCCCCTCCCCTGTATTTAATTTAGAAAGCAAATCTTCCTTAGTTGACAAAAGTCCTACAAGACTTCTTGAAGACAAATTCAAAGTATTATTTGTGAATAATTTTTTGATCAGACTATAAATACTTACCCATATACTCCGGGCACAGCAGACAAACTTCACAAAGGAAAGCATTTGCAGTCATGTCAAATGTTCTTAATTTAAGTTCTGTGCCTAAGCCCAAAACATGAAGCTGCAGCACAGGCATCTCAGTATTATTGGTCAGACGGCATAATTTTATTAAGACCTAAAAAAAAACACACCCCCAAAACCAGTAGGGGATTATCCTCTTAGTTTTGATATAGGATAAAATATTTACATACATTCTACCGGTTAATGTGTATTTGTGTATTGACGATTTAATACATTAATACATACAGCAAACACCTTGGAAAAAACAAACAATTCATTAAATAAAACTGCTCTGTTTGCTGCTATTTGAACAAAAACTTAAAATATGCACATATGTAATACCAATACATATGTAAAAGTCACACAAACTAAATAATTTTTAAAACCAATTCTGTACACCATTTAGTAATGTTCAACACAGTTAAGACTAGATTTTCAGTCAGCATACAGTGTTTACTGCTTTCACTGGAATTTCTCTGAACCCTCCTGCTAAGAGTTAGATTCCCAAAATGAAAGTTAGGCAGCAGTATTTACTACATTTGCACCCATGCATGACAGCAATGTTATTAAATAAATACCTAGCTGAACTGTTGTATCTGAACTTCACAGTCAAAGCAAAACAAAGGTATGTACACCTCCTTTCCATGTAATGCTGTCTACAAATAAAGAAAATCAAATCCTAACCCAGTAAGTCATTTTAAACTATGAAGTCAACCAACAGAGAGGTGATTTCTAATAGACTCCCAACCGTACTTTTTTTTACAGATTGTAAGATAATTTCCATTAGAGAATAGTGTAAAATACAGCATCTATCTTCAGTAGTTCTTAAACAAGGCCTTGTCATCACACAAAGAACAGCTCATTTCAGTTCTATTTGTAGTAAAGGTTTAGTATATAGTATGTTACAAGCTAGCTATGATGCATTGAAGATATTCTGTAAGCCCTTGTAAAGTTAACTGAATTTGTATGATTTATTTGCAAAATAAATGTAAAGTAAAATACATTTCTATTAGCAGCGATAACACTGATGGTCTAATGATAAAGGCAATGATACTGTTAAGAGGCCACTTTTTTTACTAGACCAGCTGATGTAGTCAGAAACAGTTGTCTTGCACTTGGGTAAAATAGTCTTTTTTTCCCCCTACGTCTGAAACAGCAAGAACACAACAGAAAATTCAGCATGACAAAGATGTCAGATTTAGGTGTGCAGACAACAAGATCTGAGAAAAACTGGAGTAGAAAAATATGGTTCTTGTTACAAGAAGAAATATTAATGAAATTTTCCCAGTGAACACAGCAGTATCTAGAAAAAACATGTCAAAAACTACGTATTTAGCTAAAACAAATAGATAATGTGATTTTTGAGTGATGGGTAAAGAAAATTCAGTGACAAAACTGGATAAATCAAAGTATTTCAGTGATGAAAATGATGTAGAAGCACAACTGTGACTTGGAAAAAAACTACAGTAAAAAATGTTTCAGCAAAAAATGGGTAATGAATACTTCTGCAGGCATGGATTTATGAACACAACAAATACAGAAAAATTACAGTACTGACGTGCTTCAGAGAAATTTTTAAAAAACCAAGTAACTTTACCTCAGGGATTTCAAACCTTAGCTGGAATTCTGTCATATTTTTCAAAGATTCTTGTTTACGTAGTCTTTTTGGTCTTGTACTACTGCCAGCTTGCTGGAGGGAACCAGATGGGGCTTCAAAAAATGTCACTTCTTCCGTAGGACTGCTTAGTGCATCATAAAATTCTTCTTCTGATTCTATGGATTAATTCACAACAACATGACATATACAGTTTAGACAGCCAATATTTTACAGTACTATGACTTAGAATTTTTACGTCTACATCTATAAAAGCTTAAATATCCAAGTATTCAGCTCATAATTAGCAACCAATAAAGTCTGCTTCTATAATTACCTCCACTCCTGCCTCCACAACTTTACACCACACCTACAGATATCATGTCATCTTAAATTTCAGTTCTCATCAGCTAATTCCCTTGTCAGCATTCTCTCACTGTTGGCCGTGCAAAAGACAGCACAATCTGTGTCTCATCTTGCCTTCAGTGCATATTAATAGATTATCTCTCCTGCTGGCCTGATTGCTGCTGATGGCTGCAGCCTCTGCTTCAACAGCAGCGGCACTACTTTGGACATAGATCTCCCTGCTACACATCTCCCATTTCAGGAGAGATTCCTAAGGACTATCAAGCTTTTCATTCACCTGATACTACTATGGAAATATAAACAAGACAAATAGATTGCACTGTCTTGTAAAGCTCTTCTCAGTCACCTAAAAATCATAAGACTTAAGTATAAGGTAACTGTGGAAGACGTATTCTTCTTCTGACAAAACTCAAGAAATTATACTTTCTAAGGCCTGAAAGCATCCCTGAGTTTGGAGGGTGAAGATCAAGAAATAACATGAATCACTTAAAAAGACTGCACATCTGTATGTATAGATTAAAAATCAGATTTTATTCAATCTAAATCTCGTTATTACTTTCTCAAATTACTTTTTCCCAGCATTCATCCTCATTTCATCCTCATTTTTAAGAGTTGCAAGACACTTCCTTTGGACACTTAAAGGAACTCATACAAAAAACAGATGAAGATGCACAGATACGTATTTCTATATATACTGCACACACACTGATTTTAAAGCTATAAAGTAGATACAAAAATTAACTTTGCTGATAATGTCACTAGTGTTTGCAAACCACATATATATATAACCACCTTGAGAAAGGAGAAGTAGTATTATTCTCTTTTCTCCAGTTGAGTGTTTTGGCATCACAAACAAAACAGACACTGAAATAATACTGATATATTTGTTTATTTTTTAAATGGAACTACTAGATGAAATGTTAGAACCTAGCTAAGCTGTTTGAACAGCAAAACAGTACTAAACACAAGTGGTTTCTCCACAGCCAGTCTTCTGGTTTGAATTGAAAAATTAATTCAAAATGTTTGTTTAGAAAAACACAGTAGTTTCTAACAATCATCGTTTCAGGGTTTTATCATTTAAATAAATCCAGCTAAATAGGAGATAAATCCTTCACAAGAAGAAAATAATCTAAACTGTCGTCACAGAACTAAGGACATACTAAATGTCATAAATGTTATTTCAGATGCTCTGAATAGAGACTTGCAACAACATATGCAAATACAAATATAAACCCACCATACCAAACAAGCATGTTACTGTTTTATCTTCAGGAAAGGAAATTACAAAAACAAGCATACAAAATTTTACTGCTATGAGAAAATACACAAATAGTTTGTACAGTGTGAATTATAATAAGCTACACACAATATAACATTATTCAACCTTCAAGAATTTGAAGAAAAGCCACAAGTGGTTGCTTACAGTAAGAGTAATAAATTCATTCATTGAACTCAAAAACTTCTTGACTTGACCTATTTATTAAGCAAAATTTTAAATTAGATTATTTTACCTGACTCAGGAAGTGAATGAAGATCCAGAACGGGAAACATGCCTTGTGATAAATGTGGTGCTGAAAGCGCAGGGGATATTCCAGCCTGAAACAGGAGGTACCATAAAATTATTGTTTGAATTTATTGGTCATGCTATTGCATGCACATATGCTGTGTGAAAGTTTTACAACTCAGGGAAACTTGTCTAAGTTTAAATGCAAATCATTACAGTTAAACACTTACATTACTGAAATTACCAACATGGGGAGAAATGAGACCTAAATTAGATAGAAGCAGCAGGTATTGGACTTTCATCTAGTTACAGAGAGAACACACCAGGAAAGACATTGAAGAGGTTCAAACATGCAACTTCACAGATCGAAAGAGGGACAGAAATGGCACACGATATGAAAAATCAGGAGAAGAGAAAACCTATTCCCTGAGAGGACTACAGTATGGCAACTTCAGAGAACAATAAGGATCAACAGTTTCTTTATAAAAATCACACAGTGCAAGTGCCAGGTGGAAAAAAAGAAAAAAGAGCTAGACAAAACATTAGAGCAGAAAAAATTATTTCTTGATTTTATAGAATCACAGAAACATTTAGGTTGGAAAAGATCCTTCAAGACCACCAAGTCCGACTAGCACTAAACCTAGCACTGCCAGGGACATGGTTTAGTGGCAGAATTAAGTGCCACATCTACAAATCGTTTAAACAGTTCAGGAGGGGTGACTCATCCACATCCCTGGGCAGGCTGTTCCAATGTTTGACAACACTGTTGGTAAAGTAACTTCTCCTAATATCTAACCTAAACCTCCTGTGAAGCAACCTGAGTCCATTTACTCTTGTACCATTGCTTCTTCCTTGGGAAGAAAGACCGACATCAGTCTTTCTTGGAGTGAGGGACTCAAAACTGAACACAGGATTCAAGGGGTGGCCTCCCCAGTGTCAAGGACAGGGTGATGATCACTGCCCTTGTCCTGCTGGCCACACTATTTCTGATACAGGCCAGGATGCCATTGGCCTTCTTGGCCACTTGGGCACACTGCTGGCTCACGTTCAACTGCTGTTGATCAGCGCCCCCAGGTCCTTTTCTGATGGACAACTTTCCAACCAGTCTGCCCCAATTCTGATGCACTGCATGGGGTTGTTCTGGCCAAACTTAGGACCCAGCACTTTATTGTCTTTAACCTCACTTCTTCATACATCTGAAAAATCAAACACTAGTAAAGAACTGAGGGGAGACTTCACAACAGTCTACAGCTTCCTCACAAAGGAAAGCAGAGGGGCAAACACTGATCTCTCTGGTGACCAGTGACAAGACCCAAGGGAATAGCCTTTAGCTCTGTCAGAGGAAGTTCAGGGTGGGTATTATCACACAGAGGGTGGTTAGGTACTGAAGCAGGCTTCCCAGGGAAGTAGTCACAGCACCAAGCCGCAGAGTTCAAGAAGTTCACGAGTTCAAGTGTTTGGACAATGCTCTGAGACACATGGGTGACTCTTGGGGTTGCAGGGCAAGGAGTTGGACTTGGATGATCCCTATGAGTCCCTTTCAACTCAGCATAATCTATGATTCTAAGAGTCTTGAATTTTGAGACGTAGTTATGCACAATCCAGAGAAGTAACTGAAAATTTGTGAAATGCCACTAGAGTGCACAAAGTACAGGAATCCTCCACTCCACCTGGTTTCGTATATAATAGAATTCAGTTCTCTTAGTAAGGGTAACCAAATGGTTTATTCACCATCAAGTCTTAGGAAGTAGTCTTGGTGATCTGAGTTTGTAAAGAATTCTCATCTGCAAGTTCCAGCTGCATATGTAGTATACATGTGCCTTGTGCACAGTACTAAAGTAAGAAGAGTGCTGTGCACTGTCTGTGTGCCCTCTTTCTGGAGTGCCTTGGGCTATGGACTGCACAGTCAACAGCTATTTCCCTGCACTACCACACCCTCCATCTGCCCTTGTTACTGCACCTTTCCAAGCTTAGTGTCAGACAACTATTCACAAAATTGAAGTATCTTACAGAAATCTAAACATTATGGCAACAAGGGACATTTATCTTTGAACACTTTCCAAGGCTACATTTTTCATCTCCTTCTTCATGTTTCAACAGTCTCTCAGTCTCCAACCTACATAATTTGACCTTTCTGAATATACCCATGTCCATGTGTAATAAATATATCAACTATTTAAGAGTCTCGTAACTTGTGAAAGCATCTCATCTGCACCACTTCCACATTCTAAGAAGACAAGAAGAAACGGCGATATTTGACTTCATTGTACCAAATAATGAAAAATAAAGCCTTCCATGCTGGTATTGTGCTAAAGTACAAGTGCAGAATGCAAAAATGTGGAAGGAGCTGTTTCAAAATGTCTTCTGTTTTCACAGCCCAAGAATGCTTCCACCACTTATTTAAAATGTAAAGAACAAAGTTCACATGCAGTGCTCTGAAAGAGGGTATCACATTGTTTTCAGTTCAGAAGTGGTGTGATGCTAACAAAGTTCAGAAGAATTTCAACTGTAGGGGTGAAAGCATGGGAGTATGCCACCACCAAAGCAGAAAATCCACTCAATTCAACTGAACTTAATATCAGCAATTAAAGTCTGTCAAACTCTGCGGTAGATGGAAGATTGAGCAGACAGATTTAAGCATAGGTTTTAATATGGATTCTACATATGTTGCAAATATATTCGCACTTGTTCCACAGTCTTTCCTCACCTCATCTTGTAAATCACAACTAATGTACAGGTAATACTAACCACATCGAGATCACTAAAAACGTTTTAGACGTAATACCTGAATTCTATAATTAAATTCTATATAGTAAATGTTATGAGGCACAAGATAATCATCTTAAATGTGCAGATTCTATTTATGTATTAAAATTATGTAAAGTCCCATTACTTATCCTCAAAGAAAGTTTGTGATTAGTTGTACAAAACAACAGAGACTAGGGCAGCTTTTGGCTGAGTATACTAGTAGTATATGAACAGTGAAAGAGCAGGTCAAATTTTAACAGCACCCCTGAAGAGATGGCACGAACCATGTGTCAAAGTGAAACAGCTTTCACTGTACATATACTTTCAATAGGCATGCATGTCTAGTTGTTGCATTTACAGTTACTGAATATTATGCTAACATAACCCACAGAAAATGCCAAATTCCATCAACAGACTTCATGAACAGGGCAGAATAACTTTTACAAAGATAGAAAGACAATTACCAAATAATCTTTAAAAAAAGCCAACACAAAGGTGACCACTAATGCTTTAGAATCAAGTACACAGAAGATTACATAACAGAACGTTGAAAGTATTCACAAATGACAAAAAAACGGATAGCCAAATTTTGTCTTTGACCCTGAGATTTCACATGTGTTCTAATGATAGGACTGCTTTAAACATACAGAAAATATAACCAGATCACACAGACTAGATTTGTGATAAAAACTAGGAAGTTCATTTCCTAGTTTTGCTAAAAACAGCTCAAAAGGTAAAACATACTTTTCAGGAATAATACGAAAGGGGCAAACTTCTGTTCTGAAGGAAGCATAAAACAGTGACCCAAATCATTTTCACTAAGGGAAAGGGGTTGGGAAGGTGTCATGGTTTAGACCATTCCCCTCAGTATTAGAGTAGAAGATGTTTGATTCCAAGCGACATTCCGGCTAAGTAGCCAATTGAAGACTTCTATGACGTCTCTATGTATTACATATTTAACACAAACCGGAAAAGAAGGTGGTTGTGTGTGTGGTGCAGAAAGAAATTCGGAGCCATGGAGTGGGAGAAGCAGCAAGTCCTCCCGCGAGTGGGGCCCAGGCCCCCTCCTCCCCTGGCCTTGGGCCAGGGGCAGGCATGGCACTGAAGCCTCTGGCCGAGGCATGTAGCAGAGTGGAGAAGAAACTCCAGAGAAAAGCTGCTCGGCTGAGACATTACAGAAGAAACTTCAGCTGGCGGAGAGCAGAGAAGAACCTGAGATAAGGCAGAAACTCCAAGGTCAGTGAAAAAGGAGGGAGTGCAGAAGCGCGGGGGAGCCCCCCCTCTCCCTCCAGCAGGGGAAAAGACTTTAAAACCCCTGCCACCTGTGGAAATGATTTGGAGCGAAGAAACTTTCATGTGGGTTCTTACCCCGGAGGCCTGGATAG